>CM076533.1:2470709-2548225 GCA_038429875.1 Poecile montanus
GGTTTTTTTTGAGGGTTTTTAGGGTTTTTTTTGAGGGTTTTTAAGGTTGTTTTTTGGGGGTTTTAAGGGTTTTTTTGAGGGGTTTTTAGGGTGGATTTTTGGGGTTTTTTTGAGGGTTTTTAGGGTGGGTTTTGGGTTTTTTGAGGGTTTTGGGGTTTTTTGAGGGTTTTTGGGGTGGATTTTGGGTTTTTTAGGGAGGTTTTGAGGGTGGATTTTTGGGGTTTTTTTGAGGGTTTTTGGGGTTTTTTTGAGGGTTTTTAGGGTGGATTTTGGGGGTTTTTAGAGTGGGTTTGGGGATTTTTGGGGTTTTTTTGGAGGGTTTTTAGGGTGGATTTGGGGTTTTTTGAGGGTTTTTTTGAGGGGTTTTGGGGGTTTTTTGGAGGGTTTTTTGGGTGGGTTTGGGGATTTTTGGGGTTTTTTTGGAGGGTTTTTGGGGTGGATTTTGGGTTTTTTAGGGAGGTTTTTAGGGTGGATTTTTGGGGTTTTTTTTAAGGGTTTTTAGGGTGGATTTTGGGTTTTTTTGAGGGGTTTTTTTGAGGGTTTTTGGGGTTTTTTGAGGGTTTTTAGGGTGGATTTTGGGGGTTTTTGGGGTGGATTTTGGGTTTTTTAGGGAGGTTTTAAGGGTTTTTAGGGTGGATTTTTGGGGGGTTTTTGAGGGTTTTTAGGGTGGATTTTGGGGGTTTTAAGGGTTTTTTTGAGGGGTTTTTAGGGTGGATTTTTGGGGTTTTTTTGAGGGTTTTTAGGGTGGGTTTTGGTTTTTTAGGGAGGTTTTGAGGGTGGATTTTTGGGGTTTTTTTGAGGGTTTTGGGGTTTTTTTTGGAGGGTTTTTAGGGTGGATTGGGGTTTTTGAGGGTTTTTTTGAGGGGTTTTGGGGTTTTTTTGAGGGTTTTTAGGGTGGGTTTGGGGATTTTTGGGGTTTTTTTTAGGGGTTTTAGGGTGGAGTTTGGGGTTTTTTTTAGGGTTTTTAGGGTGGGTTTGGGGATTTTTGGGGTTTTTTGAGGGTTTTTGGGGTGGATTTTGGGTTTTTTAGGGAGGTTTTAGGGGTGGATTTTTGGGGTTTTTTTTAAGGGTTTTTAGGTGGATTTTGGGTTTTTTTGAGGGTTTTTTTGAGGGTTTTTGGGTTTTTTTGAGGGTTTTTAGGGTGGATTTTGGGTTTTTTAGGGGTTTTTTTTAAGGGTTTTTAGGGTGGATTTTGGGTTTTTTTGAGGGGTTTTTTTGAGGGTTTTTGGGGTTTTTTTGAGGGTTTTTAGGGTGGATTTTGGGGGTTTTTTAGGGTGGATTTTGGGTTTTTTAGGGAGGTTTTTAAGGGTTTTTAGGGTGGATTTTTGGGTTTTTTTTTGAGGGTTTTAGGGTGGTTTTGGGTTTTTTTGAGGGTTTTTGGGGTTTTTTTGAGGGTTTTTAGGGTGGATTTTGGGGTTTTTTAGGGTGGATTTTGGGTTTTTTAGGGAGGTTTTTAAGGGTTTTTAGGGTGGATTTTTGGGGTTTTTTTTGAGGGTTTTTGGGGTGGATTTTGGGGGTTTTTAGGGTGGATTTTGGGTTTTTTAGGGAGGTTTTTGAGGGTTTTTAAGGTGGATTTTTGGGGATTTTTTTGAGGGGTTTTAGGGTGGGTTTGGGAGTTTTTAGGGTTTTTTTTGGGTGGGTTTGGGAGGTTTTTAGGGTGGATTTGGGGTTTTTTAGGGTGGATTTTGGGTTTTTAGGGAGGTTTTTGTGGTTTTTTAGGTGGATTTTGGGGTTTTTTTTGAGGGATTTTAGGGTGGATTTTTAGGGTTTTTTTTAGGGTGGATTTTGGGGTTTTTTAGGGTGGATTTTGGGTTTCCAGGAAGGTTAAAATGAGAATTTTGGGGTTTTTTTGTGCCCCCAGGAACAGCCTGAACGAGTATTTCAAGGACAGCCGGAACGTGAAGAAGCTCAAAGACCCCAGTGAGACCCAGAGGGAATTTTGGGGTTATTTTATGGGATTTTGGGGTTTTTTTGGTGAGATTTTGGGTTTTTTTGAGTGGTTTTAAATGAGGGATTTGGGTTTTTTTAGAGGTTTTTTTTGAGGATTTTAAAGAGAATTTTGGGTTTTTTAGGGGGGTTTTTGAAGGTTTTTAAGGTGAATTTTTGGATTTTAGTTTTTTTTTTGAGGGTTTTTAGGGTGGATTTGGAGTTTTTTGTGGAGAGGATTTTAAGGGGTTTTTGGGACAGTTTGGGGTTTTTTTTGGATAATTTTTTGGGAGCTTTTGGTGTTTTCCTCGAGGACCTTTTGAAGATTTTTTGGACTCATTTCCATTTTTTTTTAATTTAATTTTTTTCTGATGAACCTTTCTATGGGGATTTCAGGCAAGGCTTTCCCAGGGATTTCAGGAAGGGATTTTTGGGGAGTTTTGAGGTTTTTTGGGATAATTTTTGGGGAGCTTTTGGTGTTTTTGTCAAGGACCTTTTGAAGATATTTTAAACCCATTTCCATTTTTTTGGGTGCACATTTTGAATTTATTTTTTTTTAATGAACTTTTTAATGGGGATTTTTGGGCAGACTTCCCCAGGGAATTTCAGGAGGGGATTTTTGGGCAGTTTTGAGGTTTTTTTGGGAGTTTTTGATGTTTTCCTCAAGGACCTTTTGAAGATTTTTTGGACTCATTTCCATTTTTTTTTTAATTTATTTTTTTTTGGTGAAGTTTTTCATGGGGATTTCAGGCAAGGCTTTCCCAGGGATTTCTGGAGGGGATTTTTGGGGAGTTTGAGGTTTTTTGGGGGGAGTTTTGATGTTTTTCTCGAGGACCTTTTTAAGATTTTTTGGACCCATTTCCATTTTTTTGGTGCACATTTTAAATTTAATTTTTTTTCTGATGAACCTTTTTATGGGGATTTCAGGCAAGACTTTCCCAGGGATTTCAGGATGGGATTTTTGGGCAGTTTTGAGGTGTTTTTGGGGAGCTTTTGATGTTTTCCTCGAGGACCTTTTGAAGATTTTTTGGACTCATTTCCATTTTTTTTAATTTAATTTTTTTTTTTATGAACCTTTTAATGGGGATTTCAGGCAAGGCTTTCCCAGGGATTTCAGGAGGGGATTTTTGGGCAGTTTTGAGGTTTTTTTGGGGAGTTTTTGATGTTTTTCTCGAGGACCTTTTTAAGATATTTTGGACTCACTTCCATTTTTTTTTAATTTAATTTTTTTTTGGTGAAGTTTTTCATGGGGATTTCAGGCAAGACTTTCCCAGGGATTTCAGGAGGGGATTTTTGGGCAGTTTTGAGGTTTTTTTGGGGATCTTTTGATGTTTTCTTCAAGGACCTTTTGAAGATTTTTTGGACCCATTTCCATTTTTTTTAATTTAATTTTTTTTCGGTGAAGTTTTTCATGGGGATTTCAGGCAAGGCTTTCCAGGGATTTCTGGATGGGATTTTTGGGCAGTTTTGAGGTGTTTTTGCAGAATTTTTTTGGGAGCTTTTGATGTTTTCCTCGAGGATCTTTGGACCCATTTCCATTTTTTTGGGTGCACATTTTAAATTTAATTTTTTTTCTGATGAACCTTTTTATGGGGATTTCAGGCAAGACTTTCCCAGGGATTTCAGGATGGGATTTTTGGGCAGTTTTGAGGGTTTTTTGGGATAATTTTTGGGGAGCTTTTGGTGTTTTTGTCAAGGACCTTTTGAAGATATTTTAAACCCATTTCCATTTTTTTGGGTGCACATTTTAAATTTAATTTTTTTTCTGATGAACCTTTCTATGGGGATTTTTGGGCAGACTTTCCCAGGGATTTCAGGACGGGATTTTTGGGGAGTTTTGAGGTGTTTTTGGGGGAGGTTTTGATGTTTTCCTCGAGGACCTTTTGAAGATTTTTTGGACTCATTTCCATTTTTTTTTAATTCAATTTTTTTTTTGGTGAAGTTTTTCATGGGGATTTCAGGCAAGACTTCCCCAGGGATTTCAGGATGGGATTTTTGGGCAGTTTTGAGGTGTTTTTGGGGGAGGTTTTGATGTTTTCCTCCAAGACCTTTTGAAGATTTTTTGGACCCATTTCCATTTTTTTTGGTGCACATTTTGAATTTAATTTTTTTTCTGATGAACTTTTTCATGGGGATTTCAGGCAAGACTTTCCCAGGGATTTCAGGATGGGATTTTTGAGGAGTTTTGAGGTTTTTTGGGGGAGTTTTTGATGTTTTCCTCGAGGACCTTTTGAAGATTTTTTGGACTCATTTCCATTTTTTTTTAATTTAATTTTTTTTCTGATGAACCTTTTTATGGGGATTTCAGGCAAGGCTTTCCCAGGGATTTCAGGAGGGGATTTTTGGGGAGTTTTGAGGTGTTTTTTGGGGAGCTTTTGATGTTTTCTTCAAGGACCTTTTGAAGATTTTTTGGACCCATTTCCATTTTTTTTAATTTAATTTTTTTTCGGTGAAGTTTTTCATGGGGATTTCAGGCAAGGCTTTCCCAGGGATTTCTGGAGGGGATTTTTGGGCAGTTTTGAGGTGTTTTTGCAGAATTTTTTTGGGAGCTTTTGATGTTTTCCTTGAGGATCTTTGGACCCATTTCCATTTTTTTGGGTGCACATTTTAAATTTAATTTTTTTTCTGATGAACCTTTTTATGGGGATTTCAGGCAAGGCTTTCCCAGGGATTTCAGGAGGGGATTTTTGGGCAGTTTTGAGGTGTTTTTGGGGGAGGTTTTGATGTTTTCTTCAAGGACCTTTTGAAGTTTTTTTGGACCCATTTCCATTTTTTTGGGTGCACATTTTAAATTTAATTTTTTTTCTGATGAACCTTTCTATGGGGATTTCAGGCAAGGCTTTCCCAGGGATTTCAGGAAGGGATTTTTGGGCAGTTTTGAGGTGTTTTTGGCATTTCTCCCTCCCCAGCCATGCGTTTCAAGCTGCTCAAGCACACGAGGCTCAACGTGGTGGCGTTTCTCAACGAGCTGCCCAAGACCCAGCACGACGTCAACTCCTTCGTGGTGGACATTTGTGCCCAGACGGTGAGAGGAGACCCCTGGGGCCTCTGGAAAAGCTGGAATTCCCTCTGGAATTCCCTCTGGAATTCCCTGGGAGCCCCTCCTCACCCCCCCTCTATTCCAGAACACGCTGCTCTGCTTCACTGTCCACGGCATTTTTAAGGAAGGTGAGTTCCCACTTGGGTTTTTGCTTTTTTTTTCTCGTTTTTTTTCCATTTTTTAATTCCTTTTTTCCTCTTTTTTTATTCTTTTTTTTCCTCTTTTTTATTCCTTTCTTCCTCTTCTTTTTCTCCTTTTTTTCCCTTATTTTTCCCCCTTTTTTTCTCTTTTTTTATTCTTTTTTCCTCTTTTTTATTCCTTTCTTCCCTCCTTTTTTTCCTCCTTTTTTTCCTTATTTTTCCCCCTATTTTCTTCCTTTTTTTCCCTTTTTTTATTCTTTTTTCCTCTTTTCTATTACTTTCTTCCCTCCTTTTTTTCCTCCTTTTTTTTTTCCTTATTTTTCCCCCTTTTTTCTTCCTTTTTTCCTCTTTTTTTATTCTTTTTTTTCCTCTTTTTTATTCCTTTCTTCCTCTTCTTTTTCTCCTTTTTTTTCCCTTATTTTTCCCCCTTTTTTCTTCCTTTTTTCCTCTTTTTTTACTCTTTTTTTCCTCTTTCTTATTCCTTTCTTCCTCTTCTTTTTCTCCTTTTTTTCCCTTATTTTTCCCCCTTTTTTCTTCCTTTTTTTCTCTTTTTTTACTCTTTTTTCCTCTTTTCTATTCCTTTCTTCCCTACTTTTTTTCCTCCTTTTATTCCTTATTTTTCCCCCTTTTTTCTTATTTTTTTCCTCTTTTTTTATTCTTTTTTTCCTCTTTTTTATTCTTTTCTTCCCTCCTTTTTTTCCTTTTTTTTCCTTATTTTTCCCCCTTTTTTCTTCCTTTTTTCCTCTTTTTTTATTCTTTTTTTCCTCTTTTTTTATTCCGTTCTTCCTCTTCTTTTTCTCCTTTTTTTCCCTTATTTTTCCCTCTTTTTTCTTTTTTTCCTCTTCTTTTCCACCTTTTTTCCCTGTTTTCCTCCTTTTTTCCCGCTTTTTTGATCCTTTTTTTCTTTCTTTTCCTTTTTTCTTTTTCCTTTCCTTTTCCCTCTTTTTCTTCTTCTCTTCTTTATTCCCTTTTTCCTCTTCTTTATTAATTTTTGCTTTTCTTCCCCTCTTCTCCTCTTTTTTCCTCACCCCCTTTTCCCTTCCTTGTTTTTGTCCTCCCATTTTCGCTCCTTTTCCCTTTTTTTCCCACTTTTCCCTCCTCCTTTTTCCCCCATTTTTCCCCAATTTTTCCCTTTTTTTCTCCCCCATTTTCCCACTTTTCCCTCCCCCTTTTCCTCCACATTTTCCTGATTCTCTTTCCCTTTTTCCCCCTCCTTTTTCCCCCACTTTCTCCCCATTTTCCCCCCTTTTTCTCCCTCTTTTTCCCCTGTTTTCTCCTCCTTTTCTGTCCTTCTTTCCTCCCCAATTTCCCCCTTTTTTCCCCCACATTTTCCTGATTCTCCCCCCTTTTTCTCCCCTTTTTTCCCCTTTCTTCCTCCATTTTTCCCCCCTTTCCCCCATTTTCTCCATCTTTTCCCCCCACATTTTCCTGATTCTCTCTCCCTTTTTTCCCCCTTTTTTTCCCCATTTCTTCCCCCATTTTCCCTCCTTTTTTCCCTTTTTTCTCCCCCCTTTTTCCCACTTTTCCCCCCATTTTCTCCCCCACATTTTCCCCCCTTTTCCCCCACTTTTCCTCTCTATTTCCCCCCTTTTTCCCCCCTTTTCCCTCTTTTTTCCCCTCTTTTCTCCCCCCTTTTCCCCCATTTTCTCCCTCTTTTCCCCCCACATTTTCCTGTTTCTCCCCCCTTTCCCCCCCCCCTTTTTCCCCCTTTTTTTCCCCCCATTTCCCCCTTTTTCCCCCCTTTTTTTCCCCATTCCCATCCCTCACTCCTGCCCTGCTCTGCCCTCAGTGGACGGCAAATCCCGGGATTCCGTTCGTGCTTTCACGCGGATGTTCATCGCGGTGCCGGCCGGGAACAGCGGGTGAGCTTCTTCTTCCTCCTCTGCCTTCACCCAAAATCCCCATTCTTCACCCAAAATCCCCATTCTTCACCCAAAATCCCCATTCTTTCCCCAAAATCCCCATTCTTTCCCCAAAAATCCCAATTTGTTTCCTCCAAATCCTCTTTTTTTTTCCCCCATAAATCTCAATTTTCTCCCCCCAAACCCCATTTATCCCCCCAAAAATCCCATTTATCCCCCCAAATCCCAATTTTTCCCCCATAAATCTCAATTTTCTGCCCCCAACCCCCATTTATCCCCCCAAATCCCAATTTTTCCCCCATAAATCTCAATTTTCTGCCCCCAACCCCATTTCCCCTCTCCCAAACCCCATTTTCCCCTCTCAAACCCCATTTCTCCCCCCCAAATCCCAATTTTTCCCCCATAAATCCCAATTTCCCCCCTCCCAAACCCCATTTCCCCCCATAAATCCCAATTTCCCCCCGATTTTCCCCGTTTCCCCCCCATAAATCTCAATTTTCCCCCCATAAATCCCACTTTCCCCCCGTTTTTCCCATTTTCCCCCCGTTTTTCCCCATTTTCCCCCATAAATCTCAATTTTCATCCATTTTTTCCCCATTTCCCCGTTTTTCCCCATTTACCCCCCATAAATCTCAATTTCCCCCCCATAAATCCCAATTTCCCCCCCATAAATCCCACTTTCCCCCCGTTTTTCCCATTTTCCCCCCGTTTTTCCCCATTTTCCCCCATAAATCTCAATTTTCATCCATTTTTTCCCCATTTCCCCGTTTTTCCCCATTTACCCCCCATAAATCTCAATTTCCCCCCCATAAATCCCAATTTCCCCCCCATAAATCTCAATTTTCCCCCCGTTTTTCCCCATTTTCCCCCGTTTTTCCCCATTTTCCCCCCATTTTTCCCCATTTTCCCCCCGTTTTTCCCCATTTTCCCCCCATTTCCCCCCCATAAATCTGAATTTCCTCCCATAAATCTCAATTTTCCCCGTTTTTCCCCATTTTCCCCTCGTTTTTCCCCATTTTCCCCCCGTTTTTCCCCATTTTCCCCCGTTTTTCCCATTTTCTCCCCGTTTTTCCCCATTTTCCCCCCATAAATCCCATTTTCCCCGTTTTTCCCTATTTCCCCTCTCCCAAACCCCATTTTCCCCCCCATAAATCCCATTTTCCCCCCGTTTTTCCCCATTTCCCCCCCATAAATCTCAATTTCCCCCAATAAATCTCAATTTTCCCCCCCATAAATCCCATTTTCCCCCCATTTTCCCCATTTTCCCCCCGTTTTTCCCCATTTTCCCCCCGTTTTTCCCCATTTTCCCCCCTTTTCCCCATTTCCCCCATAAATCTCAATTTTCCCCGTTTTTCCCCATTTTCCCCCATTTTTCCCCATTTTCCCCCCGTTTTTTCCCATTTTCTCCCCGTTTTTCCCCATTTCCCCCTCATAAATCTCAATTTCCCCCATAAATCTCAATTTTCCCCCCGTTTTTCCCCATTTTACCCCCATTTTTCCCCATTTTCCCCCGTTTTTCCCCATTTTCCCCCGTTTTTCCCCATTTTCCCCCCGTTTTTCCCCATTTCCCCCCTCCAAAACCCCATTTCCCCCCCATAAATCTCAATTTTCCCCCCGTTTTCCCCATTTTCCCCTCGTTTTTCCCCATTTTCCCCCCCGTTTTTCCCCATTTTTCCCCGTTTTTCCCCATTTTCCCCCCGTTTTTCCCCATTTTCCCCCCGTTTTTCCCCATTTCCCCCCCATAAATCTCAATTTCCCCCCCATAAATCCCAATTTCCCCCCCATAAATCCCAATTTCCCCCCGTTTTTCCCCATTTTCCCCCTGTTTTTCCCCGTTTCCCCGCTCCCAGGCTGTGCATCGTCAATGATGAGCTGTTTGTGCGCGGGGCCAGCCCCGAGGAGCTGCGCAAAGCCTTCGCTCTGCCGGCGCCCACGCCCTCCTCCAGCCCCGTGCCCACGCTGACGGCCGAGCAGCAGGAGATGCTGGCGGCCTTCGCCATGCAGTCGGGCATGAACCTCGAGTGGTCCCAGAAGTGAGTCACAAATCCCTGCAATTCGCCCCAAAAAAGCAAAAAAATTGCCCCAAAAACATCCCCAAAAACGCAAAAAAATTGTCCCAGAAAATCAAAATATTCGCTCCAAAAACCTCCCCAAAAAAGGAAAATAATCACCACAAAAAGTCCCCAAAAAACCAAAATATTCACCCCAGAAAATCAAAATATTCACTCCCAAAACCTCCCAAGAAATCCAGAATCATCACCCAAAAAAAGACCAAATTATCCCCAAAATGCCCCGGGAGCAGCAGGAGATGCTGGCGGCCTTCGCCTGCAGTCGGGCACGAACCTCGAGTGGTCCCAGAAGTGAGTCACAAATCCCTGGAATTCACCCCAAAAAAGCCAAAAAATTGCCCCAAAAAAGCAAAAAAATTGCCCCAAAAACATCCCCAAAAAAGCAAAAAAATTGTCACAGAAAATCAAAATATTCGCTCCAAAAACCTCCCCCGAAAACCAGAATAATCACCCCAAAAAAGAAAAAAATTGCCCCAAAACTCCCACAAAAAAACCAAAAAAATCGCCCTAAAAAAGCAAAATAATCACCCCAAAAACCTCCCCAGAAATTTAAAATAATCACCCCAAAAAAGCTCAAAAAGTCCCCAAAATGCCCCGGGAGCAGCAGGAGATGCTGGCGGCCTTCGCCTGCAGTCGGGCATGAACCTCGAGTGGTCCCAGAAGTGAGTCACAAATCCCTGAAATTCACCCCAAAAAAGCAAAAAAATCGACCCAAAAACCTCCTCGAAAAAGCAAAAAAATTGTCACAGAAAATCAAAATATTCGCTCCAAAAACCTCCCCCGAAAACCAGAATAATCACCCCAAAAAAGAAAAAAATTGCCCCAAAACTCCCACAAAAAAACCAAAAAAATCGCCCTAAAAAAGCAAAATAATCACCCCAAAAACCTCCCCAGAAATTTAGAATAATCACCCCAAAAAAGCTCAAAAAGTCCCCAAAATGCCCTGGGAGCAGCAGGAGATGCTGGCGGCCTTTGCCTGCAGTCGGGAATGAACCTCGAGTGGTCCCAGAAGTGAGTCACAAATCCCTGAAATTTGCCCCAAAAAAGCAAAAATATTGCCCCAAAAATGTCCCCAAAAAAGAAAAAAAATCACTGCAAAAAGTCCCCAAAAAAACAAAATAATCACCCCAGAAAATCAAAATACTCACTCCAAAAACCTCCCCAAAAAAGGAAAATAATCACCGCAAAAAGTCCCCAAAAAACCAAAATATTCAGCCCAGAAAATCAAAATATTCACTCCAAAAACCTCCCCAGAAAACCAAAATATTCACCCCAAATTATCCCCAAAATGCCCCGGGAGCAGCAGGAGATGCTGGCGGCCTTCGCCTGCAGTCGGGCATGAACCTCGAGTGGTCCCAGAAGTGAGTCACAAATCCCTGGAATTCGCCCCAAAAAAGCAAAAAAATCGACCCAAAAAGTCCCCAAAAAAGCAAAAAAATCACCCCAAAAACCTCCTCAAAAAAGCAAAAAAATTGTCCCAGAAAATCAAAATATTCGCTCCAAAAACCTCCCCAAAAAAGGAAAATAATCACCGCAAAAAGTCCCCAAAAAACCAAAATAATCACCCCAGAAAATCAAAATAATCACCCCAAAAACCTCCCAAGAAATCCAGAATCATCACCCCAAAAAAGACCAAATTGTCCCCAAAATGCCCCGGGAGCAGCAGGAGATGCTGGCGGCCTTCGCCTGCAGTCGGGCATGAACCTCGAGTGGTCCCAGAAGTGAGTCACAAATCCCTGGAATTCGCCCCAAAAAAGCCAAAAAATCGCCCCCAAAACCCCCCCAGAAAACCAAAATTATCGCTGCAAAAAAGAAAAAAAATTGCCCCAAAAACGTCCCCAAAAAAGCAAAAAAATCACCCCGAAAAGTCCCCAAAAAACCAAAATATTCACCCCAGAAAATCAAAATATTCACTCCCAAAACCTCCCAAGAAAATCAAAATATTCACTCCAAAATGTCCCCAAAATGCCCCGGGAGCAGCAGGAGATGCTGGCGGCCTTCGCCTGCAGTCAGGCATGAACCTCGAGTGGTCCCAGAAGTGAGTCACAAATCCCTGCAATTCACCCCAAAAAAGCCAAAAAAATGTAAAAAAAATTGCCCCAAAAAAGCAAAAAAATCGCTCCAAAAATGTCCCCAAAAAAGGAAAAAAATCGCCCTAAAAAAGCAAAAAAATGCAAAAAAAATTGCCCCAAAAACATCCCCAAAAAAGCAAAAAAATTGTCCCAGAAAATCAAAATATTCGCTCCAAAAACCTCCCCCGAAAACCAGAATAATCACCCCAAAAAAGAAAAAAAATCACCCTGAAAACCTCCCCAAAAAAGGAAAATAATTGCTCCAAAAAGTCCCCCAAAAAACCAAAATAATCACCCCAGAAAACCGAAATATTCGCTCCAAAAACTTCCCCAAAAAAGGAAAATAATTGCCCCAAAAAGTCCCCAAAAAATCAAAATAATTGCCCCAAAAAGTCCTCAAAAAACCAAAATAATTGCCCCAAAAACCTCCTCAAAAAAGGAAAAAATTCGCCCCAAAAAGTCCCCAAAAAATCAAAATAATCCCCCCAAAAACCCCAAAAATTGCACTTGGAAATGGCTCAGAAATGGCTCCAAACCCCCCTGAAAATCCAAAAAAAATCCCAAAAATCCACCTGAAAATCCCCCAAAAAATTCCCAAAAATCCCACTGAAAATCCCAAAAAATTCCACAAAAATCCCACTGAAAATTCCTCAAAAATCCCCCTGAAAATAAAAAAAAAATCCCAAAAATCCCCCTGAAAATAAAAAAATAATTCCCAAAAAATCCACCTGAAAATCCCACAAAAATCCCAAAAAATCCCCCTGAAAATCCCAAAAAATCCCCCAAAATTCCACTTGAAAATCCCAAAAAATCCCCTGAAAATCCAAAAAAATCCCACAAAAATCCCTCAAAGATCCTCCTGAAAATCCCCAAAAAATCCCCAAAATTCCACTTAAAAATCCCAAAAAATCCCCTGGAAATCCAAAAAAATTCCCAAAAAATCCCCCTGAAAATCCCAAAAAATCGTCTTGAAAATCCCAAAAAATCCTCTTGAAAATCCCACAAAAATCCCACAAAAATCCCTCAAAGATCCCCCTGAAAATCAAAAAAAATCCCCCTGAAAATCCCAAAAAATCCTCCTGAAAATCCCAAAAAATCCTCTTGAAAATCCAAAAAAATCCTCCTGAAAATCCAAAAAAATCCCACAAAAATCCCTCAAAGATCCCCCTGAAAATCCCCAAAAAATCCCCAAAATTCCACTTAAAAATCCCAAAAAATCCCCTGGAAATCCAAAAAAATTCCCAAAAATCCTCCTGAAAATCCCAAAAAATCCTTTTGAAAATCCCCAAAAAATCCCACAAAAATCCCCCTGAAAATCCAAAAAAATTCCCAAAATTCCACTTAAAAATCCCAAAAAAATCCCCAAAATTCCACTTGAAAATCCCAAAAAAATCCCTTGAAAATCCATAAAAATTCCCAAAAATCCTCCTGAAAATCCCAAAAAATCCTTTTGAAAATCCCCCCCAAAATCCCTTGAAAATCCAAAAAAATCCCACAAAAATCCCTCAAAGATCCCCCTGAAAATCCCAAAACATCCCCCAAAATCTCCCTGAAAATCCCCCCAAAAAATCCAAAAAAATCCCCAAAATTCCACTTGAAAATCCCAAAAAAATCCCCTGAAAATCCAAAAAAATCCCACAAAAATCCCTCAAAGATCCCCCTGAAAATCCCCAAAAAATCCCCAAAATTCCACTTAAAAATCCCAAAAAATCCCCTGGAAATCCAAAAAAATTCCCAAAAAATCCCCCTGAAAATCCCAAAAAATCCTCTTGAAAATCCCAAAAAATCCCACAAAAATCCCAAAAAATCCCCTTGAAAATCCCAAAAAATCCTCTTGAAAATCCCAAAAAATCCTCTTGAAAATCCCAAAAAATCCTCTTGAAAATCCCAAAAAATCCCCTTGAAAATCCAAAAAAATCCCCCTGAAAATCCCAAAAAAATCCCACAAAAATCCCAAAAAATCCCCCTGAAAATCCCAAAAAATCCCCCTGAAAATCCCAAAAAATCCCCCTGAAAATCCAAAAAAATCCCCCTGAAAATCCTAAAAAATCCTCTTGAAAATCCAAAAAAATCCCACAAAAATCCCAAAAAATCCTCTTGAAAATCCCAAAAAATCCCCCTGAAAATCCAAAAAAATCCCCAAAATTCCACTTGAAAATCCCACAAAAAATCCACAAAAATCCTCCTGAAAATCAAAAAAAATTCCCAAAAATCCTCCTGAAAATCCAAAAAAATCCCACAAAAATCCCTCAAAGATCCCCCTGAAAATCCCCAAAAATCCACTTAAAAATCCCAAAAAATCCCCTGGAAATCCAAAAAAATTCCCAAAAATCCTCCTGAAAATCCCAAAAAATCCTTTTGAAAATCCCCAAAAAATCCCACAAAAATCCCCCTGAAAATCCAAAAAAATTCCCAAAATTCCACTTAAAAATCCCAAAAAATCCAAAAAAATCCCCAAAATTCCACTTGAAAATCCCAAAAAAATCCCTTGAAAATCCATAAAAATTCCGAAAAGTCGTCCTGAAAATCCCAAAAAATCCTTTTGAAAATCCCCCCAAAAATCCCTTGAAAATCCAAAAAAAATCCCACAAAAATCCCTCAGATCCCCCTGAAAATCCCAAAAAATTCTCCAAAATCCCCCTGAAAATCCCCCTGAAAATCCAAAAAAATCCCCCTGAAAATCCAAAAAAATCCCCCTGAAAATCCCAAAAAATCCTCTTGAAAATCCCAAAAAATCCCCCTGAAAATCCCAAAAAATCCTCTTGAAAATCCCACAAAAATCCCACAAAAATCCCCCTGAAAATCCCAAAAAATCCCACAAAAATAAAAAAAAATCCCCCTGAAAATCCCAAAAAATCCTCCTGAAAATCCCACAAAAATCCCACAAAAATCCCAAAAAATCCCCCTGAAAATCCCAAAAAATCCCCCTGAAAATCCCCAAAAATCCCACAAAAATCCCAAAAAATCCCCCTGAAAATCCCAAAAAATCCTCCTGAAAATCCAAAAAAATCCCCCTGAAAATCCCAAAAAATCCCCCTGAAAATCCCAAAAAATCCCCCTGAAAATCCCAAAAAATCCTCTTGAAAATCCAAAAAAATCCCCAAAATTCCACTTGAAAATCCCCCAAAAAATCCAAAAAAATCCCCCTGAAAATCCCAAAAAATCCCCCTGAAAATCCCAAAAAATCCCCCTGAAAATCCCAAAAAAATCCCACAAAAATCCCAAAAAATCCCCCAAAAATCTCTCAAAAATTCCCATAAAAATTAATGTAAAAAATCCCCAAAAAATCCCAAAAAACCCCAAAAATTCCCAAATTTCCTCTGACCCTTTCGTGTTCCTCAGGTGCCTCCAGGACAACGACTGGGATTACGGCCAGGCCGGCCAGGTTTTCACCCAGCTCAAGGTTTGCTTTTCCCACTTTTCCCCTTTTTTCCCAGTTTTTCCCCTTTTTTCCCAGTTTTTCCCCTTTTTTCCCATTTTTCCCCATTTTTTCCCATTTTTCCCTCATTTTCCCCCATTTTTTATCCGCTTTTTTCCCCATTTTTACCAATTTTTTCCGCATTTTCCCCACATTTTTCTCCACTTTTCCCATTTTTTTCCTGTTTTTCTCATTTTTCCCCATCTTCCCCAATTTTCCCTCTTTTTTCCCTCTTTTTTTCCCATTTTTTTCCCATTTTTTCCCATTTTTCCCCCATTTTTCCTCTTTTTACCCATTTTTTACCCATTTTTTTCCCGTTTTCCCCATTATTTCCATTTTTCCCTATTCTTCCTGTTTCCCACCTCTTTTTTCCCAATGTTTTCCCAATTTTTTCCCAATTCTTTCCCAATGTTTTCCCAATTTTTTCCCTGTTCTTTCCCAATGTTTTCCCAATTTTTTCCCAAATTTTTCCCAATTCTTTCCCAATTTTTTCCCAATTTTTTCCCAATTTTTCCCCATTTTTATCCCAATTCTTCCCCAATTTTTCCCAATGTTTTCCCAATTCTTTCCCAAATTTTTCCCAATTTTTTTCCCAATGTTTTCCCAATTCTTTCCCAATTTTTTCCCAAATTTTTCCCAATTCTTCCCCAGATTTTTCCCAATTTTTTCTGCAATTCTTTCCCAATTTTCTCCCATTTTTTCCCAATTCTTTCCCAATGTTTTCCCAATTCTTTCCCAATTTTTTCCCAAATTTTTCCCAATTCTTTCCCAATTTTCTCCTATTTTTTTCCCAATTCTTTCCCAATTCTTTCCCAGTTTTTTCCCAATTTTTTCCCAATTTTCCCCAATTTCCCCTCCCCCATTCCCTGACCCCCCCCTCTCTCTCTTTCCAGCTGGAAGGGAAGATTCCAGAGGTCGCGTTTCTCAAGTGAACGTTGGAGATCCCCGCCCCCTCCCCGGGCCCCTCCCGTGTTCCGTTCCCGCCGCCCCCCGAGTTTTGTAAATAAATCGATCGATTATTGATTATTGATCGCTCCCGCGCCCATTCGGGACGCGGCGCCTTTAAGGGGGGGGGCGCTGAGGGCACGGCGGGAACGCGCCACCAACAAACATGGCGGCGGCGGCGACGCGGCAGCGGGAGCTGATTGGCTGAGGCGGATCTGGCGCCGCAGCTGATTGGCTGAACTGCCACGCGAAAGCCGATTGGCTGCGGCTCCTCTTTGGATTGGTTGACGCGCTGCGTGACCCGGAAGTACCGGAGGCGCTCCCGGAGGTACGGGAGGCGCTGCCGGTGATGGCGGCGCGGGCGGCGCTGGAGGCCGCGGCCGTGTCGCGGGACGTGGTTCTGTTCCAGCACGACCGCAGCCGCTTCTTCCGCCTCGTGGGGCTCTTCTGCGCGGGGCAGGGGCTCTTCTGGGCCTACCTGGCTCACTTCGCCTTCACGGCGCTGCGCCCCGCGCCCGCTCCCGGACCCGGTCCCGACGATCCGCTGCGACCCCGCGACAACAAATGGCGCTACGGGTTCACGGCGTCCTGCCTCACCGTCGGTAGCGGGGGAGCGGGGGCAGGGCTCGGGGGGAGGCTCCGGTGCTGAGCTCGGTGTCCCCGCTGGGGCTCCGGTGCTCGGGGCTCGGTTCCGGTGCTGAGCTCGGTGTCCCCGCAGGGGCTCGGGGCTCGGTTCCGGTGCTGAGCTCGGTGTCCCCGCAGGCTCGCTGGTGCTGGCGGCGGGCTGGCTGCTGCCGCTGCGCTCCGTTCACCGGGTGACGCTGCTGCGGGGCGGCTCCGCCGTCACCATCGGGACCCCCGGGCCGCTGGGGCTGGGCCGCCGCTCCTTCACGGTGCCGCTCCGGGACGTGTCCGGCCGCGCTCACCGGGCAGAGGTGGCCGCCGCCATCCCCATCAAGGTGCGGGGCCGCCCCTTCTTCTTCCTGCTGGACAAGGCCGGGCAGCTCAGCGACCCCCGGCTCTTCGATCTCACCGTGGGCGCCTTCCGAAAGTTCTAGAGCGCTGCGGGCCCGGGGGACACCGGGGGGACACCGGGAGACCTCGGCCCGCTCCCTCCGGGGGGATTTGGGGGGGTCTCGGCTTTGTCTCCCCTCAATAAACGCTGAGGAACCCGCGGGGCTCCGGGATCGGCACCTCAGGGACCCCTCCCCAAAGGGGTGAGGGGCGGGAATTTGGGGGATCCCCCCCACCCGGGGGTCGCCCCCGCTCCGGGAGGGGGCGGAATTTGGGGTCCTGAGGTTCCCCCCCCGCCCCCCGGGGGAGTTTTGGGGGTCTCGGAGCCGTTTTGGGAGTGGGGGAGGGGCGGTTCGGGGGGTCCCCGTTTTCCTCCCCCCCCCCCCCCCGGTTCTGGGGGCGGGGTTATGCTAATTATGTACCCCCAAAGGGGCGTGGTCAATGCAAATAAAGAAGCGCAGTCAGCCAATCACGTTGCGAGGCGGGAAAAAAGCGGCGCGCGCGGGTTTATAAAGTAAGCCGGTCGCTAATTTGCATAAAGGGGCGGAGCTATGCAGATTTACCGTGCCGGGGCGCGCGAATTGCACGCTGGGAGAGTTTTCCGGGGGTTTTCGGGGTTCACGGCGGTCGCACCGGGCGGGGCGCGAGCGGGAAATGCGGGAGGGGGCGCGGGGAGAGCCCGGGAACGGCTCGGGGCGGCTGCGGGGACGGCGCGGGGGTGACCGTGAGGTTCGGGCGGGCCGAGCGGGGCCGGCTGCGGGCCGCGGAATGAGCCCAACATCGCTTCTCGGCCTTTTGGCTAAGATCAAGTGTAGTATCTGTTCTTATCAGTTTAATATCTGATACGTCCTCGATGAGAGGACTTCATATTAAACGGATTTTTGGGCTCGGGAGTTGGACCCGGAGCTTGCTCCCTCCGCTCCGCGCATCGTCCCGGTATTGCAGTGCCTCCGGGAACGGTGCACCCCGCTCGGGGTCATCAAACGGTTAAAGACAGACTCAGCTTCTTCTTCTGCTCTATCGCGATATTCCTGCTGTGCCTCAGATCCGGACCCTTCTCTATCGCGATATCCCCGCGCATCGTCCCGGTATTGCAGTGCCTCCGGGAACGGTGCACCCCGCTCGGGGTCATCCATCGGTTCAACAACAGATTTAAAACGCATTAAAGTTTAAAATCGTTTCGTTTTGTTGTTGTTTTGTGGGTGAAAAGCGCGCGGTTCGTTATCAAAATGGCCCCGCGGGTCTCCGTGAGGCGCCCGGGACTGGCGGCGCTGGCGCTTCCCTCACGTCCCCTCACAGCGCCGCAAAATGGCGGCGCCTTCCCCGCGCTTCCTTTTGGTGCTTAAACTCCGTCGTTTCGGCGCTTTCTGGGTGAAATCGGAGTTTTATGTGGATAAGGATAAATGGGAATAATGTTTAAAAGAGCGCGTGAGGGATTTGAAAGGTTTTGTTAAGTAAATTTGGGAGGGGAGGTAGGAGCTGCGAGGGGGGCGGGGCTCGCGGGTTTCCTGAGGGAAACACGGCGCAGTCTCCGCCTCCGAGCTTCTCCCGCGCCCGCGGAAGTTTCAAACTGAACAAATCTTATTTCTTTTTTTATATTTTACACATTTTTAACCCTTTTCCCTCTCCCTTCCCACCAGCGAGCCGCGCGCTTCTCCCCCACTTCATCCACCGAAACAAAATGGCGGCGGCGCGGCGGGCGGGAAACCGCGCGCGAGGCGAGCGCCCCCTTCGCCCTCCTCCACCAATCGGAGCGCGGCTTTTCGCCGTCGCTGGGCAGAACAGCGCGCTCGGGACCAATCAGAAAATCGGAGCGGCCGGCGCGGGCCGCGCGCGGGGAGGGCAGGAGGGGAAGAGGCGAAGCCGCCGCCGCCGCCACACTCGCAGCGACCGTTGCGCACGTAGGTGGGGCTGAGGGGGAGGGGGGGGGGGGAAGAGAGCGGGAACGGCGCCTGCGCGCGGCGCGCGGGCTCCTCGGCGCGCGTGCGCGGCGCGTGCGCGGTGGTGAGATGAGGGCGGGGCCGGTGTTGGCGCGCAGGCGCGGCGCATGCGCGGGAAGGGCGGCGCGCGGCGCGCGGGGGGGCGCGGCTGAGGGGCGGCGGCGGCGCAGGCGCGGCTGAGGCGGCGGCGGCGGCGGCGGCGGGAGCGGGACGGGCCCGGCGATCGCTCCGCGCTCCGGCCGCCCCCTCCCCGCGCCAGCGGCGGCGGCCCCGCCTCGCGCTCTCGCTCTCTGCGCCCCCTTCTCCCCCCCACAACCCCGTCCCCTCTCCGCCCCCTTCCTTCCGCCCCTTCCCTCCCTCAGTCCCCGCCCCGCGGCCTCAGGGCCCGGCCCGGCCTCGCGTTCCGGCCTCGGCGCCGCCGCCTCAGCGCGCCCGCGCTTCCGCTTCCCTTCCCCCCCCCGCCCCGCGGCCCCTTCCCCCCCTCCCCGCACACCGGCCCCGCCATGGACGTGAAGCGGCTGAAGGTGACCGAGCTGCGGGCCGAGCTGGGCCGGCGCGGCCTGGACGCCCGCGGGCTGAAGGTGGAGCTGGCGCAGCGGCTGCAGGAGGCCCTGGACGCCGAGATGTTGGCGGCGGGGCCCGAGGAAGGCGGCGGCGGCGGCGGCGGGGGAGGCCCGGCCGCGGCGGCCTCGAGCTGCGCAGGGGAAGCGGGGCCGGCGGGAGGCCCGGGCGGGCGTCCCCACGGAGGGGACGAGGAGGAGGAGGAGGAGGAGGAAGAGGAGGAGGAGGAAGAGGAGGAAGACGAGGACGAGGAAGCGCTGCTGGCGGATGAGGACGAAGCGGCCGCCGCGGCCCCCGAGGCGGCCCCGGCCCAGCCCGGCCCCCCCGGGGAGGAGGAGGAGGACGAGGAGGAGGAGGCGGCCCCGGCTGAGCCCGCGGCGGCTCCGGAGCCGCTGCAGCCGCCGCAGGAGGAGGGAGCGGCGGCCGCTGCCGAGCCCGAGGCGGCCCCGGCGGGAGGAGGCGGCGGCCCCGGCGGAGTGAACGGGGCCGAGCGGCCGCCGGAGGAGGCGCCCAGCGGGGACGAAGCGGCCGCGGCCGAGGCCAAGGAGGAGGAGGCGCAGGCGGGTGAGAGATGGGGACGGAACCACGGGAGCGGGAGAGAGACCGGAGACTCGGGAAGGGATCCCGGGATGGGAGCTCGGGAAGGGATCCCGGGAACCGGGAGGGGATCTCGGGAAAGGATCCCCGGGAGCGGGAGAGAACCCAAAGCCTCGGGAAGGGAATCCCGGGAACCGGGAGGCGATCCCGGGAAGGGATCCCGGGAAGCGGGAAGAGATTTCGGGAAAGGATCCCCGAAACCGCGAGGGGATCCCGGGAACCGGGAAGGGATTTCGGGAAAGGATCCCCGAAACCGCGAGGGGATCCCGGGAACCGGGAAGAGATTTCGGGAAAGGATCCCCGAAACCGGGAGAGGATCCCGGGAACCGGGAAGAGATTTCGGGAAAGGATCCCCGAAACCGGGAGGGGAAAGGATCTGGGGATCTCGGGAAAGGATCCCCAGAGCCCCGGGAAGGATTCCAAAGGCTCGGGAAGGGATTCCAGAACCGGGAAAGGATCCCGAAAACCGGGAAGGGCCCCCCAGAATCCCGGGAGAAATTCCAGAGGCTCGGGAAGAGATCCCGGGAGCGGGAATGGATCCCCAAAACCTCGGGAAAGAACCGGGAAAAAAATCCCTCAAATCACGAAAGAGCCTCCAAAATCGAGAACCGGGAGAAAAAAACCTCCGGATTTTCGTGAGGGATCTCAAAAACCGGGAAAGAATTCCCAGATTTTCGCGTGGGATTCCAAAAACCGGGAGAAATAAACTCCAAAATCGGGAAAAGAAACCACTCCCCCCTCAGAAAATTCCCGGTTTTCCCCCCAAAATTCCAATTTTTGCCTCAGGAATTGGGATTAAATCCCATCCCCGGTAGGAAAAATGGGGATTTTGTGAGGGGAAAAAAAGCGGGAAAAAAGCGGAGTTTGGGATATTTGGGAAGCGCGGGCTGAGGGGAAAATCAATGGAATTGTTGGAATTCCCCAATTCCGAGTTGGGTTTTGGGGAAAGAGCCTCGATCTTGAGGGGAAAATGGGGAAAAATTCCAGGTTTTTCAGGAAAAAAATTTGGGATGGGGGAAAAATTCAGGTTTTGGAGGGAAAATTCCTGATTTTTATGGATTTTTTGAGGGGAAAATTCCCGGTTTTGAGGGGAAAAGTTTGGAATTTGGGGAAATGAGCCGAAGGAAAAGTGTTGGGAAAATCGGGATTTTTTTTTTTTAAGGAGAAATTTTCGAGTTTAGGGAAAGTTTTGGGATTTGGAGGGAAAAAATGGTCATTTTTGAGGGAAATATTGGGATTTTTTAAGGAAAATGATGGGTTTTGAGGGAAAAATTATCATTTTGAGGGAAAATTCTGATTTTTGAGGGGAAATCCTGGGGTTTGAGGGGAAAACGTTGATATTTGAGGGGAAAATATTAATTATTGAGGGGAAAATACTGATTTTTTGAGGGGAAAATCTTGAATTTTGAGAGGAAAAAATTCTTGGTTTTGAGGGAAAATCCTGATTTTTTGAGGGGAAAATGTTGATTTTTGAGGGGAAAATGTTAATTCTTGAGGGGAAAATGCTGATTTTGGAGGGAAAATCCTGAATTTTGAGGGGAAAAAATTCTTGTTTTGAGGGAAAATCCTGATTTTTGAGGGGAAAATGTTGAATTTGGAGGGAAAATCCTGAATTTTCAATGTAAAAATTCTCATTTTTGAGGGAAAATTGGGATTTTTTAAGGAAAATGATGGGTTTTGAGGGAAAAATTATCATTTGGAGGGAAAATTCTGATTTTTAAGGGGGAAATGTTGGTTTTGGAGGGAAAATCCTGAATTTTGAGGGGAAATCCTGGGGTTTGAGAGGAAAACGTTGATTCTTGAGGGGAAAATGTTGATTTTTTGAGGGGAAAATCCTGAATTTTGAGGGTAAAGAATTCTTGGTTTTGAGGGAAACATTGGGTTTTTTTCAGGAAAATTATGGGTTTGAGGGAAAATGCTGATTTTTGAGGGGAAAATCCTGAATTTTCAGAGTAAATTCTTGTTTTTGAGGTAAAAATTGGGATTTTTTTAAGGAAAATGGGTGGTTTTTTGAGGGAAAATCCTGATTTTGGTGGGAAAATCCTGAATTTTGAGTGGAAAAATTACCATTTTTGAGGAAAATATTGGGATTTTTTAAGGAAAATGATGGCTTTTGAGGGAAAAATCATCATTTGGAGGGAAAATTCTGAATTTTGAGTGGAAATTCTGGGGTTTGAGGGGAAAATGTTAATTCTTGAGGGGAAAATGCTGATTTTTTGAGGGGAAAATCCTGAATATTGAGGGGAAAAATTATCATTATTGAGGGAATTATTGGGATTTTTTTAAGGAAAATGATGGTTTTTGAGGGGAAAATGTTAAATTTGGAGGGAAAATCATGAATTTTGGCAGTAAAAATTATTGGCTCTGAGGGAAATACTGTGATTTTTTAATGAAAATTATTAATTTTGAGGGAAAAATCATTTTGAGGGAAAATCCTGATTCTTGAGGGGAAAATGTTGATTTTGGAGGGAAAATCCTGAATTTTGATTGTAAAAATTCTCATTTTTGAGGGAAAAATTGGGAGTTTTTTAAGGAAAATGATGGGTTTTGAGGGGAAAATGTTTATTTTTGAGGGGAAAACACTGATTTTTGAGGGAAAAAACGAAATTATTCCCATTTTTATTTCAAACTTTGATTTTTATGGGATATGAGAAGGAAAATCTGCATTGTGGGACCCTGGAAAAAGATAAAAACTTTGATTTTATGGAAAAATTCCCAAATTTTGTTGGGTTTTTAGGATTTTTTTGCTCAAAAAAGGGAAAAATTTGGGATTTTTGTGTTTCCTTTGATTTTTTTTGTTGGATTTAAGAATTTTTTCATTTGAATTTCCCAGTTTTTAGCAAATTCAACAAATCTGGAGCCGGAATTTTTCCTTTTCCATGGAAAATCCCAGGGGAATTTTAACTTTTTTTAAGAATTTTAAGTTTTTTGTGGTTTTTTAACCCATTCCCACATTCCAAATGGGAATTTTTCCTTCCCCAGGTTTAATTTTGCCCTTCTAAAACTTGGAAAATCCATTAAAACTCCAAGAATTCCACGGAATATTTCCATTTAACTCATTTTTAAGGAAAAACTTGGAATTTTAACCACTTTTTACCACTATAAATCCCAAAAAAACCATTAAAACTTTAAGATTTCCGTGGAATTCTTGGATTTAGTTGATTTTTAAGAAAAAAAATTAAAATTTTGGTCCAAATTCCACCTTCAAAACCTGAAAAAATCCAAGATTTTCACCAAGTGTTTCCCTTTAATTCAATTTTTAAATTACATAACTCAATTCCAATTTTTTTTTATCCCTCAAAAACCTGGAAAATCCCAAAATTCCCGAGGAATACTCGGATTTAATTTCCTTAAAAGCAAAAAATCGTCATTCTGACCTTTTTAACCCCAAAAAGCCCATTAAAAATTGACATTTTTATGGAATATCCCCATTTAATTCAACTTTTAACCCAAAAAATCATCATTTTTACCCCGAAAAAAACATTAAAAATTGACATTTTTATTTAATATCCTCATTTAATTCCAGTTTCAACCCAAAAAATCCTCATTTTAACCCCAAAAAAACCATTAAAAATTGACATTTTTATTTAATGTCCTCATTTAATTCCACTTTTAACCCAAAATTCATTGTTTTAACCCCAAAGAAAACCATTAAAAATTGACATTTTTATGGAATAACTCCATTTAATTCAACTTTCAACCCAAAAAATTTGTTTTTACCTCAAAAAAACCATTAAAAATTGACATTTTTATAGAATATTCACCTTTTAACCCAAGAAATCCTCACTTTAACCCCAAAAACCAATTAAAAATTGATACTTTTATGGAATATCCTCATTTAATTAAACCTTGAACCCAAAAAATGCTAATTTTAACCCCAAAAAACCCCTTAAAAATTGACATTTTAACAAAATATTCAATTTTTAGCCCAAAAAATCATTGTTTTTACTCCAAAAAAACTAAAAATTGACATTTTTGTGGAATATCCCCTTTTAATTCAACTTTTAACCCAAAAAATCCTCATTTTAACCCCTAGAAACCCATTAAAAATCGATATTTTTACTGAATATTTAGCTTTCAACCCGAGAATTAATCATTTTTATCCCAAAAAACCCATTAAAAATTGACATTTTAATGGAATATTCAACTTTTAACCCAAAAATTCCTCACTTTAACCCCAAAAAATCCATTAAAAATCGACATTTTTGTGGAATATTCAACTTTCAACCCAAAAAATCATTGTTTTTACCCCAAAAATCCATTAAAAATTAACATTTTTTTTAATATCCCCATTTAATTCAACTTCCAACCCAAAAAACCCCTCATTTCAACCCCAAAAAATCCATTAAAAATCAACATTTTTATGGGATATTCAACTTTTAACCTAAAAAATCATCGTTTTTACCCCAAAAATGTGTTAAAAATTGACATTTTTAAGGAATATTGAGCTTTTTACCCAAAAAATCCTCATTTTAGCCCCAAAAAAACCCCTTAAAAATCAACATTTTTACAGAATCTTCAACTTTTAACCCAAAAAATCCTCATTTTAACCCCAAAAAATCCATTAAAAATTGACATTTTTCCACAATCTTCATGTTTTAACCCAAAAAATCATCATTTTAACCCCAAAAAACCCATTAAAAATTGACATTTTTAGGGAATATTCTAGTTTTAGCCCAAAAAAATCATTTTTATCCCAAAAAAGCTACTAAAAATTGACATTTTAATGGAATATTCACCTTTTAATTCCACTTTCAACCCAAAAAATCCTCATTTTAACCCCAAAAAAAACCCTTAAAAATCAACATTTTTCCGGAATCTTCACCCTTTAACCCCCAAAAAATGGGGATTTGCAGCATTTTCCCGTTTTTCCCTCCCTGCTGGGTTTTTTGGGCTAAATTTGGGATTTTTGGGAATGTTTTACAGGTGAGGAAGAGGAAGAGAAGGCGAAGGCGGGCGGCGCCGAGGCCGAGCGGCGCGGGGTGAAACGGCTCCGGGACGAGAAGGACGAGCACGGCCGCGCCTACCACGAGTTCCGTGAGGAGGCCTACAACAGCCGGTGGGAATTCCGGGAATTCTGGGAATTTGGGGAATTTTGGGAATTTTTGGGAATTTTTTGGGAATTTTTGGGAATTTTTTTGGATTTTTTTTGAATTTTTTCCGAATTTTTCTGAATTTTTAAAGATTTTTTCTTGGGGTTTTAAGATGTTTTGGGATGGTTTTGGAGTAATTCCAAAATGAGGGAATTTCTGAGGATTTGGGAATTTTTTCCTGGAATTTTTTGGAATTTTTTGGGAATTTTTGGGAATTTTGGAAAATTTTTTTGGATTTTTTTTGGATTTTTTCCGAATTTTTTCGGAATTTTTCTGAATTTTTAAAGATTTTTTCTTGGGGTTTTAAGATGTTTTGGGATGGTTTTGGAGTAATTCCAAAATCAGGGCATTCCTGAGGATTTGGGAATTTTTTCCTGGAATTTTTTGGAATTTTTTGGGAATTTTTCGGGAATTTTGGGGAATTTTTTTGGATTTTTTCCGGATTTTTTTTGAATTTTTCTGGGTTTTTTTCTGAATTTTTGATGATTTTTTGAGGGGGTTTTAAGGAATTTTGGGGTCCTTCTGGAATAATCCCAAAATTCCTGAGGATTTGAGATTTTTTTCCGGGGATTTTTATGGAATTTTTTGGGAATTTTTGGGAATTTTTTTGGATTTTTTCTGGATTTTTTTCGAATTTTTCTGAGTTTTTTTCTGAATTT
Organism: Poecile montanus; assembly: GCA_038429875.1. Taxonomy (NCBI): domain Eukaryota; kingdom Metazoa; phylum Chordata; class Aves; order Passeriformes; family Paridae; genus Poecile; species Poecile montanus. Next base: position 2,496,046 of record CM076533.1, read on the forward strand.
TTAAAGATTTTTTGGGGGGGGGTTTAAGATGTTTTGGGATGGTTTTGGAGTAATTCCAAAATCAGGGAATTTCTGAGGATTTGGGAATTTTTTCCTGGAATTTTTTGGAATTTTTTGGGAATTTTGGGAATTTTTTGGGAATTTTTTTGGATTTTTTCCGGATTTTTTTTGAATTTTTTTCGAATTTTTCTAAGTTTTTTTCTGAATTTTTAAGGATTTTTGGGGGGGTTTAAGGAGTTTTGGGATTGTTCTGGAGTAATTCCAAAATCAGGGAATTTCTGAGGATTTGGGAATTTTTTCCTGGAATTTTTTGGAATTTTTCAGGAATTTTTGGGAATTTTTTTGGATTTTTTTGGATTTTTTTGGATTTTTTTTGAATTTTTTCCGAATTTTTCTGAATTTTTAAAGATTTTTTCTTGGGGTTTTAAGATGTTTTGGGATGGTTTTGGAGTAATTCCAAAATCAGGGAATTTCTGAGGATTTGGGAATTTTTTCCTGGAATTTTTTGGAATTTTTCAGGAATTTTTGGGAATTTTTGGGAATTTTTTTGGATTTTTTCCGGATTTTTTTTTAATTTTTCTAAGTTTTTTTCTGAATTTTTAAGGATTTTTGGGGAGGTTTAAGGAGTTTTGGGATTGTTCTGGAGTAATTCCAAAATCAGGGAATTTCTGAGGATTTGGGAATTTTTGCCTGGAATTTTTTGGAATTTTTCAGGAATTTTTGGGAATTTTTGGGAATTTTTTTGGATTTTTTTGGATTTTTTTTGAATTTTTTCCGAATTTTTCTGAATTTTTAAAGATGTTTCTTGGGATTTTAAGATGTTTTGGGATGGTTTTGGAGTAATTCCAAAATCAGGGAATTTCTGAGGATTTGGGATTTTTTTTCTGGAATTTTTTGGAATTTTTTCTGAATTTTTCGGGAAGTTTTTGGGGAATTTTTGGGGATTTTTTTGAATTTTCTGGGTTTTTTTCTGAATTTTTAAAGATTTTTTCTTGGGGTTTTAAGGGGTTTTGGGATCGTTCTGGAGGTTCTGGACAAATCCCAAAATTCTGGAGGATTTGGGAATTTTTTCCTGCAATTTTTATGGAATTTTTTGGGAATTTTTGGGAATTTTTGGGGGATTTTTTTCAGATTTTTCTGAATTTTTCTGGTTTTTTTCTGAATTTTTAAAGATTTTTTCTGGTGGTTTTTTTGGGTTTTGGGATGGTTTTGGAATAATTACCAAAACAAGGAATTCCTGAGGATTTGGGAATTTTCCTGGAATTTTTATGGAATTTTTGGGGGATTTTTGGGAATTTTTTCCAGATTTTTTTTTAATTTTTCTGGGTTTTTTTCTGAATTTTTAAAGGTTTTTGGGGGGGGTTTTAAGGGGTTTTAGGATCATTCTGGAGGTTCTGGAGTAATCCCAAAATCCCTGAGGATTTGGGAATTTTTTCTTGGAATTTCTATGGAATTTTTTGGGAATTTTTTTGGATTTTTGGGGGATTTTTTTTAGAATTTTTTTGAATTTTTCTGAGTTTTTTCCTGAATTTTTAAATTTTTTCTTGGGGTTTTAAGGAATTTTGGGATCATTTTGGAGAAACTCCAAAATCAGAAAATTCCTGAGGATTTGTTGGGAATTTTTCCTGGAATTTTTTGGAATTCTTTGGGAATTTTTTTGATTTTTTTTCGAATTTTTTTCGAATTTTTCTGAGTTTTTTTCTGAATTTTTAAAGATTTTTTCTGGGAATTTTAAGGAATTTTGGGATCATTTTGGAGAAATTCCAAAATCAGGGAATTCCTGAGGATTTGGGAATTTCCCCTGGAATTTTCTTGGAATTTTTCTGGAATATTTCCCGGCTTTTTTTTTCTCCTGGAATTCTTCTGGAATTTTTCTGGATTTTTTCCTGGATTTTTAAAGATTTTTCCCGGAAATTTTAAAGGGTTGGGATCATCCAGAACCTTCCAGAAAAATCCCAAAACCACAGAATTCCCAAGGAAATTGAGAATTTTCCCAGATTTTTCCTGGAATATTTTCTGGATTTATTTCCTGGAATTTTTCCTGGAATTTTTCTGGATTTTTTTCCAGGTTTTTTTTGGATTCTTCTTCATTTTTCCCTTGGTTTTAAAGGGTTGGGATCATCCAGAACCTTCCAGAAAAATCCCCAAACCACAGAATTCCCGAGGAATTTGGGAATTTTCCCAGATTTTTTCTGGAATATTTTCTGGATTTATTTCCTGGAATTTTCCTGGAATTTTTCCTGGAATTTTTCTGGAATTTTTTCCAGGTTTTTTTTTGATTCTTCTTCATTTTTCCCATGGTTTTTAAGGGTTGGGATCATCCAGAACCTTCCAGAAAAATCCCAAAACCACAGAATTCCCAAGGAATTCGGGATAATTTTTTTGGGGGAAATTTTTGGGGATTTGGGATTTTTCCTCCCGGAAATTCCGGATTTTTCCCAAATTTTTGGGATTTTTCCCGATCCCGCAGATCCAAATCGCCGCCGCCGCCGGAGGAGGAGCCGCCGGAGGGGGAAGAGGACGAGACCCTCGTCATCCTCGACACCTGTACGGGAATCCCGGGAATTTTGGGAATTCCAGAAGTTTCCAGAGGATTTCAGGAATTTGGGAACGTCGCTGGGAGAGGGGGGGGGAAATTCCATGGAATTTTTTGGGATTTTTGGGGAAGATTTTGGGATTTTTGGGATCATTTTGGGATTTTTGGGATCATTTTGGGATTTTTTGGGATCATTTTGGAATTTTTGGGATCATTTTGGGATTTTTGGGGATTTTTCCAGATGATTTTGGGGGATTTTTTGGGATAATTTTGGGATTTTTTGGACGATTTTGAAATTTTTCGGGACTTTTTTTTTGGATTTTGGGATTTTTTTCGGGATAATTTTGGGTTTTTTCGAGACAATTTTGGGATTTTTTGGGATTTTTCAGGATGATTTTGGGGTTTTTGGGATTTTTTTGTGACAATTCTGGAATTTTCCAGGACAAATTTGGGATTTTTCAGGAAGATTTTGGGATTTTTGGGGGGATTTGGGGATGTTTCTGGGATTTTTTTGGGATCATTTTAGGATTTTTTGGGATTTTTGGGGATTTTTGGGATGTTTTTGGGACAAATCTGAGCTTTTTTGGGATCATTTTGGGATTTTTGGGATCATTTTGGGATCTGAGCTCTGGGGACCATCGGGGGCGTTTGGGCCGCGATTCCCGGTGGAATTTTGGGATAATCCCGGTGGAATTTTGGGATAATCCCGGTGGAATTTCGGGATAATCCCGGTGGAATTTTGGGATAATCCCAGTGGAATTTTGGGATAATCCCAGTGGAATTTTGGGATAATCCCGGTGGAATTTCGGGATAATCCCGGTGAAATTTCGGGATAATCCTGGCGGGATTTGGGGATAATCCAGGTGATCCAGGCTGGGATTTGGGATTTGGGATTTGGGATTTGGGATGTGATCCTGGATGGGATTTGGGATTTTGGGATTTGGGATTTTGGGATTTGGGATTTGGGATTTTGGGATTTGGGATTTTGGGATTTTGGGATTTGGGATTTTGGGATTTGGGATTTGGGCTGTGATCCCGGATGGGATTTTGGGATTTGGGATTTGGGATTTGGGATGTGATCCTGGATTTTGTTGTTCCAGACACGTCGGATCTGCAGTTCTGGGATGGGATTTGGGATTTTGGGATTTGGGATTTGGGATTTGGGATTTGGGATTTGGGATGTGATCCCGGATGGGATTTGGGATTTGGGATTTCGGATTTGGGATTTTTAGGGATTTGGATTTTGTTGTTGCAGACACGTCGGATCTGCAGTTCTGGGATGGGATTTGGGATTTGGGATTTGGGATTTTTTAGGGATTTGGGATTTGGGATTTGGGATTTTTAGGGATTTGGGATTTAGGGTTTTTAGGGATTTGGGATTTAGGGATTTTTAGGGATTTGGATTTTGTTGTTGCAGACACGTCGGATCTGCAGTTCCGGGATGGGATTTGGGATTTGGGATTTTGGGTTTTTTAGGGATTTTTAGGGATTTTTAGGGATTTGGGATTTTGGGATTTGGGATTTTTAGGGATTTGGATTTTGTTCTTCCAGACACGTCGGATCTGCAGTTCCGGGCCAGCCGCGATCGTTACGGGGGGCAGCCGCTCTTCTCCGAGAGATTCCCGGGACTCTGGGCCGGAGCTCGCAGCACCCACGGAGTCACCCGGGGCAGGGTGTGCTTCCAGGCCAGGGTGAGACTGCAGCCGCAACACCGGGAATGGGAACGGGAACACCGGGAATGACAGCGGGAACACCGGGAATGACAGCGGGAACACCGGGAATGGGAATGGGAACAGCCGGAACACTGGGAATGACAGCCGGAATAACGGCAATGATGGGAATGGGAACACCGGGAATGATAGCGGGAACACCGGGAATGACAGCTGGAATAACGGGAATGGGAATAACGGGAATGACAGCCGGAACACCGGGAATGACAGCGGGAACAACAGGAATGGGAACGGGAATAACGGGAATGATGGGAACGGGAACAGCCGGAACACCGGGAATGACAGCGGGAACACCGGGAATAACAGCGGGAATGACAGCTGGAATAACGGGAATGACAGCCGGAACACCGGGAATGATGGGAATGGGAACAGCCGGAACACCGGGAATGGGAACGGGAATAACGGGAATGGGAACAGGAATAACGGGAATGACAGCGGGAACAACGGGAATGGGAACGGGAATGATGGGAACGGGAATAGCCGGAACACCGGGAATGACAGCGGGAATAATGGGAATGACAGCCGGAACACCGGGAATGATGGGAATGGGAACACCGGGAATGACAGCGGGAACACCGGGAATGACAGCTGGAATAACGGGAATGACAGCCGGAACACTGGGAATGATGGGAATGGGAACACCGGGAATGACAGCCGGAATAACGGGAATGATGGGAATGGGAACAGCCGGAACACCGGGAATGACAGCGGGAATAACGGGAATGGGAACGGGAATAACGGGAATGACAGCGGGAATAATGGGAATGGGAACGGGAATAACGGGAATGGGAACAGGAATAATGGGAATGACAGCTGGAATAACGGGAATGGGAACCGGGAATAGGAATGGGGGAATGGGAACAGCCGGAATAACGGGAATGACAGCCGGAACACCGGGAATGATGGGAATGGGAACAGCCGGAACACCGGGAATGACAGCGGGAACACCGGGAATGACAGCGGGAATAACGGGAATGACAGCGGGAATAACGGGAATGGGAATGGGAATAACAGGAATGACAGCGGGAATAACGGGAATGACAGCGGGAATAACGGGAATGGGAATGGGAATAACAGGAATGACAGCGGGAATAACGGGAATGACAGCGGGAACAATGGGAATGACAGCGGGAATAACGGGAATGGGAACCGGGAATAGGAATGGGGGAATGGGAACAGCCGGAATAACGGGAATGACAGCCGGAATAACGGGAATGGGAACCGGGAATAACGGGAATGACAGCCAGAATGACAGCCGGAATAATGGGAATGACAGCGGGAATAATGGGAATGACAGTGGGAACACCGGGAATGATGGGAATGGGAACACCGGGAATGACAGCCAGAATAACGGGAATGGGAACAACGGGAATGACAGCCGGAATAACGGGAATGATGGGGATGGGAACACTGGGAATGACAGCGGGAATAACGGGAATGGCAGCCAGAATAACGGGAATGACAGCGGGAATAACGGGAATGACAGCGGGAATAACGGGAATGATGGGAATGGGAACAGCTGGAACACCGGGAATGACAGCGGGAATAACGGGAATGATGGGAATGGGAACATCCAGAATGGGAACAGCCGGAATGGGAACAGCCGGAATGGGAACAGCCGGAATGGGAACAGCCGGAATAACGGGAGTGACGGGAACAGGAATGGGAATGGGAACAGCTGGAATGGGAACAGCCGGAATAACGGGAATGACGGGAATGGGAATGGGAACAGCTGGAATGGGAACAGCCGGAATAACGGGAATGACGGGAATGGGAATGGGAACAGCTGGGAATGACGGGAACAGCCGGAATGATGGGAACAGCCGGGAATGATGGGAATGGGAACAGTGGGAATAACAGGAGCAGCACGAGTGACAACAGCCGGAATGGGAACAGGGGGAATGACAGCGGGAATGGGAACAGCGGGAATGATGGGAACAGAGGGAATGATGGGAACAGCTGGAATGATGGGAACAGCCGGGAATGATGGGAACAGCCGGGAATGATGGGAACAGCCGGGAACAGCCGGAACGATGGGAACAGAGGGAATGACGGGAACAGCCGGGAATGATGGGAATGACAGCGGGAATAAGGGGAACAGCCGGAATGGGAATGGGAATGGGAACAGCTGGGAATGACAGGAACAGCCGGAATAACGGGAATGACAGCCGGAATAACGGGAATGGGAATGGGAACAGTGGGAATGGGAACAGCCGGGAATGATGGGAACAGAGGGAATGATGGGAATGACAGCAGGAATGACAACAACCAGGAATGACAGGAACAGCGGGAATGACGGGAACAGCCGGAATGGGAACGGTGGGAATGGGAACAGCCAGGAATGATGGGAATGGGAACAGTGGGAATAACAGGAGCAGCGCGAGTGACAACAGCCGGAATGGGAACAGGGGGAATGACAGCAGGAATGGGAACAGCGGGAATGATGGGAACAGAGGGAATGATGGGAACAGCCGGGATAACGGGAACAGCGGGAATGATGGGAACAGCCGGGAATGATGGGAACAGCCGGAATGACAGCGGGGAAAACGGGGAAAAGCAGCAGGGAAAATGGGAACAACAACGGGAAAACCAGCAGGAACAACAGGAAACGGAATGGGAAACAACGGGAAAAACAGCGGGAAAAACAGCGGGAAAAACGGGAAACGGGGAACAGAAACAACGGGAAAAACAGGAAATGGGGAATGGGAACAATGGGAAAAACAGGAAATGGGGAATGGGAACAATGGGAAAAACGGGAAAAGGGAATTGGGGTGGGAAGTGAGAAAAACGGGATGGGAAATGGGAAAACAGAACAGGAAATGGGAGAGGATTGGAGTTTCTGGGAGGTTGAGGGGGTTTTTGGGATTTTTGGGCTGTTTTGAGGGAGATTTGGGAATTTTTGGGAATATTTTGATTTTTCCAGGGATATTTTGGCAGAGTTTGAGGTGGATTTGGGAATTTTGGGGGGGATTTTTGGAATTTTTGGGGTGTTTTGAGGGAGATTTGGGAATTTTTGGGTGGGTTTGGAATTTTTGGGAACATTTTGATTTTTCCAGGGATATTTTGGCCGAGTTTGAGGTGGTTTTGAGGCTTTTAGTGCCCATTTTTGTGGGATTTGGGTGTGTTTGGGGATTTTTAGGGATTTTTCCCGCCCCATTCCCGAATTGTGTCGATCCCAAATCCCGAATTTCCCCGCAGGTGTCGCAGATCCTGCCCGGGAAGGAGGGGAGCTCCGAGGTGCCGCTGCTGCGCGTGGGGTGGTCGGTGGATTTCTCCCACTCCCAGCTGGGTGAGCCCAAAATCCCAAAATCTCAGCCCAAAATCCCAAAATCCCAAAATTCAGCCCCAAAATCCCAAAATCTCAGCCCAAAATCCCAAAATTCAGCCCCAAAATCCCAAAATCTCAGCCCAAAATCCCAAAATTCTGCTCCAAAATCCCAAAATTCTGCTTCAAAATCCCAAAATCTCATCCCAAAATCCAGCCCCAAATTCCATTCCTGATCCCACAATCCCAAAATCTCAGCCCAGAATCCCAAAATCTCAGCCCAAAATCCCAAAATTCTGCTCCAAAATCCCAAAATTCTGCTCCAAAATCCCAAAATCTCAGCCCCAAAATCCCAAAGTCTCAGCCCAAAATCCCAAAATCCACAAATTCTGCTCCAAAATCCCAAAATTCTGCTTCAAAATCCCAAAATCTCATCCCAAAATCCAGCCCCAAATTCCATTCCTGATCCCACAATCCCAAAATCTCAGCCCAGAATCCCAAAATCTCAGCCCAAAATCCCAAAATTCTGCTCCAAAATCCCAAAATTCTGCTCCAAAATCCCAAAATCTCAGCCCCAAAATCCCAAAGTCTCAGCCCAAAATCCCAAAATCCACAAATTCTGCTCCAAAATCCCAAAATTCTGCTTCAAAATCCCAAAATCTCATCCCAAAATCCAGCCCCAAATTCCATTCCTGATCCCACAATCCCAAAATCTCAGCCCAGAATCCCAAAATCTCAGCCCAAAATCTCAGCTCAGAATCCCCAAATCTCATCCCACATTCCCAAAATCTGGAAATTCTGCTCCAAAATCCGAAATTCTCATCCCAGAATCCCAAATTCTCGTCCCAAAATCCCAAAATCTCGGCTAAGAATCCCAAAATCTCAGCCCAGAATCCCAAAATCTCATCCCAAAATCCCAAAATTCTGCCCCAAAATCCCAAAATCTCAGCCCAAAATCCCAAAATTCTGCTCCAAAATCCCAAAATCTCAGCCCAAAATCCCAAAATCCAGCCCCAAATTCCATTCCTGATCCCACAATCCCAAAATCTCAGCCCAGAATCCCAAAATCTCAGCCCAAAATCCCAAAATTCTGCTCCAAAATCCCAAAATTCAGCCCAAAATCCCAAAATTCTGCTCCAAAATCCCAAAATTCAGCCCCAAAATCCCAAACTCTCATCCCAGGATCCCAAAATCTCAGCTCAGAATCCCAAAATCTCAGCCCAGAATCCCAAAATTCAGCCCCAAATTCCATTCCTGATCCCAGAATCCCAAAATCTCATTCCCATTTTCCCCCAAAATTCCCATTTTCCCCCCAAAAATTCCCATTTTTCCCCCAAAAATTCCCATTTTCCCCCCAAAAATTCCCATTTTCCCCCAAAATTCCCATTTTCCTCCCCAAAATTCCCATTTTCCCCCCAAAATTCCCATTTTCCCTCCCGGAATTCCCGGAATTCCCGGAATTCCCGGAATTCCCGCTCCAGGGGAGGATGAGTTTTCCTACGGCTTCGACGGGCGGGGGCTGAAGGTGGAGAACGGAAAATTCCAGGAATTTGGGGAAAGCTTCGGAGAGAGCGACGTCATCGGCTGCTTCGCGGTGAGGAGCCGGAAAAACGGGAACGGACACCGGGAAAATCCGGGAAAATCCGGGAAAATCCGGGAAAAATGGGAAAAAATCCGGGAAAAATGGGAAAAAATCCAGGAAAATCCGGGAAAAGTGGGGGGAATTTGGGAAAAATGGGGAAAATTTGGGAAAAATGGGAAAAATGGGGAAAAATCCAGGGAAAAATGGGGGAAAAATGGGAAAAAATCCGGGAAAAATGGGGAAAAATCCAGGGAAAATGGGGGAAATTTGGGAAAAATGGGGGAAAATTTGGGAAAAATGGGGGGAGATCTGGGAAAAGTCCAGGAAAAATCCAGGAAAAATGGGAGGAAAGTTGGAAAAATGGGGGGAAATTCAGGAAAAGTGGGGTAAATTTGGGAAAAATGGAAAAAATCTGGGAAAAATGGGGGAAATTTGGGAAAAGTGGGGAAAAAATTGTGAAAAATGGGGGAAAATTTGGGAAGAGTGAGAAAAAAGCTGGGAAAAATGGGGGAAATTTGGGAAAAATGAGGAAAATTTGGGAAAAATGGGGGAAAATTGGAGAAAAATGGGGAAATTTGGGAAAAATTGGGGAAAATTGGGAAAAATAGGGGAAAATCTGGGAAAAATGGGGGGAGGTCTGGGAAAAGTCCAGGAAAAATCCAGGAAAAATGGGAGAAAAGTTGGAAAAATGGGGGGAAATTCAGGAAAAATGGGGGAAATTTGGGCAAAATGGGGGAAAGTTTGGAAAAAAGGGGGGGAAATTTGGGAAAAGTGGAGAAAATTGGAAAAATGGGGGGAAATTTGGGAAAAATGGGGGAAAATCCAGGGAAAATGGGGGAAAAGTTGGAAAAATGGGGGAAATATGGGAAGAATGAGGGAAAATCTGGGAAAAATTGGGAAAAGTGGGGAAAAATCCAGGAAAAATGGGGAAAAATCCAGGGAAAAATGGGGGAAATTTGGGCAAAACGGGGGAAAATCTGGGAAAAATGGGAGAAAATTTGGGAAAAGTGGGGAAATTTGGGGGGAAATTGGGGGAAAATTTGGAAAAAGAGGACGATCCCCAAATCCAAATCCCCAATCCCAACCCCAATTCTCCAATTCCCAAATCCCAACCCCAAATCCCCAATATTCCCAACCCCAAATCCCAAACATTCCCAATATCCCCAATCCCTCAATCCCAGTCCCAAATCTCCCAAATCCAAATCCCAAATCCCCCAAATCCCAATCCCAAACCCTCCAAATTCCAAATCCCAAATCCTCCAAATCCCAAATCCTTCAAATTCCAAATCCCCAATCCCCCAATTCCCAAATCCCAAATCTCAGTCCCCAAATCCCCCAAATTCCAATCCCAAATCCCCCAAATCCCGGTCCCAAATCTCCCAAATCCCAATCCCAAATCTCCCAAATCCTGGTCCCAAATCCCCCAAATCCGGGTCCCAAATCCTCCCAATCCCAAATCCCAATCCCAAATCCCCAAAACCCCAAATTCCCAATCCCCAAATCCCCCAATTCCCAAATTCCAATCCCAAATCCTGGTCCCAAATCCCCCAAATCCCAATCCCAAATCCCCCAAATCCGGGTCCCAAATCCCCCAAATCCCAAATCCCCAATCCCCCAAATCCCAATCCCCAATCCCAAATCCCCAAATCCCCAATCCCCCAACTCCCAACTCCCAAATCCCAATCCCAAATCCCCCAAATCCCAAATCCCAATCCCAAATCCCAATCCCAATCCCCAATCCCCCAACTCCCAAATCCCAATCCCAAATCCCCAAAACCCCAAAACCCCAAATCCCCAATCCCCCAACTCCCAAATCCCAATCCCAAATCCCCAAATCCCCAAATCCCCAATCCCCAAATCCCCCAACTCCCAAATCCCAATCCCAAATCCCCAAAACCCCAAATCCCCAATTCCCCAATCCCCCAAATCCCAAATCCCAATCCCAAATCCCCAAATCCCCAATACCCCAATTCCCCAATCCCCAAATCCCAAATCCCAATCCCAGTCCCAAATCCCCCAAATCCCAATCCCCAATCCCAAATCCCCAAATCCCCAATCCCCAAAACCCCAAATCCCCAATCCCCAATCCCCCAACTCCTAAATCCCAATCCCAAATCCCCAATCCCCAATCCCCCAAGTCCCAACTCCCAAATCTCAATCCCCAAATCCCAATCCCCAATCCCCCAACTCCCAAATCCCAATCCCAAATCCCCAAACCCCAAATCCCCAATACCCCAAATCCCCAATCCCCCAACTCCCAAATCCCCAAAACCCCAAATCCCCCAATCCCCCAACTCCTAAATCCCAATCCCAAATCCCCAAAACCCCAAATTCCCAATCCCCCAATCCCCCAATCCCCCAACTCCCAAATCCCAAATCCCAAATCCCCAAATCCCCAAAACCCCAAATCCCCAATCCCCCAACTCCCAAATCCCAATCCCAAATCCCCAAATCCCCAAATCCCCAATCCCCAAATCCCCCAATCCCCCAATTCCCAAATCCCAATCCCAAATCCCCAAACCCCAAATCCCCAATCCCCCAACTCCCAAATCCCAATCCCAAATCCTCAAAACCCCAAATTCCCAATCCCCCAATCCCCCAATCCCCAAATCCCAAATCCCAATCCCAATCCCAAATCCCCCAAATCCCAATCCCAAATCCCCAAAACCCCAAATCCCCAATTCCCCAATCCCCAAAACCCCAAATCCCAATCCCCAAATCCCAAATCCCAATCTCAAATCCCAAATCCCCAATTCCCCAATCCCCCAACTCCCAAATCCCAAATCCCCAAATCCCAATCCCCAAATCCCCAAATCCCAATCCCAAATCCCAAATCCCAATCCCAAATCCCCAAAACCCCAAATCCCCAATCCCCCAACTCCCAAATCCCAATCCCAATCCCAAATCCCCAAAACCCCAAATTCCCAATCCCCAAATCCCCCAAATCCCCCAACTCCCAAATCCCAATCCCAAATCCCAAATCCCCAAATCCCCAATCCCCAAATCCCCCAATCCCCCAATTCCCAAATCCCAATCCCAAATCCCCCAATCCCCCAACTCCCAAATCCCAATCCCCCAACTCCCAAATCCCAATCCCAAATCCCCAAATCCCCAATCCCCAATCCCCCAACTCCCAAATCCCAATCCCAAATCCCAATCCCCAATCCCCCAACTCCCAACATTCCCAACATTCCCAACATTCCCAATCCCATTTTCCCCCTCTCAGGATTTCGAGGACCCCTCTGTGGTGTCTCTGTCGTTCTCCAAGAACGGTCGGGACCTGGGCTCGGCGTTCCAGATCCCCAAGGATTCGCTGCGGGACCGGGCTCTGCTGCCCCACGTGCTCTGCAAGGGCTGCGCCGTCGAGCTCAACTTCGGGCAGCGCCCGGAGCCGCTGGCTCCCGTTCCCGACGGCTTCCTCTTCATCCATCACATCCCCGCGCCCGACAGGGTCCGGACACCGCCCGGGCCCAAAACCACCGAGGAGTGCGAGGTGGGCTGGGCATTTAGGGGGATTTTGGGGATTTTATGGGGATTTTATGGGAATTTTAGGGGATTTTTTGGGATTTTTTGAGGATTTTGGGGTTTTTGGGGTTTTTTGGGGATTTTTTGGGAATTTTTGGGGTTTTTTGGGATTTTTTTCGGATTTTTTTTGGATTTTTGGGGATGTTTTGGGGATTTTTGGGGTTTTTTTGGGATTTTTGGGGGATTTTTGGGGGATTTTTTGGGGATTTTTTTTATGTTTCTGGGATTTTTTGGGATTTTTCTGGGATTTTTTGGGGATTTTTTTTGGATTTTTTCAGATTTTTTGGGGATTTTTTTTGGGATATTTTGGGGATTTTGGGGGATTTTTTGAGGATTTTTTGGGCATTTTTGGGGATTTTTCTGGGATTTTTTAGGGATTTTTTGGGGATATTTTGGGGATTTTTTGGGGATTTTTTGGGATTTTTTTGGATTTTTTGGGGATTTTTTTTTTATTTTCTGGGATTTTTTGGGATTTTTTTTCTGGGATTTTATGGGGATATTTTGGGGATTTTTGGGGACTTTTGGGGATTTTTTGGGATTTTTTTTGGATATTTTGGAGGTTTTTTGGGATTTTTTGGGATATTTTGGGGATTTTTTGGGATATTTTGGGGATTTTTTGGAGGTTTTTTTGGGATATTTTGGGAATTTTTTGGGGGATATTTTGGGGATTTTTTGGAGGCTTTTTTGGGATATTTTGGGATTTTTTTTGGATTTTCTGGCATTTTCAGGGATTTTTTTGGGATTTTTGGGGGATTTTTTGGGGATATTTTGGGGATTTTTTGGGATATTTTGGGGATTTTTTGGAGGCTTTTTTGGGATATTTTGGGATTTTTTGGGATATTTTGGGGATTTTTTGGGGTTTTTTTTGGGATATTTTGGGTTTTTTTTTTTATTTTCTGGCATTTTCAGGGATTTTTTTGGGATTTTTTTGGGATTTTTTTGGGGCTTTTTGGGATTTTTTTTTTTTATTTTTCTGAGATTTTTGGGGTTTTTTTGGGGGTTTTTTGGGGATTTTTTAGGGATTTTTTTGGATTTTCTGGCATTTTCGGGGATTTTTTGGGGATTTTTTTGGACTTTTTGGGGGATTTTCTGGGAATTTTTTGGGGGTTTTTTTGGGATTTTTTTTGATTTTTTGGGGGGTTTTTTGGTATTTTTTTAGAGTACTTTGGGGATTTTTTGAAATTTTTTGGTATTTTCTGGGATTTCTTTTTTATTTTTTGGGTTTTTTTGTGGATTTTTTTTTTTGGGGGGGGGAGATATTTTGGGGATTTTTGGGGATTTTCTGGCATTTTCGGGGATTTTTTGGGGATTTTTTGGGATTTTTGGGGGATTTTTTGGGATTTTTCTGAGATTTTTTTTTTATTTTTCTGGGATTTTTTGGGGGGGATTTTTTGGGATTTTTGGGGATTTTCTGGGAATTTTCGGGAATTTTCCGGGATTTTCTTGGGATTTTTCATGAATTTTCCTGGAATTTTCTGGGAATTCCCATTTTCCCATCCAGAATTCCCATTTTTCCAGCAGAATTCCCATTTTTCCAGCAGAATTCCCGTTTCCCATCCAGAATTCCCGTTTCCCATCCAGAATTCCCATTTTTCCCAGCAGAATTCCCATTTCCCATCCAGAATTCCCATTTTTTCCAGCAGAATTCCCGGTTTTCCTGGCAGAATTCCCATTTTCCCAGCAGCATTCCCGTTTTCCCATCCAGAATTCCCATTTTCCCAGCAGAATTCCCATTTCCCATCCAGAATTCCCAGTTTTCTGAGCAGAATTCCCATTTCCCATCCAGAATTCCTGTTTCCCATCCAGAATTCCCAGTTTTCCCATCAGAATTCCCGTTTTTCCAGCAGAATTCCCAGTTTTCCCAGCAGAATTCCCGGTTTTCCAGCAGAATTCCCGGTTTTTTGTGCAGAATTCCCGTTTTTCCAGCAGAATTCCCGGTTTTCCAGCAGAATTCCCAGTTTTTTGTGCAGAATTCCCGTTTTTCCAGCAGAATTCCCGGTTTTCCAGCAGAATTCCCGGTTTTTTGTGCAGAATTCCCGGTTTTCCAGCAGAATTCCCGGTTTTTTGTGCAGAATTCCCGTTTTTTGGTGCAGAATTCCCGTTTTTTGGTGCAGAATTCCCGTTTTTTTGTGCAGAATTCCCAGTTTTTTGTGCAGAATTCCCGGTTTTCCAGCAGAATTCCCGGTTTTCCAGCAGAATTCCCAGTTTTCCAGCAGAATTCCCGTTTTTCCCGGCAGGTGCTGCTCATGGTGGGGCTCCCGGGCTCCGGGAAGACTCAGTGGGCACAGAAACATTCCCAGGAAAATCGGGAGAAACGCTACAACATCCTGGGAACCGAGCGCGTCCTGCACCAGCTGACGGTCAGCGGCAATCACGGAATTCCGGGAATCCGGGAATTTGGGAATTTGGGAATTCTGGGATCCGGGAATCCGGGGAATTTGGGATCAGGATTGGGGAATTTGGGATTGGGATCAGGGGAATTTGGGATTGGGGGATGGGATTTGGGTCCTGCACCAGCTGACGGTCAGCGGCAATCCCGGGAATCACGGAATTCCGGGAATTTGGGAATTTGGGATTTGGGATTGGGATTGGGATCAGGGGAATTTGGGATTGGGAGCCCAGGAATTTGGGGTTGGGATTCAGGGAATTCGGGAATTGGGGAATTCGGGATTGGGATCGGGAGCCCGGGAATTCAGGAATTTGGGAATTCCGGGATCCGGGAATTTGGGAATTTGGGATTGGGATCCCAGGAATTTGGGATTGGGATTCAGGGAATTCGGGAATTCGGGAATTTGGGAATTTGGGATTGGGATTGGGATTGGGAGCCTGGGAATTCGGGAATTTGGGAATTCCGGGATCCGGGAATTTGGGATTGGGAGCCCGGGAATTCGGGAATTTGGGAATTCCAGGATCCAGGAATTTGGGAATTTGGGAATTTGGGATTGGGATCCCAGGAATTTAGGATTGGGATTCAGGGAATTCGGGAATTTGGGATTGGGGGAACTTGGGATTGGGATCGGGAGCCTGGGAATTCGGGAATTTGGGAATTCGGGAATTCCGGGATCCGGGAATTTGGGATTGGGATAGGGAGCCCGGGAATCCGGGAATTTGGGAATTCCGGGATCCAGGAATTCCGGGAATTCGGGATCGGGATTGGGATTGGGAGCCCGGGAATTTGGGATTGGGGTTCTGGGAATTCGGGATGGGGAATTCGGGATTGGGGGAATTCGGAATTGGGATCGGGGAATTCAGGATTGGGATCCCAGGAATTTGGGATTGGGATTCAGGGAATTTGGGAATTCGGGAATTCGGGATTGGGATCAGGGGATGGGATTTGGGTCCTGCAGCAGCTGACGGTCAGCGGGAACGGGAATCCCGGGAATTCCAGGAATTTGGGATCCGGGAATTTGGGAATTCGGGATTGGGATTGGGATCAGGGGATGGGATTTGGGTCCTGCACCAGCTGACGGTCAGCGGGAATCCCGGAATTCCGGGAATTCGGGAATTTGGGAATTTGGGATTGGGATCCCAGGAATTTGGGATTGGGATTCAGGGAATTCGGGAATTGGGGAATTCGGGAATTTGGGATTGGGAGCCCGGGAATTCGGGATTGGGATCAGGGGATGGGATTTGGGTCCTGCACCAGCTGACGGTCAGCGGGCACCGGAATTCCGGGATTTTGGGAATTTGGGATTGGGATTGGGAGCCTGGGAATCCGGGAATTTGGGAATTCCAGGATCCAGGAATTTGGGAATTCGGGAATTTGGGATTGGGATCCCAGGAATTTAGGATTGGGATTCAGGGAATTCAGGAATTTGGGATTGGGGGAATTTGGGATTGGGATTGGGAGCCTGGGAATTCGGGAAGAATTTGGGAATTCGGGAACTTGGGATTGGGAGCCTGGGAATTTCGGAATTCCGGGAATTCGGGATTGGGATTGGGATTGGGAGCCCGGGAATTTGGGATTGGCGTTCTGGGAATTTGGGATTGGGGGAATTCGGGATTGGGATCAGGGGATGGGATCTGGGTCCTGCACCAGCTGACGGTCAACGGGAATCACGGGAATCACGGAATTCCGGGAATTTGGGAATTCGGGAATTTTGGGAATTTGGGACTGGGGGAATTTGGGATTGGGGGAATTTGGGATTGGGATTGAGAACCTGGGAATTCGGGAATTTGGGAATTCGGGAATTTGGGATTGGGATCGGGAGCCCGGGAATTCGGGAATTTGGGAATTCTGGGATCCAGGAATTTGGGAATTCGGGAATTTGGGAATTTGGGATCCCAGGAATTCGGGAATTTGGGAATTCGGGATTGGGATCGGGGGATGGGATTTGGGTCCTGCACCAGCTGACGGTCAGTGGGAACGGGAATCCCGGAATTCCGGGAATTTGGGAATTTGGGATTGGGATCCCAGGAATTCGGGAATTTGGGAATTCTGGGATCCAGGAATTTGGGATTGGGATTGGGATCGGGGGATGGGATTTGGGTCCTGCAGCAGCTGACGGTCAGCGGGAATCACGGGAATCCCGGGAATCACGGAATTCCGGGAATTTGGGAATTTGGGATTGGGATCCCAGGAATTTGGGATTGGGATTCAGGGAATTCGGGAATTCGGGATTGGGATTGGGAGCCCGGGAATCTGGGAATTTGGGAATTCCAGGATCCAGGAATTTGGGAATTTGGGATCGGGATTGGGATTGGAATTGGGATCCCGGGAATTTGGGATTGGGGTTCTGGGAATTCGGGATTGGGGGAATTCGGAATTGGGATCGGGGAATTCAGGATTGGGATCCCAGGAATTTGGGATTGGGATTCAGGGAATTTGGGAATTCGGGAATTCGGGATTGGGATCAGGGGATGGGATTTGGGTCCTGCAGCAGCTGACAGTCAGCGGGAACGGGAATCCCGGGAATTCCGGGAATTTGGGATCCGGGAATTTGGGAATTCGGGATTGGGATTGGGATCGGGGGATGGGATTTGGGTCCTGCACCAGCTGACGGTCAGCAGGAATCCCGGAATTCTGGGAATTTGGGAATTTGGGAATTTGGGATTGGGATCCCAGGAATTTGGGATTGGGATTCAGGGAATTCGGGAATTGGGGAATTCGGGAATTTGGGATTGGGAGCCCGGGAATTCGGGATTGGGATCAGGGGATGGGATTTGGGTCCTGCACCAGCTGACGGTCAGCGGGCACCGGAATTCCGGGATTTTGGGAATTTGGGATTGGGATTGGGAGCCTGGGAATCCGGGAATTTGGGAATTCCAGGATCCAGGAATTTGGGAATTCGGGAATTTGGGATTGGGATCCCAGGAATTTAGGATTGGGATTCAGGGAATTCAGGAATTTGGGATTGGGGGAATTTGGGATTGGGATTGGGAGCCTGGGAATTCGGGAAGAATTTGGGAATTCGGGAACTTGGGATTGGGAGCCTGGGAATTTCGGAATTCCGGGAATTCGGGATTGGGATTGGGATTGGGAGCCCGGGAATTTGGGATTGGCGTTCTGGGAATTTGGGATTGGGGGAATTCGGGATTGGGATCAGGGGATGGGATCTGGGTCCTGCACCAGCTGACGGTCAACGGGAATCACGGGAATCACGGAATTCCGGGAATTTGGGAATTCGGGAATTTTGGGAATTTGGGACTGGGGGAATTTGGGATTGGGGGAATTTGGGATTGGGATTGAGAACCTGGGAATTCGGGAATTTGGGAATTCGGGAATTTGGGATTGGGATCGGGAGCCCGGGAATTCGGGAATTTGGGAATTCTGGGATCCAGGAATTTGGGAATTCGGGAATTTGGGAATTTGGGATCCCAGGAATTCGGGAATTTGGGAATTCGGGATTGGGATCGGGGGATGGGATTTGGGTCCTGCACCAGCTGACGGTCAGTGGGAACGGGAATCCCGGAATTCCGGGAATTTGGGAATTTGGGATTGGGATCCCAGGAATTCGGGAATTTGGGAATTCTGGGATCCAGGAATTTGGGATTGGGATTGGGATCGGGGGATGGGATTTGGGTCCTGCAGCAGCTGACGGTCAGCGGGAATCACGGGAATCCCGGGAATCACGGAATTCCGGGAATTTGGGAATTTGGGATTGGGATCCCAGGAATTTGGGATTGGGATTCAGGGAATTCGGGAATTCGGGATTGGGATTGGGAGCCCGGGAATCTGGGAATTTGGGAATTCCAGGATCCAGGAATTTGGGAATTTGGGATCGGGATTGGGATTGGAATTGGGATCCCGGGAATTTGGGATTGGGGTTCTGGGAATTCGGGATTGGGGGAATTCGGAATTGGGATCGGGGAATTCAGGATTGGGATCCCAGGAATTTGGGATTGGGATTCAGGGAATTTGGGAATTCGGGAATTCGGGATTGGGATCAGGGGATGGGATTTGGGTCCTGCAGCAGCTGACAGTCAGCGGGAACGGGAATCCCGGGAATTCCGGGAATTTGGGATCCGGGAATTTGGGAATTCGGGATTGGGATTGGGATCGGGGGATGGGATTTGGGTCCTGCACCAGCTGACGGTCAGCAGGAATCCCGGAATTCTGGGAATTTGGGAATTTGGGAATTTGGGATTGGGATCCCAGGAATTTGGGATTGGGATTCAGGGAATTCGGGAATTGGGGAATTCGGGAATTTGGGATTGGGAGCCCGGGAATTCGGGATTGGGATCAGGGGATGGGATTTGGGTCCTGCACCAGCTGACGGTCAGCGGGCACCGGAATTCCGGGATTTTGGGAATTTGGGATTGGGATTGGGAGCCTGGGAATCCGGGAATTTGGGAATTCCAGGATCCAGGAATTTGGGAATTCGGGAATTTGGGATTGGGATCCCAGGAATTTAGGATTGGGATTCAGGGAATTCAGGAATTTGGGATTGGGGGAATTTGGGATTGGGATTGGGAGCCTGGGAATTCGGGAAGAATTTGGGAATTCGGGAACTTGGGATTGGGAGCCTGGGAATTTCGGAATTCCGGGAATTCGGGATTGGGATTGGGATTGGGAGCCCGGGAATTTGGGATTGGCGTTCTGGGAATTTGGGATTGGGGGAATTCGGGATTGGGATCAGGGGATGGGATCTGGGTCCTGCACCAGCTGACGGTCAACGGGAATCACGGGAATCACGGAATTCCGGGAATTTGGGAATTCGGGAATTTTGGGAATTTGGGACTGGGGGAATTTGGGATTGGGGGAATTTGGGATTGGGATTGAGAACCTGGGAATTCGGGAATTTGGGAATTCGGGAATTTGGGATTGGGATCGGGAGCCCGGGAATTCGGGAATTTGGGAATTCTGGGATCCAGGAATTTGGGAATTCGGGAATTTGGGAATTTGGGATCCCAGGAATTCGGGAATTTGGGAATTCGGGATTGGGATCGGGGGATGGGATTTGGGTCCTGCACCAGCTGACGGTCAGTGGGAACGGGAATCCCGGAATTCCGGGAATTTGGGAATTTGGGATTGGGATCCCAGGAATTCGGGAATTTGGGAATTCTGGGATCCAGGAATTTGGGATTGGGATTGGGATCGGGGGATGGGATTTGGGTCCTGCAGCAGCTGACGGTCAGCGGGAATCACGGGAATCCCGGGAATCACGGAATTCCGGGAATTTGGGAATTTGGGATTGGGATCCCAGGAATTTGGGATTGGGATTCAGGGAATTCGGGAATTCGGGATTGGGATTGGGAGCCCGGGAATCTGGGAATTTGGGAATTCCAGGATCCAGGAATTTGGGAATTTGGGATCGGGATTGGGATTGGAATTGGGATCCCGGGAATTTGGGATTGGGGTTCTGGGAATTCGGGATTGGGGGAATTCGGAATTGGGATCGGGGAATTCAGGATTGGGATCCCAGGAATTTGGGATTGGGATTCAGGGAATTTGGGAATTCGGGAATTCGGGATTGGGATCAGGGGATGGGATTTGGGTCCTGCAGCAGCTGACAGTCAGCGGGAACGGGAATCCCGGGAATTCCGGGAATTTGGGATCCGGGAATTTGGGAATTCGGGATTGGGATTGGGATCGGGGGATGGGATTTGGGTCCTGCACCAGCTGACGGTCAGCAGGAATCCCAGAATTCCGGGAATTTGGGAATTTGGGATTTGGGATTGGGATTGGGATCCCAGGAATTTGGGATTGGGATTCAGGGAATTCAGGAATTTGGGATTGGGGGAATTTGGGATTGGGATTGGGAGCCTGGGAATTTGGGAATTTGGGAATTTGGGATTGGGAGCCTGGGAATTTCGGAATTCCGGGAATTTGGGATTGGGATCGGGAGCCCAGGAATTCGGGAATTTGGGAATTCTGGGATCCGGGAATTCGGGATTGGGATCAGGGGATGGGATTTGGGTCCTGCAGCAGCTGACGGTCAGCGGGAATCACGGGAATCACGGAATTCCGGGAATTTGGGAATTTGGGATTGGGGGAATTTGGGATTGGGGTCCTGGGAATTTGGGATTGGGATCGGGGGAATTTGGGATTTGGGTCCTGCACCAGCTCAGGGCTATCGGGGAAAATCGGGAATTCAGGTTGGGAATGGGAACGATGGGATGGACTGGGAATAACGGGATGGGATTTTGGGAATTCTGGGAATAACGGGATGGGAATCCTGGGATTGATGGGATTTTGGGAATTCTGGGAATAACGGGATGGGAATCCTGGGATTGATGGGATTTTGGGAATTCTGGGAATAACGGGATGGGAATCCTGGGATTGATGGGATTTTGGGAATCCTGGGAATAACGGGATGGGAATCCTGGGATTGATGGGATTTTGGGAATTCTGGGAATAACGGGATGGGAATTCTGGGATTGATGGGATTTTGGGAATTCTGGGAATAACGGGATGGGAATTCTGGGACTGATGGGATTTTGGGAATTCTGGGAATAACAGAACAAAATTCCCAGCCGGGCTCCTCCCGCCGAGAGCTCCCCCAGGCCTTTCCCTCCCTCCGTGTGCTCATTCCCAAAGAATTCCGGGATAATTCCTAAAGAACTCGGGGATAATTCAGGAATAATTCCGGGATAATTCTGGGATAATTCTGGAATAATTCTGGGATAATTCTGGAATAATTCCAGGATAATTCTGGAATAATTCCAGGATAATTCTGGAATAATTCAGGGATAATTCAGGAATAATTCTGGAATAATTCTGGGATAATTCAGGAATAATTCCGGGATAATTCAGGAATAATTCCGGGATAATTCTGGAATAATTCTGGGATAATTCTGGGATAATTCGGGGATAATTCCAGGATAATTCAGGAATAATTCCAGGATAATTCAGGAATAATTCCAGGATAATTCCAGGATAATTCCAGGATAATTCAGGAATAATTCCAGGATAATTCTGGAATAATTCCAGGATAATTCTGGGATAATTCTGGAATAATTTCAGGATAATTCAGGAATAATTC
Source organism: Poecile montanus (assembly GCA_038429875.1). Lineage (NCBI taxonomy): Eukaryota > Metazoa > Chordata > Aves > Passeriformes > Paridae > Poecile > Poecile montanus. The sequence continues at coordinate 2,518,109 of CM076533.1, forward strand.
CAGGATAATTCGGGGATAATTCCGGGATAATTCAGGAATAATTCCGGGATAATTCTGGAATAATTCCAGGATAATTCAGGAATAATTCCAGGATAATTCAGGAATAATTCCGGGATAATTCTGGAATAATTCCAAGATAATTCTGGAATAATTCCAGGATAATTCAGGAATAATTCCAGGATAATTCTGGAATAATTCTGGGATAATTCAGGGATAATTCCAGGATAATTCAGGAATAATTCCAGGATAATTCCGGGATAATTTCGGGATCATTCAGGAATAGTTTCAGAATAATTCTGGAATAATTCGGAGATAATTTGGGAATAATCCCAGGATAATTCTGGGATAATTTGGGAATAAATCTGGGATAATTCTGGGATAATTCTGGGATAATTCAGGGATAATTCTGGGATAATTTGTGAGTAATTCTGGGGTAATTCTGGGATAGTTTCAGAGTAATTGTGAGATAATTTGTGAGTAATTCCGTGATAGTTTGGGGATAATTCCAGGATAATTTTGGGGATAATTCTGGGGTAATTTGGGATTAATTCCGGGATAATTTGGGAATAATCCCGGGACAATTCCAGGATAATTTGGGATCGATTCTGGGGTAATTCCAGGACAATCCTGGGATAATTCCAGGATAATTCGGGAATAATTCTGGGATAATTTGGGGGTAATTCTGGGATAATTCCAGGATAATTTGGGAGTAATTCTGGGATAACCCTGGGATAATTTGGGAATAATTTGGGGGTAATTCTGGGACAATCCCGGGATAATTCCAGGATACTTTGGGAGTAATTCCGGGATAATTCCGGGACAATTCCAGGATAATTTGGGATCAGTTTGGGGATAATTTGGGAGTAATTCTGGGATAATTCTGGGATAACCCTGGGATAATTTGGGGGTAATTCTGGGATAATTCCGGGACAATTCCAGGATAATTTGGGAATAATTCCGGGATAATTTGGGAATAAATCTGGGATAATTCCGGGATAATTCTGTGATAATTTGGGAATAATCTGGGAATGGTTCCGGGTCAGACGCGGGGGCCGGAGCCGGAGGAGTTGGATGCCAAGAGCCGGGAGCTGCTGACTCAGCAGGCGGCGCAGTGCCTTAGCAAGCTGGTGCAGATCGCCCCCCGCGCCCGCCGCAACTTCATCCTCGACCAGGTATCCCGGGAAAAAAAATATCCGGGAGTGAAGGGCGGGAAAATAACTGGGAATGGCGGGGAAATGACCTGGGAATGGCGGGAAAATAACTGGGAATGGAGGGGAAATAACCTGGGAATGGCAGGAAAATAAGCCCGGGATCACGGGAAAAAAATAACCGGAATGGCGGGAAAATAACTGGGAATGGCGGGGAAATAACCTGGGATTCCGGGAAAAAAATAACCGGGAATGGTGGGAAAATAACTGGGAATCACGGGAAAATAACCTGGGAATTGTGGGAAAATAACGTGGGATTCCGGGAAAAAAATATCCGGGAATGAATGGCGGGAAAATAACTGGGAATGGCGGGGAAATAACCTGGGAATCACGGGAAAATAACCAGGAATCATGGGAAAAAATAACCCAGAAATGGCGGGAAAATAACCTGGGAATCCTGGGAAAATAACCTGGGAATCCTGGGAAAAATAACCTGAGATCACGGGAAAAAATAACCGGGAATGGCGGGAAAATAACCCGGGAATCACGGGAAAAAAACCTGGGAATCATGGGAAAAAATAACCTGGAATGGCGGGAAAATAACGGGGAATGGAGGGGAAATAACCTGGGGTCACAGGAAAAAAATACCCGGAATGGTGGGGAAAAATAACCGGGAATGGTGGGGAAATAACCTGGGAATTGTGGGAAAAAAACCAGGAATCATGGGAAAAAATAACCTGGAATGGCGGGAAAATAACCGGGAATCACGGGAAAATAACCTGGGGTCACAGGAAAAAAATACCCGGAATGGCGGGGAAAAATAACTGGGAATGGCGGGAAAATAACCTGGGAATTGTGGGGAAAAAAATCTGGGAATCATGGGAAAAAATAACCTGGAATGGCAGGAAAATAACCTGGGAATGGCGGGAAAATAACCCGGGAATCACGGGAAAATAACCTGGGATCACGGGAAAAAATAACAGGGAATGGCAGGGAAAAATAACCGGGAATTGTGGGGAATAACCCGGGAATCACGGGAAAATAACCAGGAATCATGGGAAAAAAATACCCGGAACGGCGGGGAAAAATAACTGGGAATGGTGGGGAAATAACCTGGGAATTGTGGGAAAATAACCTGGGAATCATGGGAAAAAATAACCCGGGAATGGCGGGAAAATAACCTGGGATCATGGGAAAATAACCCGGAATCATGGGAAAATAACACGGGATCATGGGAAAAAATACCCGGAATGGCGGGAAAAAATAACCGGGAATGGTGGGGAAATAACCCGGGAATCATGGGAAAAAATACCCGGAATGGCGGGGAAAAATACCCGGAATGGCGGGGAAAAATAACCGGGAATGGTGGGGAAATAACCTGGGAATTGTGGGAAAAAAATAACCGGGAATCACGGGAAGGAATAACCGGGAATTGTGGGGAAGGAATAACCGGGAATCACGGAAAAATAACTGGGAATGGTGGGGAAAATAATGGGGAATCGTGGGGAAAAGATAAGGGGGAATGGCGGGAAAATAACCTGGGAATCCTGGGAAAAAATCCTGGGAAAAATAACCTGGGATCCTGGGAAAAAAAATAACCCGGAATGGTGGGGAAATAACTGGGAATGGTGGGGAAAATAACCGGGAATGGCGGGGAAATAATCTGGGAATGGTGGGGAAATAACCCGGGAATCCTGGGAAAATAACCTGGGATCACGGGAAAAAATAACCTGGAATGGCGGGAAAATAACCCGGGAATCCTGGGGAAAAATCCTGGGAATCCTGGGGAAAAATCCTGGGAATCCTGGGAAAAAATCCTGGGGATGCTGGGAAAAAATCCCGGGAATCCTGGGAAAAAATCCTGGGGATCCTGGGAAAAAATCCCGGGAATCCTGGGAAAAAATCCTGGGAATCCTGGGAAAAAATCCTGGGAATCCTGGGAAAAAATCCTGGGGATGCTGGGAAAAAATCCCGGGAATCCTGGGAAAAAATCCTGGGGATGCTGGGAAAAAATCCCGGGAATCCTGGGAAAAAATCCTGGGGATCCTGGGAAAAAATCCCGGGAATTCTGGGAAAAAATCCTGGGAATCACGGGAGAATAACCTGGTATCCCGGGAAAAAAATATCCGGGAATGGCAGGAAAATAACCTGGGAATCCTGGGAAAAAATAACCCGGAATGGCGGGGAAATAACACGGAAATAGCAGGGAAATAACTGGGAATGGTGGGAAAATAATCTGGGAATCCTGGGGAAAATAACCCAGGAATGGCAGGAAAATAACTGGGAATGGTGGGAAAAAAAATAACCCGGAATGGCGGGGAAATAACACGGAAATCCTGGGAAAAATAACCGGGAATGGCGGGAAAATAACCCGGGAATCACGGGAAAATAACCTGGGATCACAGGAAAATAACTGGGAATCACGGGAAAAAAATTGGGAATGGTGGGGAAAAAAATAACTGGGAATGGGAAAAAATCCTGGGAATCCTGGGAAAAAAAATAACCGGGAATGGCAGGAAAATAACCTGGGAATGGCGGGGAAAATAACTGGGAATGGTGGGGAAAAAATAATTGGGAATGGTGGGAAAATGACCTGGGAATCCTGGGAAAATAACCTGGGAATGCCAGGAAAATAACTGGGAATGGTGGAGAAATAACCCAGGAATCACGGGAGAAAAATAACTGGGAATGCTGGGAAAAAAACCTGGGAATCCTGGGAAAAAATCCTGGGAATCCTGGGAAAAAAACCTGGGAATCCTGGGAAAAAAACCTGGGAATCCTGGGAAAAAAACCTGGGAATCCTGGGAAAAAAATAACTTGGGAATCCTGGGAAAATATCTGGGAATGCCGGGAAAAATAACCTGGGAATTATGGGAAAATAACCCAGGAATGCCGGGAAAATAACCCAGGAATCCTGGGAAAAACAGCCTGGGAATCTTGGGAAAAATTATCTGGGAATTCTGGGGAAAAATAACCCAGGAATCCCAGGAGAAGCAGCCCGAAATATCTGGGATAACCGGCCCCAAAATCCCAGAGAAATCTGGGAGAGTTACCCCGAAAAATGCCAGAAAACCATCCCGAAAAATCCAGGATAAACATCCCGAAAAATCCAGGAAATCCATCCCAAAAAACATGGGATAACTGCCCAAAAAATCTGGGATAACCTTCAAAAAAAATGCAGGAAATCCATCCCAAAAAATGCAGGAAATCATCCTAAAAAATCCAGGATAACCATCCCAAAAAACCTGGGATAACTATCCCAAAAAACCTAGGAAATAATCCCAAAAAATCTGGGATAACTATCCTAAAAAATCCAGGAAATCCATCCCAAAAAATCCAGGAAATCCATCCCAAAAAATGCAGGAAATAATTCCAAAAAAACCAGGATAAACATCCCAAAAAACCCAGGAAATCATCCCAAAAAATCCTGGATCAACTTCCCAAAAAATCCTGGAAATCCATCCCAAAAAACCCAGGAAATCACCCTGAAAAATTCTGGATAAAGTTCCCAAAAAATCCAGGAAATCATCCCAAAAAATCCAGGAAATCCATCCCAAAAAAATCTAGGAAATCATCCTGAAAAATCCAGGAAGATCATCCCAAAAAATCCAGGAAATCCATCCCAAAAAATCCAGGAAATCCACCCCAAAAAATCCTGGATAAACTTCCCAAAAAATCCAGGAAATCATCCCAAAAAATCCAGGATAACCATCCCAAAAAACATGGGATAACTGCCCAAAAAATCTGGGATAACCATCTCAAAGAAATGCAGGAAATCCATCCCCAAAAAACCCAGGAAATCATCCTAAAAAATCCAGGAAAATCATCCCAAAAATTCCAGGAAATCATCCCAAAAAATCCGGGAAATAATCCCAAAAAACCCAGGAAATCATCCCAAAAAATTCTGGATAAACTTCCCAAAAAATCCAGGAAATCCATCCCAAAAAATCCAGGAAATAATTCCAAAAAACCCAGGAAATCCATCCCAAAAAATCCAGGATAACCACCCAAAAAACCTGGGATAACCATCCCAAAAAACCTAGGAAATAATCCCAAAAAATCTGGGATAACCATCCTAAAAAATCCAGGATAAACATCCCAAAAAATGCAGGAAATAATCCCAAAAAATGCAGGAAATGCATCCCAAAAAATGCAGGAAATCCATCCCAAAAAACCCAGCAGATCATCCCAAAAAATTCTGGATCAACTTCCCAAAAAATCCTGGAAATCCATCCCAAAAAACCCAGGAAATCCATCCCAAAAAATCCAGGAAATCATCCCAAAAAATCCAGGAAATCCATCCCAAAAATTCCAGGAAATCCATCCCAAAAAACCCAGGAAATCATCCCAAAAAATGCAGGAAATCCATTCCAAAAAACATGGGATAGCTGCCCAAAAAATCTAGGATAACCATCCCAAAAAAACTAGGAAATCATCCCAAAAAACCCCAGGAAATCATCCCAAAAAATCCAGGATAACCATCCCAAAAAATCCAGGATAACCATCCCAAAAAATCCAGGAAATCCATCCCAAAAAATCCCAGGAAATCCATCCCAAAAAATCTGGGATAACCATCCAAAATATTCAGGATAAACGTCCCAAAAAAATCCAGGAAATCATCCCAAAAAATCTGGGATAAACACCCAAAAAATCCAGGATAACCATCCCAAAAAAATCCAGGAAATCATCCCAAAAAATTCTGGATCAACTTCCCAAAAAATCCTGGAAATCCATCCCAAAAATTCCAGGAAATCATCCCAAAAAATCCAGGAAAACCGCCCAAAAAATCTGGGATAACCATCCCAAAATATCCAGGAAATCATCCCAAAAAATCCAGGAAAACCGCCCAAAATATCCAGGATAACCATCCCAAAAAACTCAGGAAATCATCCCAAAAAATTCTGGATAAACTTCCCAAAAAATCCTGGAAATCCATCCCAAAAAATCCTGGAAATCCATCCCAAAAAATCCAGGAAATCATCCCAAAAAACCCAGGAAATCATCCTAAAAATCCAGGATAACCATCCCAAAAAATGCAGGAAATAATTCTAAAAAATCCAGGATAAACATCCCAAAAAACCCAGGAGATCATCCCAAAAAATCCAGGAAATCCATCCCAAAAAATCCAGGAAATCATCCCAAAAAACTTGGGATAACCATCCCAAAAAATCCAGGAAATCCATCCCAAAAAATGCAGGAAATAATTCCAAAAAAACCAGGATAATCATCCCAAAAAATCCAGGAAATCCATCCCAAAAAATCCAGGAAATCATCCCAAAAAACCCCAGGGTAACCACTCAAAAAACCCAGGAAATCATCCCAAAAAATTCTGGATAAACTTCCCAAAAAACCCAGGAAATCCATCCCAAAAAATCCAGGATAACCATCTCGAAAAATCTAGGATAACCATCCTAAAAAACCTAGGAAATAATCCCAAAAAACCCAGGAGATCATCCCAAAAAAATCTGGATAAACTTCCCAAAAAATCCTGGAAATCCATCCCAAAAATTCCAGGAAATCATCCCAAAAAATCCAGGAAATCATCCAAAAAAATCCAGGAAAATCATCCCAAAAAATCCAGGAAATCCGTCCCAAAAAATCCAGGAAAACCGCCCAAAATATCCAGGAAATCCATCCCAAAAAATCCAGGAGATCATCCCAAAAAATTCTGGATAAACTTCCCAAAAAATCCTGGAAATCCATCCCAAAAAATCCAGGAAATAATTCCAAAAATTCCAGGAAAATCATCCCAAAAAATGCAGGAAATCCATCCCAAAAAATCCAGGAAATAATCCCAAAAAATCTGGGATAGCCATCCTAAAAAATCCAGGAAATCATCCCAAAAAATCCAGGAAATCATCCCAAAAAATCAAGGATAACTGCCTAAAATATCCAGGATAACCATCCCAAAAAAATCCAGGATAAACATCCCAAAAAATCCAGGAAATCATCCCAAAAAATCCAGGAAATCATCCCAAAAAACCCAGAAAAACCATTCCAAAAGTCCCTAAAAAACCCCAAAACACCCCCAAAAAATCCCCTTTAAACCCCCCCCTTAAAAATCCCGGTTCCTGACCCGGAATTCCCGATTTTTTTCCCCGTATTCCCGGTTTTTTTTCCCGGGAATTCCCAGTGCAACGTCTACAACTCGGGGCAGCGGCGGAAGCTGTCGGCCTTCAAGGGATTCTCCAGGAAAGTGGTGGTGATCGTTCCCACCGAGCCGGAGTGGGAGCAGCGCCTGGAGCGGCGGCGCCACAACGAGGGAGACGACGTCCCCGAGTCCGTCATGCTGGAGATGAAAGGTGGGGAAAAAATGGGAGAGAATTCCAGGGAAAACGGGGAAAAATCTGGGAGAGAATTCCAGGGGAAACGGGGGAAAATCTGTGAAAGGTGGGGAAAAATCTGGGAGAGAATTCCAGGGGAAATGGGAAAAATCCTGGGGAAATGGGGGGGAAATCCGGGAGAGAATTCCAGGGAAAACAGGGAAAAATCCTGGGGAAATGGGGGGAAAATCTGGGAGAGAATTCCAGGGAAAACAGGGAAAAATCCTGGGGAAATGGGGGGGAAATCCGGGAGAGAATTCCAGGGAAAACAGGGAAAAATCCTGGGGAAATGGGGGGAAAATCTGGGAGAGAATTCCAGGGAAAGGGAGAAAATCTGGGAGAGAATTCCAGGGAAAACGGGGAAAAATGGGAGAGAATTCCAGGGAAAACAGGGAAAAATCCAGGAGAGAATTCCAGGGAAAAGGGGGAAAAATGGGAGAGAATTCCAGGGAAAAGGGGGAAAAATGGGAGAGAATTCCAGGGAAAAGGGGGAAAATCCAGGAGAGAATTCCAGGGAAAACGGGGGAAAATCCGGGGGAAATGGGGGAAAAATCTGGGAGAGAATTCCAGGGAAAACGGGGGAAAAAATGGGGGGAAAATCTGTGGGAAATGGGGAAAAATCCAGGGGAAATGGGGGAAAATCTGGGAGAGAATTCCATGGAAAAGGGGGAAAATTGGAGAGAATTCCAGGGGAAAGGGGGAAAAATCCAGGGGAAATTGGGGAAAAATGGGAGAGAATTCCAGGGAAAATGGGGGAAAAATCCAGGAGAGAATTCCAGGGGAAACAGGGAAAAATCCTGGGGAAATGGGGGAAAATCTGGGAGAGAATTCCAGGGAAAACAGTGAAAAATCCAGGGGAAATGGGGAAAATCTGGGAGAGAATTCCAGGGAAAACAGGGAAAAAATCCGGGGGAAATGGGGGAAAAATCCAGGAGAAGATTCCATGGGAAAGGGGGAAAATCTAGGAGAGAATTCCATGGGAAAGGGGGAAAAATATGGGAGAGAATTCCATGGGAAAAGGGGGAAAAAATGGGAGAGAATTCCAGGGGAAAAGGGGGAAAAATGGGAGAGAATTCCAGGGAAAAGGGGGAAAAATGGGAGAGAATTCCAGGGAAAAGGGGGAAAAATCCAGGGGAAATGGGGGAAAAATGGGAGAGAATTCCAGGGAAAACAGGGAAAAAATCCGGGGGAAATGGGGGAAAATCCGGGAGAGAATTCTGTGGGAAAAGGGGAAAATCTGGGAGAGAATTCCATGGAAAAGGGGGAAAAATCCAGGGAAAATGGGGGGAAAATGGGAGAGAATTCCAGGGAAAACGGGGGAAAAATGGGGGGAAAATCAGTGGGAAACGGGGGAAAAATCTGGGAGAGAATTCCAGGGGAAAGGGGGAAAATGGGGGAAAAATCCAGGGAAAAGGGGAAAAATCTGGGAGAGAATTCCAGGGGAAAGGGGGAAAATTGGAGAGAATTCCAGGGAAAAATCTGGGAGAGAATTCCAGGGGAAAGGGGGAAAAAATGGGAGAGAATTCCAGGGAAAAGGGGGAAAAATCCAGGGGAAATGGGGGAAAATCCGTGAGAGAATTCCATGGGAAAGGGGGGAAAAATATGGGAGAGAATTCCAGGGGAAATGGGGAAAAATCCGGGGGAAATGGAGGGAAAATCCGTGAGAGAATTCCATGGAAAATGGGGAAAATCTGGGAGAGAAGTCCAGGGAAAAGGGGGAAAATCCAGGGGAAATGGGGGAAAATCTGGGAGAGAATTCCATGGGAAAGGGAGAAAATCCGTGAGAGAATTCCAGGGAAAACGGGGAAAAAATGGGGGGAAAATCAGTGGGAAATGGGGAAAAAATCTGGGAGAGAATTCCATGGAAAAGGGGGAAAAATCCATGAAAGGTGGGGAAATCTGGGAGAGAATTCCATGGGAAAGGGAGAAAATCTGGGAGAGAATTCCAGGGAAAAGGGGGAAAAATCCATGAAAGGTGGGGAAATCTGGGAGAGAATTCCATGGGAAAGGGAGAAAATCTGGGAGAGAATTCCAGGGAAAACAGGGAAAAAATGGGAGAGAATTCCATGGGAAAGGGGAAAAATCTGGGAGAGAATTCCATGGAAAAGGGGAAAAAATGGGGGGAAAATCCGGGAGAGAATTCTGTGGGAAAACGGGGAAAAATCCAGGGGAAATGGGGGGAAAATCTGGGAGAAAATTCTGTGGAAAACAGGGAAAAAATGGGGGGAAAATCCAGGGGAAATGGGGAAAAATCTGGGAGAGAATTCCATGGGAAAGGGGGAAAATCCGTGAGAGAATTCCAGGGAAAACGGGGAAGATCTGGGAGAGAATTCCATGGGAAAAGGGGGAAAAATCTATGGAAATGAGGAAATAATCTGAGAGAGAATTCCATGGAAAACGGGGGAAAAATGGGGGAAAAAATCTTTTGGAATTCCCATCTCCAATTTTCCACATTTTCCCCCATTTCTCCCAACTCCCATCTCCAATTTTTCCCAGATTTTCGAGGTTTTTTCCCTGATTTTTGGGACTCCCATCTCCAATTTTCCCTGGATTTTCCAGGGATTTTCCCACTTTTTTCAGGCTTCCCATCTCCAATTTTCCCCAGATTTTCCAGGGTTTTTTTCCCTGATTTTTGGGACTCCCATTTCCGATTCCCCCTGGACTTTCCAGGTTTTTTTTCCCAGATTTTCCCAATTCCCATCTCAATTTTTCCCTGGATTTTCCAGGGATTTTTCCCCCATTTTTCAGAACTCCCATCTCATTTTTTCCCAGATTTTCCCGGGTTTTTTTCCCAGATTTTCCCAACTCCCATCTCAAATTTTCCCTGGATTTTCCACATTTTTCCCCATTTCTCCCGACTCCCATCTCCGATTTTCCCTGGATTTTCCAGGGATTTCCCCCCATTTCTCCCAATTCCCATCTCCAATTTTCCCCAGATTTTCCAGGGTTTTTTTCCCTGATTTTTGGGACTCCCATCTCCAATTTTCCCTGGATTTTCCAGGGATTTTCCCACTTTTTTCAGGCTTCCCATCTCCAATTTTCCACATTTTCCCCCATTTCTCCTGACTCCCATCTCAATTTTTCCCTGGATTTTCCACTTTTTCCCCATTTCTTCCAACTCCCACCTCCAATTTTTCCCAATTTTTCCAGGGTTTTTTTCCCTGATTTTTGGGACTCCCATTTCCGATTCCCCCTGGACTTTCCAGGTTTTTTTTCCCAGATTTTCCCAATTCCCATCTCCAATTTTCCCTGAATTTTCCACGTTTTCCCCCATTTCTCAGGACTCCCATCTCCAATTTTTCCCAGATTTTCCAGGGTTTTTTTCCCTGATTTTTGGAACTCCCATCTCCGATTTTCCCTGGATTTTCCACGTTTTTCCCCCATTTCTTCCAACTCCCATCTCCAATTTTCCCCAGATTTTCCAGGGTTTTTTTCCCTGATTTTTGGGACTCCCATCTCCGATTCCCCCCAGATTTTCCAGGGATTTTTCCCCCTATTTCCCAACTCCCATCTCCAATTTTCCCCCATTTCTCCCAACTCCCATCTCCAATTTTTCCCAGATTTTCCAGGCTTTTTTCCCCCATTTCTCCCAACTCCCATCTCCAATTTTCCCTGAATTTTCCACATTTCCCCCCATTTCTCCCAACTCCCACCTCTGATTTCCCCCCGGATTTTCCCCATTATTTTTTCCCATTCCCCTTTTTTTCCCCCCGTTTTTCCCATCCCCCTTTTCCTTGGATTTTTCTTTCCCTGTTTTTGGGAACTCCCATCTCCAATTTTCCCTGAATTTTCCACATTTTTCCCCATTTCTCAGGACTCCCATCTCCAATTTTCCCCAGATTTTCCAGGGATTTTTCCCCCATTTTTCAGAACTCCCATCTCATTTTTTCCCAGATTTTCCAGGGTTTTTTTCCCAGATTTTCCCAACTCCCATCTCAAATTTCCCCTGAATTTTCCACATTTTTCCCCCATTTCTCCCAACTCCCATCTCCAGTTTTCCCTGGATTTTCCAGGGATTTTTCACCCTTTTTTAGGAATTCCCATCTCAAATTTTCCCTGGATTTTCCACATTTTTCCCCATTTCTCAGGACTCCCATCTCCGATTTTTCCCTGAATTTTCCACGATTTTCCCCCTATTTTCATAACTTCCATCTCCAATTTTTTCCCAGATTTTCCACATTTTTCCCCATTTCTCAGGACTCCCACCTCCAATTTTTCCAGGGTTTTTTTCCCTGATTTTTGGGACTCTCATCTCCAATTTTCCCTGGATTTTCCAGGGATTTTTTTCCACATTGTTCAGGACTCCCATCTCCGATTTTTCCCAGATTTCCCCAACTCCCATCTCCAATTTTTCCCTGAATTTTCCACATTTTCCCCCATTTCTCCTGACTCCCATCTCCAATTTTCCTTGGATTTTTCCTCCTTTTTTTTTGGGACTCCCATCTCAATTTTTCCCTGGATTTTCCCCATTTCTCCCAACTCCCACCTCCAATTTTCCCCAGATTTTCCAGGGTTTTTTTCCCTGATTTTTGGGACTCCCATCTCCAATTTTCCCTGGATTTTCCAGGGATTTTCCCACTTTTTTCAGGCTTCCCATCTCCAATTTTTGCCAGATTTCCTGAGGTTTTCCCCCCATTTCTCCCAACTCCCATCTCCAATTTTCCTGGATTTTCCACATTTTCCCCCCATTTCTCAGGACTCCCATCTCCAATTTTCCCTGAATTTTCCAGGGATTTTTTCCCCCTTTTTTCAGAATTCCCATTTCCAATTTTCCACATTTTCCCCCATTTTTCCTGATTCCCATCTCAATTTTTCCCTGGATTTTCCACATTTTTCCCCATTTCTCAGGACTCCCATCTCCAATTTTCCCTGAATTTTCCAGGGGTTTTTCCCCCTTTTTTAGGAATTCCCATCTCCAATTTTTCCCAGATTTTCCAGGGATTTTTCCCTGATTTTTGCGACTCCCATCTCCAACTTTCCCTGGATTTTCCAGGGATTTTCCCACTTTTTTCAGGCTTCCCATCTCCAATTTTCCCCTGAATTTTCCACATTTTTCCCCATTTCTCCCAACTCCCATCTCCAATTTTTCCAGGCTTTTTTTCCCTGATTTTCCCAACTCCCACCTCCGATTCCCCCCGGATTTTCCCCATTTTTTCCCCGTTTTCATTCCCGATTTTTTTATTTTTCCGTAGCCAACTATTCCCTGCCGGAGAAGAGCGAGTACGTGGACGAGGTGGTGTTCGGGGAGCTGGGCCGGGACGAGGCGGCGCCGCTGGTGCTGCGCTGGAAGGAGGAGGCGCGGAAGCTGCTCCCGCCCTCGGAAAAACGCGGAAATCGCCGCAACAACCGCAACAAACGCAACCGGCAGAACCGAAACCGCGGCCAGGGATACGGTCAGGAAATGGAGAGGGGAAGGGGGGGAATGGGGAAAATGGGGGAAAAATTGGGGAAAAATGGGGGGAAAATTGAGGAAAATTTGGGGGGAAGATGGGGAAATTTGGGGGGAAATTGTGGGAAAAATTGGGGGGGAAATTGGGGAAAAGTTGGGGAGGAAATTGGGAAAAATGGGGGGAAAATTGAGTAAAAATTGGGGGGAAATTGGAGGAAATTTGGGGGAAAAATTGGGGGAGAAATTGGGGGAAATTTGGGGAGAAATTGGAGGGAATTGGGGAAAATTGGGGGAAAAATTGGTGGGGAATTGGGGGAAAATTGGGGGAAAAATTGGAGGGAATTGGGGGAAAATTGGGGGAAAAATTGTGGGGGGAATGGGGAAAAATGGGGGGGAAATAGAGGGAAAATAAGGGGGGAAATTGGGGAAAAATGGGGGGAGAATGGGGAAAAGTTGGGGAGGAAATTGGGAAAAATGGGGGGAAAATTGAGTAAAAATCGGGGAAAAATTGGGGAAATTTGGGGGAAAAATTGGGGGGAAATTGGGAAAATTTGGGGAAAAATGGGGGAAAATTGAGGGAAAATTTGGGGAAAAATGGGGGAAGAATAGGGGGAAAATTAGGGGGAAAGGGGGGAAAATTTGGGGGAAAGTTGGAGGGAATTGGGGAAAATTGGGGGGAAAATTGGGGGGAAATTGAGGGAAAATGGGGGGAAAATTGAGGGAAATTTGGGGGGAAATTGGGAAAAGTCAGGGAAAAATTGGGGAAAAATGGGGGGAAAAATGGGGAATTTTGGGGGGGAAATGGGGGGAAAATGGGGGGAAAAGGTGGGGGAAAACTGGGGGGAAATAGAAGGAAAATTAGGGGAGAAATTGGGGGAATTTTGGGGGAAAATGGGGGGAAAATGGGGGAAAAATTGGGGGAAAATGGGGGAAGAATTGGGGAAAAATTTGGGGGGAAATTGGGGAAATTTGGGGGGAAATTGGGGAAAAGTTGGGGGGAAATTGGGGGGGAAAATTGAGGGAATTGGGGGGAATTGGGGAAAAATTGGGGAAAAATTGGGGGGGAAAATTGGGGAGAATTGGGGGAAAAATTGGGGGGAAAAAGAGGGAAAATAAGGGGGGAAATTGGGGAAAAATGGGGCGAAAATTGAGGGAAATTCAGGGGGAAATTGGAGGGAATTGGGAGAAAAATGGGGAAAATTGGGGGAGAAAATTGGGGAAATTGGGGGAGAAATTGGGGAAAAGTTGGGGGGAATTGGGGAAAAATGGGGAAAATTGGGCAGGAAAATTGGGGGAAAAATTGGGGAGAGTTGGGGAAAAATGGGGGGAAAATTGAGGGAAATTGGAGGGAATTGGAGAAATATTGGAGGAAAAATTGGGGGGGAAATTGGGGAAAAATTGGGGGGGGAATGGGGAAAAATGGGGGGAAATAGAGGGAAAATTAGGAGGGAAATTGGGGAAAAATTGGGGGGAATTGGGAAAAATTGGGGGGAAAATTGAGGAAAATTTGGGGGGAAATTGGAGGGAATGGGAAAAAATTGGGGGATAAATTGGGGGGGAATTGGGAGAAAAATGGGGAAAATTGGGGGGAAAAATTGAGGAAATTGGGGCAAAAATAGGGGAGAATTGGGGGGAAATTGGGGGGAAATGGGGGGAAAATGAAGGGAAATTGGGGGAGAAATTGGGGAAAAATGGGGAAAATTGGGGAAAAAATTGGGGGGAATTGGGGGAGAAATTGGGAAAGTTGGGGTGGAAATTGGAGGAATTGTTGGGAAAATAGGAGGGAAATTAGGGGGAAAAATTGGGGGAAATTTGGGGAGAAATTGGAGGGAATTGGGGAAAAAATGGGGGGGGAATTGGGGAAAAATGGGGAAAATTGGGGGGAATTGGGAGAAAAATGGGGAAAATTGTGGGGAAAAATTGAGGAAACCGGGGGGAAAACGGAGGGAAAAATTAGGGGAAATTGGAGGGAATTGGGAGGAAAATTGGGGGGGAATTGGGGAAAATTGGGGGGGGAAATTGGGGAGAATTGGGGAAAAAATGGGGGAAAAATTGGGGGGGAATGGGGAAAAATGGGGGGAAATAGAAGGAAAATAAGGGGGGAAATTGGGGAAAAATGGGGGGAAATTGGGGGGGGAAATTGGGGAGAATTGGGGGAAAATGGGGGGGAAATTGGGGGAAAAATGGGGGGAGAATGGGGAAAAATTGGGGGGAAATTGGGGGAAAAATTGGGAGAAATTTGGGGAGAAATGGGGAAAATGGGGAAGAAGTGATGAGAAACACGTGGGGAAATGAGGGGAAAACAGGAAAAATGAAATAAAATGGGATAAAATGGGGGGAAAATGGGATTGGGGGAGGGAAAAGTGAAATCCAGCTGGGATGGAATTGGGATGGATTTGGTTGGATTTGGGGTGGATTTGGGATGGGATTGGGATGGATTTGGGATTGGGATGGATTTGAGATGGATTGGGATGGATTGGGATGGATTTGGGGTGGATTTGGGATGGATTTGGGATGGATTGGGGCGGATTTGGGATGGTTTGAGATGGGATTGGGATGGATTTGGGATGGGATTGGGGTGGGATTGGGATGGATTTGGGATGGGATTTGGGGTCGATTTGGGATGGAATGGGGTGGATTTGGGATGGATTTGGGATGGATTTGGGATGGATTTCAGTTGGATTTGGGGTGGATTTGGGATGGATTTGGGGTGGGAGCTGTGCTGGGTTTCGGGTCAGGTCCCGTTACCCAGCTCTGAACTGATCCCAATCCCGTTCTCTCTCCCATTCCCATTCCCGATCCCATTCCTGATCCTGATCCCATTCCTGATCCCATTCCTGATCCTGATCCCATTCCTGATCCTGATCCCATTCCCAATCCCATTCCTGATCCTGATCCCATTCCTGATCCTGATCCCATTCCCGATCCCATTCCTGATCCTGATCCCATTCCTGATCCCATTCCTGATCCTGATCCCATTCCCGATCCCATTCCTGATCCTGATCCCATTCCTGATCCCATTCCTGATCCTGATCCCATTCCCGATCCCATTCCTGATCCTGATCCCATTCCTGATCCTGATCCTGATCCCATTCCTGATCCTGATCCCATTCCTGATCCTGATCCCATTCCCGATCCCATTCCTGATCCTGATCCCATTCCTGATCCCATTCCTGATCCTGATCCCATTCCTGATCCTGATCCCATTCCTGATCCTGATCCCATTCCCGATCCCATTCCTGATCCTGATCCCATTCCTGATCCCATTCCTGATCCTGATCCCATTCCTGATCCTGATCCCATTCCTGATCCTGATCCCATTCCTGATCCCATTCCTGATCCTGATCCCATTCCTGATCCTGATCCCATTCCTGATCCCATTCCTGATCCTGATCCCATTCCTGATCCTGTTCCCGATTCCCGATCCCATTCCTGATCCTGATCCCATTCCTGATCCTGTTCCCGATCCCATTCCTGATCCTCATCCCCATCCTGTTCCCGATTCCCGATCCCATTCCTGCTCCCGTTCCTGTTCCTGATCCCGTTCACGTTCCCAATCCTGATTCCATTTCCATTTCCATCATCCCATTCCTGATCCTGATCCCATTCCCATTCCTGATCCTCGTTCTCATCCTGTTTTTGATCCCATTCCCTTTCCCATATTCCCCCATTCCCATTCCCGATCCCATTTCTGCTCCCATTCCTGTTCTTGTTCCTGATCCCATTCCCATTCCCCCATTCCCATTTCCCCATTCCCATTCCCATATTTTCCCATTCCCATTTTCCCATTCCCCCGTTCCCGATCCCATTCCCGTATTTCCCGGTATTCCCGTATTTTCCCGTATTCCCATATTCCCGGTATTCCTGTATTTCCCATTCCCGGTATTCCCGTATTTCCCATATTCCCGTATTTTCCCGTATTCCCGTATTTCCCGTTCCTGTATTTTCCCATTCCCATATTCCCGTATTTCCCCGTTTTCCCATTCCCGTATTCCCGGTATTCCCGTTTTCCCGTTCCCATTCCCGTATTTCCCGGTATTCCCGTTTTCCCGTTCCCATTCCCGGTATTCCCGTATTTCCCGGTATTCCCATTTTCCCATATTTCCCATTCCCGGTATTCCCGTATTTCCCATATTCCCTTGTTTCCCGTTTTCCCGTATTTCCCATTCCCGGTATTCCCGTATTTCCCGGTATTCCCGTTTTCCCGTTCCTGGTATTCCCATATTCCCGGCATTCCCATTTTCCCGTTCCCATTCCCGGTATTCCCATATTTCCTGGTATTCCCATTTTCCTGTTCCCATTCCTGGTATTCCCGGCATTCCCGTTTTCCCGTATTTCCCATATTTCCCGTATTTTCCCGTATTCCTGTATTTCTCGTTCCCATTCCCGGTATTCCCATATTTCCCATATTCCCGTTTTCCCGTTCCCATTCCCGGTATTCCTGTATTTCCCTTGTTCCTGTGTTTCCCATTTTCCCATTCCCATTCCCGTATTTCCCGTATTTCCTGTATTTCCCGGTATTCCCATTTTCCCATATTTCCCATTCCCGGTATTCCCCTGTTTCCCATTTTCCCGTTCCCATTCCCGGTATTCCCGTTTTCCCGTTCCCATTCCCGTATTCCCGGTGTTCCTGTATTCCCGGTATTCCCGGTGTTCCCGGTATTTCCCGGTGTTCCCGGTATTCCCGGTGTTCCCGGTATTTCCCGGTATTCCCGGTGTTCCCGGTATTTCCCGGTGTTCCCGGTATTCCCGGTGTTCCCGGTGTTTCCGCTCCGGGCAGTGGGGGGCCAGCGCCGGGGCTACGACAGCCGCGTCTACGGGGGGCAGCAGCAGCCGCAGTACTGGGGGCAGCCCGGGAGCCGCGGGGTGAGTTCCGGCAATTCCTGGGAATTCTGGGGCAATTCCTGGGAATTCCGGGAATTTCTGGGAATTCTGGGGCAATTCCTGGGAATTCTGGGAATTCCGGGGAATTCTGGGGAATTCTGGGCAATTTTGGGGCAATTCTGGGGCAATTCCTGGGAATTCTGGGGCAATTCTGGGGCAATTCTGGGGCAATTCCTGGGAATTCTGGGGCACTTCCAGGGAATTTGGGACAATTCCTGGGAATTTGGGGCAATTCTGGACAATTCTGGGGCATTTCCAGGAAATCTCTGGGTATTTCTGGGGCACTTCCAGGGCAATTCCTGGGAATTCCAGGAATTCTGGGGCAATTCCGGGCACTTCTGGAGAATTCTGGGGAATTCCAGGGCACTTCCAGGGAATTCTGGGCACTTCTGGGGCAATTCCAGGGGAATTCCAGGGAATTCTGGGCATTTCTGGGGCAGTTCTGGGCACTTCCAGGGGAATTCCGGGGAATTCCAGCAACTTCTGGGCAATTCCAGAGAATTCCAGGGAATTTCTGGGAAATTCCTGGGTATTTCCGGGGCACTTCCAGAGAATTCTGGGGAATTCCAGCAATTTCCAAGCACTTCCAGGGCACTTTTGGGCAATTCCAGGGGAATTCCAGGCACTTCCTGGAAATTCCAGAGAATTCCAGGGGAATTCCGGGGTTTTTGGGATTTTCCAGGGAATTTGGGGGCGTTTCCGACCCTTCCGGGGCTTTTCCCGCTTCCCTTTCCCAGAGCTGCTCCTGCCTGGACTGGGCTGGCTCTGAACTGGTCTGTACTGGTCCATACTGGTCTGTACTGGTCTGTACTGGTCCATACTGGTCTGTACTGGTCTGTACTGGTCTGTACTGGTCTGTACTGGTCTGTACTGGTCCATACTGGTCCATACTGGTCCGTACTGGTCCGTACTGGTTTATACTGGTCCGTACTGGTCTGTACCAGTCCATACCTGTCCGTACTGGTTTGTACTGGTCCATACTGGTTTATACTGGTCTGTACCGGTCCATACTGGTCCATACTGGTTTATACTGGTTCATACTGGTCCATACTGGTCTATACCAGTCCATACCGGTCCATACTGGTTTGTACTGGTCCATACTGGTTTATACTGGTTCATACTGGTCCATACTGGTCTATACCAGTCCATACCGGTCCATACTGGTTTATACTGGTCCGTACTGGTCCATACTGGTCGGTACTGGTCCGTACCGGTCCATACTAGTCCGTACTGGTTTATACTGGTCCGTACTGGTCCGTACTGCTCTGTACTGGTCCATACCAGTCCATACTGGTCCGTACTGGTCCGTTCTGGTCTGTACCGGTCCATACTGGTCCGTACCGGTCCGTACCGGTGCATACCAGTCCATACTGGTTTGTACTGGTCCATACCGGTTCGTACTGGTTCATATTGGTCCGTACTGGTCCGTACCGGTCTATACTGGTCCGTACTGGTCTGTACCAGTCCATACCGGTCCATACTGGTTTGTACTGGTCCATACTGGTTTATACTGGTCTGTACCGGTCCATACTGGTTGGTACTGATCCGTACCGGTCCATACTGGTCCGTACTGGTTTATACCGGTCCGTACTGGTCTGTACTGCTCTGTACTGGTCCATACCAGTCCATACTGGTCCATACGGGTTTGTACTGGTCCGTACTGGTTTGTACTGGTCTGTACTGGTTTATACTGGTTCATACTGGTTTATACTGGTCCAGACTGGTTTATACTGGTTTGTACCAGTCCATACCGGTTCGTACTGGTTTATACTGGTCCAGACTGGTCCGTACCGGTTCTGACCCCCCTTGCTGTCCCCAGGGCTACCGGAATTTCTACGAGCGCTACCGGGGCTACGACGATCGGTTCTACGGCCGCGACTACGACTACAACAGATACCGCGACTACTACCGGCAGTACAACCGCGAGGTGAGGGCTTACTACGGGGTTACTACAGGGTTAAACTGGGGTTAAACTGGGGTTAAACTGGGGTTAAACTGGGATTTACACCGGGGTTACACCTGGGTTACACCGGGGTCACTACAACAGATACCGCGACTACTACCGGCAGTACAACCGCGAGGTGAGGACTTACTACGGGGTTACTACGGGGTTACTACGGGGTTAAACTGGGGTTAAACTGGGGTTAAACTGGGATTTACACTGGGGTTAAACTGGGGTTAAACTGGGATTTACACCGGGGTTACACCGGGGTCACTACAACAGATACCGCGACTACTACCGGCAGTACAACCGCGAGGTGAGGGCTTACTACGGGGTTACTACGGGGTTACTACAGGGTTAAACTGGGGTTAAACTGGGATTTACACTGGGGTTAAACTGGGATTTACACTGGGGTTAAAATGGGATTTACACCAGGGTTACACCGGGGTTACAGCGGGGTCACTACAACAGATACCGCGACTACTACCGGCAGTACAACCGCGAGGTGAGGGCTTACTACAGGGTTAAACTGGGGTTAAACTGGGGTTAAACTGGGATTTAAACTGGGGTTAAACTGGGGTTAAACTGGGATTTACACCGGGGTTACACCGGGGTCACTACAACAGATACCGCGACTACTACCGGCAGTACAACCGCGAGGTGAGGGGTTACTACGGGGTTACTACGGGGTTACTACGGGGTTACTACGGGGTTAAACTGGGGTTAAACTGGGGTTAAACTGGGATTTAAACTGGGGTTAAACTGGGGTTAAACTGGGATTTACACCGGGGTTACACCAGGGTCACTACAACAGATACCGCGACTACTACCGGCAGTACAACCGCGAGGTGAGGGCTTACTACGGGGTTACTACGGGGTTAAACTGGGGTTAAACTGGGGTTAAACTGGGATTTACACTGGGGTTAAACTGGGGTTAAACTGGGGTTAAACTGGGGTTAAACTGGGATTTACACCGGGGTTAAACTGGGGTTAAACTGGGATTTAAACTGGGATTTACACTGGGGTCACTGGGGGTCACCACTTACTACAGGGTTACTACGGGGTTAAACAGGGATTTAACCCAGTTCAAACTGGTTTAACCCAGTTTAAACTGGTTTAAACCAGTTTAACCCAGTTCAAACTGGTTTAACGCAGTTCTAACCAGTTCAAACCAGTTCTAACCAGTTCAAACCAGGTCAAACCAGTCCAAACCAGTCTAACCAGTTTAACCCAGTTCAAACCAGTTTAACCCAGTTCAAACTGGTTTAACACAGTTCAAACCAGTTCTAACCAGTTCAAACCAGTTCAAACCAGTCTAACCCAGTTTTAACCAGTTCAAACCAGTCTAACCAGTTTAACCCAGTTCAAACCAGTTCAAACCACTTTAATCCAGTTCAAACTGGCTTAAACCAGTTCAAACCAGTTCGAACTGGTTTAACCCAGTTTAACCCAGTTCTAACCAGTTCAAACTAGTTTAAGCCAGTTAAAACTGGTTTACCCCAGTTTAACCCAGTTCAAACCGGTTTAACCCAGTCCAAACCAGTTTAACCCAGTCCAAACCAGTTTAACTCAGTCCAAAGCAGTCCAAACCAGTTCAAATCGGTTCAAACCAGTTCAAACCAGTTCAAACCAGTTTAACCCAGTTTAACTCAGTCCAAACCAGTTCAAACCAGTCCAAACCAGTTCAAACCAGTCCAAACCAGTCTAACCAATTTAACCCAGTTCAAACTACTTTAACCCAGTTCAAACCAGTTTAACCCAGTCCAAACCAGTTTAACCCAGTCCAAACCAGTCCAAACCAGTTCAAACCAGTTTAACCCAGTCCAACCCAGTCCAAACCAGTCCAAACCAGTCCAAACCAGTTCAAACCAGTCCAAACCAGTTCAAACCAGTTTAACCCAGTTCAAACCACTTTAACCCAGTTCAAACCAGTTCAAATCGGTTCAAACCAGTTCAAACCAGTTTAACCCAGTTCAAACCAGTTTAACCCAGTCCAAACCAGTCCAAACCAGTTTAACCCAGTCCAAACCAGTCCAAACCAGTTGAAACCAGTCCAAACCAGTTTAACCCAGTCCAAACCAGTCCAAACCAGTGTAACCCAGTCCAAACCAGTCCAAACCAGTTTAACCCAGTCTAACCGGTTTAACCCTTTCCTCCGCAGTGGCAGAACTATTACCAGGACAGGGACCGGTACTACAGGAACTACTACGGCTACCAGGGCTACCGGTGAAGCCGCCCCGGCAAAAATTCCCGGCAAAAATTCCCGGAAAAATTTTTGGGAAGAGGTGGGGGAGGGGCTGGGGGGGGTGGGGGAGGGGCAAAAAAAAAAAAAAATTTAAAAAAAAAAAATCGTGAAAAAAAAATTTAAAAAAACAAAAATTTTTGGGCAAAAAAAATGAAAAAAATGAAAAAAATTGGGGAAAAAAATTTGGGAAAAAAATTTAAAGTTTGGGAAAAAAATATGAAAAAAATTGGGAAAAAAAAATATAAAAAAATTTGGGGAAAAAAAATTAAAATTTGGGAAAAAAAAATTATAAAAATAATGAAAAAAATTGGGAAAAAAATTTAAAATTTGGGAAAAAAAATAAAAAAAAATTTGGGAAAAAAAAATTTAAAATTTGGAAAAAAAAAATTTAAAACATTGGAAAAAAAATATAAAATTTGGGAAAAAAAATACTAAAAAAATTGGGAAAAAAAATATAAAATTTGGGAAAAAAAATATTGAAAAAATTGGGAAAAAAAATATAAAATTTGGGAAAAAATATTTAAAAAATTGGGAAAAAAAAATATAAAAATTTGGGAAAAAAAATATTTAAAAAATTGGGAAAAAAATATAAAAAAAATTTTGGGTGGGGGAGGGGTTGGAAAAAAATAAAATAAAAAATGGGGTGGGGGAGGGGAAAAAGGGGGAGGGGAAAAAGTTGGGAAAAAATCTGGAGGAAAAGGAAAAAAAAAAAAGATGGAAAAATGTAAATTTTTTTTTTTTAAAGTTTCGTTTGAAGAAATTTGTTGTAATTGTATAAAAAAAAAAGAGCAAAAAAACAAAAAGAGGGAAAAAAAAGAAAAAATAAAAATTCCGGAGGTTTCGGCGGCGGGAAAATGAAAAAATTGGGATTTTGGGGGAAAAAATGGGAAAAATGGGAAAAAATTGAATTTTTTTAGGGGTGGGGGAGGGGAAAAAAGGGGAAAATCCCCCCCAAATCTTCCCCTCCCCCACCCCTTTCCCAGTGCTGGAATTTCCTCGGGAAAAAATCGGGATTTGGACGGAATTTGAGGAATTTTTGGGGGAAATCGGGATTTTGATGGAATTTCAGGAATTTTCGGGGAGAAAATTTGGGATTTTGAGGGAATTTGAGGAATTTTTTGGGGGGAAATCCGGGATTTTGGGGGAAAAATTCGGGATTTTGAGGGAATTTTGGGGGGGAAATTTGGGATTTTGAGGAATTTTTGGGCAGAAATTTGGGAATTTGAGGAATTTTTGGGGGGAAATTTTGGAATTTTTTGGGGAAAATTTGGGATTTTTGAGGAATTTTTGGGGGTAAAAATTTGGGATTTTGAGGGAATTTGAGGAATTTTTGGGGAAATTTGGGATTTTGAGGAATTTTGGGAGGAAAATTTGTGGATTTTGAGGAATTTTTGGGGGAAAAATTCAGGATTTGATGGAATTTGAGGATTTTGGGGGGAATTTGGGATTTGAGGCATTTTTGGGGGAAAATTTTGGGATTTTGAGGAATTTTTGGGGGGGAAAATTTGGGATTTTGAGGAATTTTTGGGGGAAAAATTCAGGATTTTTAGGAATTTGAGGGATTTTGGGGGGAAATTTGGATTTTGAGGAATTTTTGGGGGAAATTTTGGAAATTTGAGAATTTTTGGTTTGGGAAAATTTGGGATTTTGAGGAATTTTTTGGGAAAAAAATTTGGGATTTTGAGGGAATTTGAGGGATTTTGGGGGGAAATTTGGGATTTTGAGGAATTTTTGGGGGAAAATTTGGGATTTGGACGGAATTTGAGGAATTTTTGGGGGAAAATTTGGGAATTTGAGGAATTTTTGGGGGAATTTGGGAATTTTTTGGGGGAAAATCAGGAATTTTGGGGGGGAATTTGGGAAATTTTTTGGGGAAATTTTGGGAATATTTGGGGGAAAATTCGGGAATTTTGGGGAGAAATTTGGGAAATTTTTGAGGGGAAAAAATGGGAATTTTTGGGGGAAATTTGGGATTTTTTTTGAGGGGAAATTTGGGAATTTGGGGGGAAAATTTGGGAATTTTTTGGAGGGAAAATTTGGGATATTTTGGGGTGAAATTGGGAATTTTTTGGGGTGAATTTGGGAATTTTTGGGGGAAAAATTTGGGAATTTTTGGGGGTAATTTGGGTTTGTTTTATTTGATTTTTTTTTTAAGTTTTTCTGGGGTTTTGGGGGATTTTTTTTCCCGATTTTTTTCACTTTTTGGGGATTTTTTTTCCCTCCCTTTTCCCCTCCCCCACCTTTCCCATCCCACCCCTCCCCCACCCCCCTTAAAAATATTAAAAAAACCCAAATTTGGGATTTTTCGGGGTGGGGGGAGGAGCTTTGGGGATTTTTTCGGGTCCTTTTTCAGATAAAAAAACACCCAAAAAAATATAAAAAAAAATAAAAACCCCAAAACCTTCCCAAAAAAAAAATCCACAAAAATTCCCAGATTTTTTTTTTCCCGGTTTTTTTTTAGGGATCCCGCCCCTCCCCCCCCCCTCCCCCTTTTTTTTCTCCTTTTTTTTTGGGGTCGTTTCTTCCATTTTTGGGGTGAAAAATGAATTAAAAAATGATAAAAAAATGATAAAAAAATCCCAAATTCCGCCGTCGCCGCCCCCCCAGGGTGGGGGAGGGGCGAGGCTGCCCCACCCCCACCCCTCCCCCACCCCGCCCCTCCCCCACCCCCCCCAGGCCGTGTCGGGCGGGTTTTGTCCCTTTTTAGAAATAAAGAAAATTCGCTTGAGCCCAGGGAGGCCTCGGGTGGTGTTTTTGGGGGAAAACGGGGGGAATTTGGGAAAAAATTGGGGAATTTGGGGAAAATTTGGGGGAAATTGAGGAAATTTGGGGGAAAATTTGGGGGGGAATTTGGGGAAAAATTGGGAAATTTGGGGGGAGTTTGGGGAAAAATTGGGAAATTTGGGGGGAGTTTGGGGAAAAATTGGGGGAAAATTGGGAAATTTGGGGGGAATTTGGGGAAATTTGGGGTAAAAATTGGGAAATTTGGGGCGGAAATTTGGGAAAAATTTGGTTAAATTGGGGGGAATTTGGGAAAAAATCGGGAAAATTTGGGGGGAAAATTGGGGGAAATTGAGGAAATTTGGGGGGAATTTGGGTTAAATTGGGGGAAATTGGAAAAAAATTGGGGAATTTGGGGAAAATTTGGGGGAAAATTGGGGGAATTTGGGGAAAAAATTGGGGAAATTTGGGGAAAATTTGGGGAAAGTTGAGGAAAATTTGGTTTAAATGAAAGGAAAATTGGGGGAATTTGGGGAAATTGGGGGGCAATTTGGGGAAAATTTGGTTAAATTTGAGGAAAATTGGGGGGAATTGTGGAAAAAAGTGAAATTTGGGGGGAATTTGGGGGAAATTGGGGGAATTGGGCGAAAATTTGTTAAATTTGGGGGGAATTTGGGGAAAAATTGGGGGAAATTTGGGGAAAATTGAGGGAAGTTTGGTTAAATTGGAGGAAAATTGGGGGATTTGGGGGTCTGGGGGATTTAAGGGGATACCCGGATTTGGGGTCTGGGGGATTTGTGGGGTCTGGGGGTTTAGGGGTGTCCCGGAGGATTTGGGGGGGGTCTCGGGGATTTGGGGTCTGGGGCATTTGAGGGTCCCGGAGAATTTGGGGCGTTCTTGGGGCTTTGGAGGTCTGGAGGATTTGGGGCCTGGGGGATTTGGGGTCTGGGGGATTTGGGGGTCCCGGGGGCTCTGAGGATCCCAGAGGATTTGGGGGGGGTCCTCGGGGCTTTGGGGGTCCCGGGGGATTTGGTCTCTGGGGGCTTTGGGGGTCTGGGGGATTTGAGGGGATCCCCGGGATTTGGGGGTCCCAGGGATTTGGGGTTCGGGGATTTGGGGTCTGGGGTTTAGGGGGGGGGTCTGGAGAATTTGGGGGGTCCCGGCGCTTTGTGGGGTCTGGGGGCTTTTGTGGGGTCTGGGGGATTTGAGGGTCCCGAGGATTTGGGGGGGGTCTCGGGGGTTTGGGGATTTGGGGTCTGGGTGCTTTGGGGGTCTGGGGGTTTAGGGGGTCTGGGGGATTTGAGGGGATCCCCGGGATTTGGGGTCTGGGGGGTTTAGGGAGGGTCCCGGGACTTGGGGATCCCGGGTGCTTTTTGGGGTCTGGGGGTTTGGGGGTCTGGGGGATTTGGGGATTTGGGGTCTGGGGGTTTGGGGGTCTGGGGGATTTGGGGATTTGGGGTCTGGGGGTTTGGGGGTCTGGGGGATTTGGGGGTTTAGGGGGGTCCCGGGGGCTTTGAGGGTCCCGGAGGATTTGGGGTCTGGGGGATTTGGGGGTCCCGGGGGCTTTGGGGGGTCTTGGGGCTTTGTGGGGTCTGGGGAATTTGGGTTTGGGGATTTGGGGTCTGGGGGTTTGGGGGTCTGGGGGATTTGGGATTTGAGGGTTTAGGGGGGTCCGGGGGCTTTGAGGGTCTGGAGAATTTGGGGGTCTGGAGGATTTTTGGGGATCCCCGGGGGATTTGGGCTCTGGAGGATTTGGGGTCTGGAGAATTTGAGGGTCCCGGTGCTCTGTGGGGTCTGGGGGATTTAAGGGGATCCCCGGGATTTGGGGTCTGGGGGCTTTGTGGGGTCTGGGGGCTTTGAGGATCCTGGAGGATTTGGGGGGGTCTCGGGGGTTTGGGGATTCGGGGGTCCCGGTGCTCTGTGGGGTCTGGGGGCTTTAAGGGGATCCCCGGGATTTGGGGTCTGAGGGATTTGGGGTCTGGAGGCTTTGGGGGTCCCGGTGCTCTGTGGGATCTGGGGGCTTTGAGGGTCCCGGAGGATTTGGGGAGAGGTCCCGGTGCTTTGTGGGGTCTGAGGGATTTGAGGGTCCCGGAGGATTTGGGGAGGGGTCCCGGTGCTTTGTGGGGTCCTGGGGGCTTCAAGGGGATCCCCGGGATTTGGGGTCTGGGGGATTTGAGGGTCCCGGAGGATTTGGGGAGGGGTCCCGGCGCTTTGTGGGGTCTGGGGGATTTGAGGGTCCCGGATTGGGGGGGGGGGGGGGGGGTCCGGCTTTAGGCCCCGCTTTAACCCTCGGGCCTGGCTCGGGGCCTGCCCCGGTTCGGAGCCGCTTTCTGAGGCCGCTGTGGAGCCGCGATGTTTCTGAGGGACGCGCCGCTCACAATTAATCAATTAACAGCGGCAATTAACGATTTGTTCCTTTGCTTCCTCCCCGCGCGGCCGGGCCCGCTCAAGGCCTCAGGCCTCGGCTCCGTTACCACGGCAACCGGAGCAGGCCGCGCCCCGCCGCCATCTTGGGTGCGGCGGGAGGGGGGAGGGGATCAACGAGCGCCACCGCCCGCCCCTCCCCCACCGGGATTTGGGGGGGGTCCCGGTGTGGGGGAGGGGTCCCGGTGTGAGGGGGGGACGGGTCCCGGTGTGGGGGAGGGGTCCCGGTGTGTGAGGGGAGGGGTCCCGGTGTGGGGGAGGGGTCCCGGTGTGAGGGGGGACGGGTCCCGGTGTGGGGGAGGGGTCCCGGTGTGGGGGAGGGGTCCCGGTGTGGGGGGGGAGGGGTCCTGGTGTGGGGGGAGGGGTCCCGGTGTGTGGGGGGAGGGGTCC
Source organism: Poecile montanus (assembly GCA_038429875.1). Classification (NCBI taxonomy): domain Eukaryota; kingdom Metazoa; phylum Chordata; class Aves; order Passeriformes; family Paridae; genus Poecile; species Poecile montanus. The sequence goes on from CM076533.1 coordinate 2,545,575, forward strand.
CGGTATGTGGGGGAGGGGTCCCGGTGTGGGGGAGGGTCCCGGTGTGAGGGGGGAGGGGTCCCGGTGTGGGTGTGGGGGGAGGGGTCCCGGTGAGGGGGGAGGGGTCCCGGTGTGGGTAGGGGGGGGTCCCGGTGTGAGGGGAGGGGGTCCCGGTGTGAGGGGAGGGGGTCCCGGTGTGTGAGGGGAGGGGTCCCGGTGGGGGGGAGGGGCGTCCCCAGAGGCTCCCGCGGGTCCCGGTGTGGGGGGGGAGGGTCCCGGTTTGGGGGGGGAGGGGTCCCGGTGTGAGGGAGGGGTCCCGGTGTGTGAGGGGAGGGGTCCCGGTGTGGGGGAGGGCTCCCGGTGTGGTGGGGGAGGGGTCCCGGTGTGAGGGGGGAGGGGTCCCGGTGTGTGAGGGGAGGGGTCCCGGTGTGGGGGGAGGGGTCCCGGTGTGAGGGGGGGGGGGTCCCGGTGCGGGGGGAGGGGTCCCGGTGTGGGGGGGAGGGGTCCCGGTGTGAGGGGGGAGGGGTCCCGGTGTGGGGGAGGGGCGTCCCCAGAGGCTCCCGCGGGTCCCGGTGTGGGGGGGGGGAGGGGTCCCGGTGTGGGGGGGGGGAGGGGTCCTGGTGTGGGTGTGGGGGAGGGTCCCGGTGTGGGGGAGGGGTCCCGGTGTGGGGGAGGGGTCCCGGTGAGGGGGGGGAGGGGTCCCGGTGTGGGGAGGGGTCCCGTGTGGGGGGGGGAGGGGTCCCGGTGTGGGGGGAGGGGTCCCGGTGTGGGGGGAGGGGTCCCGGTGTGGGTGTGGGGGGGGAGGGGTCCCGGTGTGGGTGTGGGGGAGGGGTCCCGGTGTGGGGGAGGGGTCCCGGTGTGGGGGGAGGGGTCCCGGTGTGGGGGGAGGGGTCCCGGTGTGGGTGTGGGGGAGGGGTCCCGGTGTGGGGGAGGGGTCCCGGTGTGTGGGGGAGGGGTCCCGGTGTGGGGGAGGGGTCCCGGTGTGGGGAGGGGTCTCGGTGTGGGGGGGAGGGGTCCCGGTGTGAGGGGGGAGGGGTCCCGGTGTGGGGGAGGGTCCGGTGTGAGGGGGGAGGGGTCCCGGTGTGAGGGGGGGTGTCCCGGTGTGGAGGGGGAGGGGTCCCGGTGTGTGTGGGGAGGGGTCCCGGTGTGGGGGAGGGGTCCCGGTGTGGGGGAGGGAGGGGTCCCGGTGTGGGGGGGGGAGGGGTCCCGGTGTGGGGGAGGGGCGTCCCCAGAGGCTCCCGCGGGTCCCTTTTCCCCCCGCGCCGCCATTTTGGGGTGCTGGGCGGCGCCATCTTGGGCGTGGCTGTCATGGCGGCGCGCGGGGAAACGCTGTGGGCGGCGCCATCTTGGGCGTGAGGGCGCTGAGGGGGTCTCGAGGAGCTCCCTCCTCCTTCCTCTTCCTCCTCCCCGTTCTTCCTCCATTTCCTCCTCCTTCCTCTTCCTCCTCCCCGTTCTTCCTCCTCCTTCTCTTCCTCCTCCCCGTTCTTCCTCCATTTCCTCCTTCCTCTTTCTCCCATTTCCTCCTCCTTCCTCTTCCTCCTCCCTGTTCTTCCTCACTTCCTCCTCCTTCCTCTTTCGCCTCCCCATTCCTCCTCCATTTCCTCCTCCTTCCTCTTCCTCGTTCTTCCTCCATTTCCTCCTCCTTCCTCTTCCTCCTCCCCGTTCTTCCTCCATTTCCTCCTCCTTCCTCTTCCTCCTCTCCGTTCTTCCTCCATTTCCTCCTTCCTCTTCCTCCATTTCCTCCTCCTTCCTCCTCCCCCTCCCCGTTCTTCCTCCATTTCCTCCTCCTCTTCCTCCATTTCCTCTCCTTCCTCTTCCTCTTCCTCGTTCTTCCTCCATTTCCTCCTCCTTCCTCTTCCTCCTCCCCGTTCTTCCTCCTCCTACCTCTTCCTCCTCCCGTTCTTCCTCCATTTCCTCCTCCTTCCTCTTCCTCCTCCCCGTTCTTTCCTCCATTTCCTCCTTCCTCTTCCTCCTCCCCGTTCTTCCTCCATTTCCTCCTCCTTCCTCTTCCTCTTCCTCGTTCTTCTTCCATTTCCTCCTCCTTCCTCTTCCTCCTCCCCATTCCTCCTCCATTTTCCTCCTCCTTCCTCTTCCTCGTTCTTTCCTCCATTTCCTCCTTCCTCTTCCTCCTCCCCGTTCTTCCTCCATTTCCTCCTCCTTCCTCTTCCTCCTCCCGTTCTTCCTCCATTTCCTCTTCCTCCTCCCCATTCTTCCTCCATTTCCTCCTCCTTCCTCTTCCTCCTCCCTGTTCTTCCTCCACTTCCTCCTCCTTCCTCTTCCTCCTCCCCGTTCTTCCTCCATTTCCTCCTCCTTCCTCTTCCTCCTCCCCGTTCTTCCTCCATTTCCTCCTCCTTCCTCTTCCTCCTCCCCGTTCTTCCTCCATTTGCTCCTTCCTCTTCCTCCTCCCCGTTCTTCCTCCATTTCCTCCTCCTTCCTCTTCCTCCATTTCCTCCTCCTTCCTCTTCCTCCATTTTCCTCCTCCTTCCTCTTCCTCCTCCCCGTTCTTCCTCCATTTCCTCCTTCCTCTTCCTCCTCCCATTCTTCCTCCATTTCCTCCTTCCTCTTCCTCCTCCCCCGTTCTCCTTCCATTTCCTCTTCCTCCTCCTCGTTCTTCCTCATTTCCTCCTCCTTCCTCTTCCTCCTCCCCGTTCTTCTCCTCCTTCCTCTTCCTC
>CM076533.1:2549225-2690369 GCA_038429875.1 Poecile montanus
AAAAAGAATTTGGAATACCCCAAAAAAATTGGGAATATCTCAAAAAAATTTGGGAATCTCCTCTAAAAAAATTGGGAATATCTCAAAAAAAATTGGGAACACCCCCAAAAAAATTTGGGAGCATCTCAAATAAAAATTTGGAATCTCCTCTAAAAAAATTTGGGAATATCTCAAAAAAAATGGGAACATCCCAAAAAAAAATTGGGAATCTCCTCTAAAAAAATTGGGAAAACCCCAAAAAATTGGGAACCTTCCCCTAAAAAATTTGGGAACATCTCAAAAAAAATTTGGGAGCATCTCAAAAAAAAAATTGGGAACATCTCAAAAAAAAACATTGGGAACCTTCCCCTAAAAAAATTTGGGAACATCCCAAAAAAAATTTGGGAAAACCCAAAAAGAATTTGGGAGCATCTCAAAAAGAATTTGGGAACATCCCAAAAAAATTTGGAACATCCCAAAAAAAAAATTGGGAATCTCCCCAAAAAAATTTGGGAACCTTCCCTAAAAAAATTTGGGAAAACCCAAAAAAAAATCTGGGAACATCTCTAAAAAAATTTGGGAATCTCCTCTAAAAAAATTCGGGAACATCTCAAAAAAAAAAATTGGGAATATCCCAAAAAAAAATTGGGAACATCCCAAAAAAAAATTGGGAACATCCCTAAAAAATTTGGGAACATCTCAAAAAAATTTGGGAATCACCCCTAAAAAAATTTGGGAAAACCCCCAAAAATTTGGGAACATCCCCCCAAAAAAATTTGGGAATCTCCTCTAAAAAAATTTGGGAACATCCCAAAAAAATTTCGGAAAACCCAAAAAAATTTGGGAGCATCTCAAAAAGAATTTGGGAACATCCCAAAAAAAATTGGGAATATCTCAAAAAAATTTGGGAATATCTCAAAAAAAAATTGGGAAAACCCCCCAAAAAATTGGGAACATCCCAAAAAAAATTGGGAATCTCCCCTAAAAAAATTTGGGAACATCTCAAAAAAAAATTGGGAATATCCCAAAAAGAATTTGGGAACATCCCCTAAAAAAATTTGGGAATCTCCCCCCAAAAAATTTGGGAACATCTCAAAAAAAATTTGGGAAACCCCAAAAAAAAAGGGAACCTTCCCTAAAAAAATCCCCCCAAAATTCCCATTTAAAATGATAAAATTCCCATTTAAATTACTAAAGTTCCCATTAAAATAATAAAATTCCCATTAAAAATGATAAAATTCCTATTTAAAATATTAAAATTCCCATTTAAAATAATAAAATTCCCATTAAAAAGAATAAAATTCTCATTTAAAATAATAAAATTCCCTTTTAAAATGATAAAATTCCCATTAAAAAGAATAAAATTCTCATTTAAAATAATAAAATTCCCTTTTAAAATGATAAAATTCCCATTTAAAATAATAAAATTCCCTTTTAAAAGAATACAATTCCATTTAAAATAATAAAATTCCCAATTAAAATAATAGAATTCTCTTTAAAAATAATAAAATTCCCTTTTAAATGGGATTTTTTTAGGTTAAAAAATTGAAATTCTTGGATGAAAATTTGGATTTTTTTCCCATTTTCTCCTCAAGGGAATTTGGGAGGATCCCAAAAATCTTAAATTTCCCCAAAAAATTTTAAAAATTTTAAAGATTTCACCCCAAAAATCCTCAAGGAAAACTGAATTATTTTTTTCTTAAATTGTTCTTTAAAATCCCGAATTTTCCCCGTTTAAAAATTACAAAAAAATTCAATTTTTTACCAAAAATTCCCCCAAATTTCCTCAAAATTTCCTCAAAATTTCCCCCAAATTTCCTCAAAATTTCCTCAAAATTTCCCCAAAATTTCCCCAAAATTTCCTCAGAATTTCCTCAGAATTTCCTCAAAATTTCCCCAAAAATTCCCAAAATTTCCCCAAAATTTCCTCAAAATTTCCCCAAAATTTCCTCAAAATTTCCCCAAAATTTCCTCAAAATTTCCTCAAAATTTCCCCAAAAATTCCCAAAATTTCCCCAAAATTTCCCCAAAATTTCCCCAAAATTTCCCCAAAATTTCCTCAAAATTTCCCCAAAATTTCCCCAAAATTTCCCCAAAATTTCCCCAAAATTTCCCCAAAATTTCCCCAAAATTTCCCCAAAATTTCCTCAAAATTCCCCCAAAATTTCCTCAAAATTTCCTCAAAATTTCCCCAAAATTTCCCCAAAATTTCCTCAAAATTTCCTCAAAATTTCCCCAAAATTTCCCCAAAATTTCCTCAAAATTCCCCCAAAATTCCCCCAAAATTCCCCCAAATTTTCCCCAAAAATTCCCCAAAATTTCCCAATTTTCCTCCCCACCCCCCAAAAATCCCGATTTTAACCCCTAAAATCCCCTCCCCCCAAAATCTTCATCCTCATCCTCATCCTCACCCCTCCCCCAAATCCTCATCCTCATCCTCGCCACCCTCAAATCTTCATCCTCATCGTCCCCTCCCCCCCCCCAAATCCTCATCCTCGCCCCTCCCCCACCCCTAAAATCCACTCCCGGATCCCCAAAAATCGCTCCCAAATTCCCCTCCCCCACCCAAAATTCCCCTCCTCATCCTCACCTCACCCCCCCAAATCTCCCTCCTCATCCTCATCCTCATCCTCATCCTCATCCTCATCCTCGCCCCTCCCCCACCCCAAAATCCGCTCCCGGATCCCCAAAAATCGCCCCCAAATTCCCCTCCCGCACCCCAAAATCTTCATCCTCGCCCCTCCCCCCCCCAAATCTCCCTCCTCATCCTCATCCTCATCCTCATCCTCGCCCCTCCCCCACCCCCAAATCCGCCCCCGGATCCCCAAAAAATCGCCCCCAAATTCCCCTCCCCCACCCCAAAATAATCATCCTCATCTTCACCCCCCCAAATCTTCATCCTCATCCTCGCCCCTCCCCACCCCCAAATTCATCCCAAAATCCGCTCCCGGATCCCCAAAAAAATCGCCCCCAAATTTCCCTCCCCCACCCCCAAATCCTCATCCTCATCCTCGCCCCTCCCCCCCCCAAATCTTCATCCTCGCCCCTCCCCCACCCCAAAATCCACCCCCGGATCCCCAAAAAATCGCCCCCAAATTCCCCTCCCCCACCCCAAAATAATCATCCTCATCCTCGCCCCTCCCCCCCCCCCCAATCCTCATCCTCACCCCTCCCCCCCTTCAAATCCCCCTCCTCATCCTCATCCTCACCCCTCCCCCATCCCAAAATCCGCTCCCGGCTCCCCAAAAAATCGCCCCCAAATTCCCCTCCCCCACCCCAAATCTTCATCATCATCCTCACCCCTCCCCACCCCCCAAAATCTTCATCCTCATTCTCACCCCTCCCCCCCTTCAAAGCCCCCTCCTCATCCTCATCCTCATCCTCGCCCCTCCCCCACCCCAAAATCCGCCCCCCGATCCCCAAAAATCGCCCCCAAATTCCCCTCCCCCACCCCAAAATCTTCATCCTCATCCTCATCCTCGCCCCTCCCCCCCTTCAAATCCCCCTCCTCATCCTCATCCTCGCCCCTCCCCCACCCCAAATCCACCCCCGGATCCCAAAAAATCGCCCCCAAATTCCCCTCCCCCACCCCAAAATTCCCCTCCTCATCCTCACCTCACCCCCCCCAAATCTCCATCCTCATCCTCATCCTCATCCTCATCCTCATCCTCGCCCCTCCCCCACCCCAAAATCCGCCCCCGGATCCCCAAAAAATCGCCCCCAAATTCCCCTCCCCCCCTCAAATCTTCATCCTCATCCTCACCCCCCCGAATCTTCATCCTCATCCTCGCCCCTCCCCCACCCCCAAATTCATCCCAAAATCCGCCCCCGGATCCCCAAAAAATCGCCCCCAAATTCCCCTCCCCCACCCCAAAATAATCATCCTCATCCTCACCCCTCCCCCAAATCCTCATCCTCATCCTCGCCCCTCCCCCACCCCCAAATTCATCCCAAAATCCACCCCCGGATCCCCCAAAATCGCTCCCAAATTCCCCTCCCCCACCCCCAAAATAATCATCCTCATCCTCACCCCTCCCCCCCTTCAAATCCCCCTCCTCATCCTCATCCTCGCCCCTCCCCCATCCCAAATCCACCCCCGGATCCCCAAAAATCGCCCCCAAATTCCCCTCCCCCACCCCCAAAATAATCATCCTCATCCTCACCCCCCCAAATCTTCATCCTCGCCCCTCCCCCCCTTCAAATCCCCCTCCTCATCCTCATCCTCGCCCCTCCCCCACCCCAAAATCCGCTCCCGGATCCCCAAAAATCGCCCCCAAATTCCCCTCCCGCACCCAAAATTCCCCTCCTCATCCTCACCTCACCCCTCCCCCAAATCTTCATCCTCATCCTCGCCACCCTCAAATCTTCATCCTCATCGTCCCCTCCCCCCCCCCAAATCCTCATCCTCGCCCCTCCCCCACCCCCAAAATCCGCTCCCGGATCCCCCAAAATCGCTCCCAAATTCCCCTCCCCCACCCCAAATCTTCATCCTCATCCTCGCCCCTCCCCCCCCTCAAATCCTCATCCTCACCTCACCCCCCCCAAATCTCCATCCTCATCCTCATCCTCATCCTCGCCCCTCCCCCACCCCAAAATCCGCCCCCGGATCCCCAAAAATCGCTCCCAAATTCCCCTCCCCCACCCCAAAATAATCATCCTCATCCTCACCCCCCCAAATCTTCATCCTCATCCTCGCCCCTCCCCCACCCCCAAATTCATCCCAAAATCCGCTCCCGGATCCCCAAAAAAATCGCCCCCAAATTCCCCTTCCCCACCCCCAAATCCTCATCCTCATCCTCGCCCCTCCCCCCCCCAAATCTTCATCCTCATCCTCGCCCCTCCCCCACCCCAAAATCCGCCCCCGGATCCCCCAAAAATCGCCCCCAAATTCCCCTCCCCCACCCCAAAATCTTCATCATCATCCTCATCCTCGCCCCTCCCCCCCCCTCAAATCTTCATCCTCACCTCACCCCCCCCAAATCTCCCTCCTCATCCTCATCCTCATCCTCATCCTCATCCTCATCCTCGCCCCTCCCCCACCCCAAAATCCGCCCCCGGATCCCCAAAAAATCGCCCCCAAATTCCCCTCCCCCACCCTCAGGACCCCCCCCCCCCATCCCTTCCTCATCCTCACCCCTCCCCCCCCCCCAAATTCCCCCCCCCCAAAAATTCCCGCTTTTTTTTTTTTTTTTTGCCGCCCCCTCCCCAAATTCCCCTCCCCCACCCCCCCCTCAGGACCCCCCCCCCCGCCCCTCCCCCCCCCGCCCCTCCCCCCCCCCGCCCCTCCCCCACCTGTGCGGGTCCCGCGGCCGCTCCGCTCCCGGCGATGCTCGGAGGGGGAGGGGCCTGAGGTGGGGGAGGGGCGGCCACGCCCTTGCCCCTCCCCCACTCCCCCCCCCACCCCCTCCTCCTCCTCCTCCTCCTCCTCCTCCTCCTCTCCCTAAATTTGGGGAGGGGGCTTAAAGATCCCGCCCCTCCCCCACCCTTTAAAAGGGGGAGGGGCGCGGGGTGGGGGAGGGGATATGGGAACCCCCCCCACCCCTGGACCCCCCAAAATCCTCCTCAGGGACCCCCAAAATCCCCCTCAGGGACCCCCAAAATCTCCCCAAATCCCCCCAAAATCTCCCCAAATCCCCCCAAAATCACCTCAGGGACCCCAAAATCCACTCAGGGACCCCAAAATCCCCCTCAGGGACCCCCAAAATCTCCCCAAAATCACCTCAGGGACCCCAAAATCCCCCTCAGGGACCCCAAAACCAACTCGGGGACCCCCAAAATCCCCCTCAGGGACCCCAAAATCCACTCAGGGATCCCCAAAATCCCCCTCAGGGACCCCAAAATCCTCTCAGGGACCCCAAAATCCCCCTCAGGGACCCCAAAATCCACTCAGGGACCCCAAAATCCCCCTCAGGGACCCCCAAAATCTCCCCAAATCCCCCAAAATCCTCTCAGGACCCCCAAAATCCACTCAGGGACCCTCAAAATCTCCCCAAATCCCCCCAAAATCCCCCCAAATCTCCTCAGGGACCCCAAAATCCCCCTCAGGGACCCCAAAACCAACTCGGGGACCCCCAAAATCCCCCTCAGGGACCCCCAAAATCTCCCCAGATCCCCCCAAAATGTCCCCAAAATCCCCCCAAATCTCCTCAGGAACCCCAAAACCTCTCAGGGACCCCCAAAACCCCCCCAAATCCCCCTCAGGGACCTCCAAATCCTCTCAGGGACCCCAAAATCTCCCCAAAATCCCCCAAAATCTCCTCAGGGACCCCAAAATCTCCTCAGGGACCCTCAAAATCCACTCAGGGACCCCCAAATCTCCTCAGGACCCCAAAATCTCCCCACATCCCCCCAAAATCTCCCCAAATCCCTCCAAATCTCCTCAGGGACCCCAAAATCACCTCAGGGACCCCAAAATCCACTCAGGGACCCCAAAATCCCCCTCAGGGACCCCAAAACCTCTCAGGGACCCCCAAAATCCCCCCCAAATCCCCCTGAGGACCCTCAAAATCCCCTCAGGACCCCCAAATCCCCCCAATCCCTTCAGGGACCCCCCAAAATCTCCCCAAAATCCCCCCCAAATCCCCTCAGGGACCCCCCAAAACCCCATCAGGGACCCCAAAATCTCCTCAGGGACCCCCAAAATCCCCCCCAAATCCCCTCAGGACCCCCAAAATCCCCTCAGGGACCCCAAAACCAACTCAGGGACCCCCAAAACCCCCCCCAAATCCCCCTCAGGGACCCCAAAACCTCTCAGGGACCCCCAAAATCCCCCCCAAATCCCCCTCAGGACCCTCAAAATCCCCTCAGGACCCCCAAATCCCCCCAATCCCTTCAGGGACCCCCCAAATCCCCCCCAAATCCCCCCCAAATCCCCTCAGGGACCCCCCAAAACCCCATCAGGGACCCCAAAATCTCCTCAGGGACCCCCAAAATCCCCCCCAAATCCTCCTCAGGGACCCCAAAATCCTCTCAGGGACCCCCAAAACCAACTCGGGGACCCCCAAAATCCCCCTAAATCCCCTCAGGACCCCCAAAATCCCCCCAAATCCCTTCAGGGACCCCCAAATCCCCCCCACATCCCCTCAGGGACCCCTCAAAATCCCCCCAAATTCCCCCGGGATTCCCCAAAATCCCCCCAAATCCCTTCAGGGGCCCCCAAAAAAAACCCCCAAATCCCCCCAAATCCCCTCAGGGACCCCAAAATGCCCCCCAAATCCCTTCAGGGACCCCCAAATCCCCCCAAGTCCCCTCAGGGGCCCCCCAAAAAACCCCAAAATCCCCCCCAAATCCCCCTCAGGGACCCCCAAATTCCCCCAAGTCCCCTCAGGGGCCCCCAAATCCCCCCCAAATCCCCCCCAAATCCCCCCCAAATCCCCTCAGGGACCCCCCAAAATCCCCCCCAGCCCCTCCCGTTGCCATGGAAACGGGGGCGTGGCCCGGAGCCCGCAGTGGGCGTGGCCTGGGGGCGTGGCCAACGCAGGCGGAGCCGCAGTGGGCGGAGCCACCAACCAATCACAACCACGAGAGGGGGCGTGGCTTAAATAGGATCGACCAATAGGGAGCGAGGTGGGCGGGGCTTGTAACCGGAAGCGGCGGTGCTGGGGGCGTGGCCAGGGCGTGGCGGGAAGCGGGAGGTGCCGGCCTTGGGTAAGAGCGCGGGAGCCCCAAAAAAGCCCAAATTTACCCCAAAAATCCACCTCAAAATCCCAAAATTCACCTTTAACCCCCCGGGATCGCATTCGGGACGTCAGAAATACCCAAAAATCCCTCCGGGGTAACTAAAATCCACCAAAATTACCTCAGAAACTCCTCCGGGAGCCCGAAAATTCGCTCGGAAGCCCCAAAATTTATCCCGAAATCTCCTCGGGATCCCCCAAAATCCCCTCGGGAACCCCGAAAATTCCCAAAAATCCTCTTTAAATCTTCCCAGATCCCCTCCGGAACCCCAAAAACCCTCCCGGGACCCCCAAATTATTAAAAAAAAAACCAAAATTTCCCCCCAAATCCCACCCGGGACCCCCCAAATCCTCCCAGATTCTTCCAATTCCCAAAAATTCCCGAAAAATCCCCAAAAAATCCCCAAAATTCCCAAAAAATCCCCAAAATTCCCTCAGGGATCTCCCAAATCCTTCCGGGACTCCAAAAATTCCTGGCTGGGAGCCGAAACTCTCCGGGAATTTTGGGATTTGGACTTTTTGGGGTCGGGAATTTTTGGGGATTTTTAGGGAATTTTGGGGGTCGGGAATTTTTAGGGAATTTTTGAGGATTTTTTGGGAATTTTTGGGGATTTTTAGGGAATTTTGGGGGATTTTTAGGGAATTTTGGGGATTTTTTGGGAATTTTTGGGGTCGGGAATTTTTGGGGTCGGGAATTTTTGGGGATTTTTGGGGTCGGGAATTTTTAGGGAATTTTTGGGGATTTTTAGGAAATTTTGGGGATTTTTGGGGTCGGGAATTTTTGGGAATTTTGGAAGATTTTTTGGGAATTTTTGGGGAATTTTAGGGATTTTTTGGGAATTTTTGGGGATTTTTAGGGAATTTTCGGGATCGGGAATTTTGGGGATTTTTGGGGTCGGGAATTTTTGGGGTTTTTTAGGGAATTTTGGGGATTTTTAGGGAATTTTGGGGATTTTTAGGGAATTTTGGGGATTTTTAGGGAATTTTTGGGGATTTTTAGGGAATTTTGGGGATTTTTTGGGAATTTTTGGGGTCGGGAATTTTTGGGGATTTTTAGGGAATTTTGGGGATTTTTTGGGAATTTTTTGGGTCGGGAATTTTGGGAATTTTTAGGGTCGGGAATTTTTGGGGATTTTTGGGGTCGGGAATTTTTGAGGATTTTTAGGGAATTTTGGGGATTTTTAGGGAATTTTTGGGGATCGGGAATTTCTGGGATTGGGAACTTTTGGGGGTTTTTAGGGAATTTTAGGGGATTTTTTTTGAATTTTTTGGGATTTTTTTGGGATTTTTGGGGACTTTTAGGGAATTTTTGGGGTCGGGATTTTTTGGGATCGGGATTTTTTGGGATCGGGATTTTTTGGGATCAGGAATTTTGGGAATTTCCGGGTTGGGGGAGGGGCAGGGCTGTTCCCCTCCCCTCCCCTCCCCCCTCGACCTCTCCCCTCCTCCCCTCCCCCCACGCCGGAATTTCGGGAATTCCCGATTTTTTTATGGATTTTTATTGGGATTTTGGGGTTTTTCCCGCAGATTTTGGGCTGGAAAATGGGAATTTTGGGAATTTTGGGAATTTTTCCACCCTGGAGAGGGAAAATTCCCGGCTTTGGAATTTTTAATTTTTTTATTTTTAATTTTTTTATTTTTAATTTTTTTATTTTTAATTTTTTAATTTCCCGGATTTTGGGAATCCCTCAGGAACTTTGAGGATTTTGGGGTCCTGGGGAGGGAATTTTGGGAATTCTCCCGCGGATTTTAGGGATTTTCCCATAAAAATCCGGGAATTCTGCCCAGATTTTTGGGATTGGGGGCGGGGGAGGGGTTTGGGGCTGTCCCAAAAATCAGATTTTAAGGATTTTGAGGATTTTAAGGATTTTAAAAGGATTTTAAGGATTTAAAAGTTCAAGATTTTAAGGATTTTAAGGATTTTAAGGATTTAAAAGTTTAAAACTTTAAGGATTCCCCACAGATTTTGGGATTGGGAAGATTTGGGGCCGTCCCAAAAATCAGATTTTAAGGATTTTGAGGATTTTAAGGATTTAAAAGTTCAAGATTTTAAGGATTTTAAAAGGATTTTAAGGATTTTAAGGATTTAAAAGTTGAATATTTTAAGGTTTTCCCAGAGATTTTGGGGTTGGGAGGATTTGGGGTTTTAAGATTTTAAGAATTTTAAGGATTTTAAGGATTTTAAGGATTTTAAAAGGATTTTAAGGATTTTAAGGATTTAAAAATTGAATATTTTAAGGATTTCTCACAGATTTTGGGGTTGGGAAGATTTGGGGCTGTCCCAAAAATCAGATTTTAAGGATTTTAGGGATTTTAAAAGGATTTTAAGGATTTAAAAGTTCAAGATTTTAAGGATTTTAAGGATTTTAAGGATTTTAAGGATTTAAAAGTTTAAAACTTTAAGGTTTTCCCAGAGATTTTGGGATTGGGAGGATTTGGGGTTTTAAGATTTTAAGAATTTTAAGGATTTTAAGGATTTTAAGGATTTTTAAAGATTTTAAAAGGATTTTAAGGATTTTAGGATTTAAAAGTTTAATATTTTAAGGATTCCCCACAGATTTTGGGGTTGGGAAGATTTGGGGCTGTCCCAAAAATCAAATTTTAAGGATTTTAAGGATTTTAAGGATTTTAAAAGGATTTTAAGGATTTTAAGGATTTAAAAGTTTAAAACTTTAAGGTTTTCCCAGAGATTTTGGGATTGGGAGGATTTGGGGCTGTCCCAAAAATCAGATTTTAAGGATTTTGAGGATTTTAAGGATTTTAAAAGGATTTTAAGGATTTAAAAGTTGAAGATTTTAAGGATTTTAAAAGGATTTTAAGGATTTAAAAGTTGAAGATTTTAAGGATTCCCCACAGATTTTGGGATTGGGAGGATTTGGGGCTGTCCCTAAAATCAGATTTTAAGGATTTTAAGGATTTTAAGGATTTTAAAAGGATTTTAAGGATTTTAAGGATTTAAAAGTTTAAAACTTTAAGGATTCCCCACAGATTTTGGGGTTTGGAAGATTTGGGGTTTTCCCTAAAATCAGATTTTAAGGATTTTAAGGATTTTAAAAGGATTTTAAGGATTTAAAAGTTGAAGATTTTAAGGATTTTAAGGATTTTAAGGATTTTAAAGTTTAAAACTTTAAGGATTCCCCACAGATTTTGGGGATTTTAAAAGGATTTTAAGGATTTTAAGGATTTAAAAATTGAATATTTTAAGGATTCCCCAGAGATTTTGGGATTGGGAGGATTTGGGGTTTTAAGATTTTAAGAATTTTAAGGATTTTAAGGATTTTAAAAGGATTTTAAGGATTTAAAAGTTCAAGATTTTAAGGATTTTAAAAGGATTTTAAGGATTTTAAGGATTTAAAAATTGAATATTTTAAGGATTTCTCACAGATTTTGGGGTTGGGAAGATTTGGGGCCGTCCCAAAAATCAGAATTTAAGGATTTTGAGGATTTTAAGGATTTTAAAAGGATTTTAAGGATTTAAAAGTTCAAGATTTTAAGGATTTTAAGGATTTTAAGGATTTAAAAGTTTAAAACTTTAAGGATTCCCCACAGATTTTGGGGATTTTAAAAGGATTTTAAGGATTTTAAGGATTTAAAAGTTTGAAATTTTAAGGATTCCCCACAGATTTTGGGGTTGGGAGGATTTGGGGTTTTAAGATTTTAAGAATTTTAAGGATTTTAAGGATTTTAAGGATTTTAAAAGGATTTTAAGGATTTTAAGGATTTAAAAATTGAATATTTTAAGGATTCCCCCCAGATTTTGGGGTTGGGAAGATTTGGGGCTGTCCCTAAAATCAGATTTTAAGGATTTTAGGGATTTTAAAAGGATTTAAAGGATTTTAAGGATTTAAAAGTTCAAGATTTTAAGGATTTTAAGGATTTTAAGGATTTAAAAGTTCTAAATTTTAAGGATTCCCCACAGATTTTGGGGTTGGGAGAATTTGGGGCTGTCCCAAAAATCAGATTTTAAGGATTTTGAGGATTTTAAGGATTTTAAAAGGATTTTAAGGATTTAAAAGTTCAAGACTTTAAGGATTTTAAAAGGATTTTAAGAATTTTAAGGATTTTAAGGATTTTTAAGGATTTTAAGGAGTTTAAAAGGATTTTAAGGATTTAAAAATTGAATATTTTAAGGATTCCCCCCAGATTTTGGGATTGGGAGGATTTGGGGTTGTCCCTAAAATCAGATTTTAAGGATTTTGAGGATTTTAAGGATTTAAAAGTTCAAGATTTTAAGGATTTTAAGGATTTTAAGGATTTAAAAGTTGAAGATTTTAAGGATTCCCCACAAATTTTGGGGTTGGGAAGATTTGGGGCTGTCCCAAAAATCAGATTTTAGGGATTTTGAGGATTTTGAGGATTTTAAGGATTTTAAAAGGATTTTAAGGATTTAAAAGTTCAAGATTTTAAGGATTTTAAAAGGATTTTAAGGATTTTAAGGATTTAAAAATTGAATATTTTAAGGATTTCTCACAGATTTTGGGGTTTGGAAGATTTGGGGCTGTCCCCAAAATCAGATTTTAGGGATTTTGAGGATTTTAAGGATTTAAGGATTTTGAGGATTTTAAGGATTTTAAAAGGATTTTAAGGATTTAAAAGTTCAAGATTTTAAGGATTTTAAAAGGATTTTAAGGATTTAAAAGTTCAAGATTTTAAGGATTTTAAGGATTTTAAAGATTTTGAGGATTTTAAGGATTTTAAAAGGATTTTAAGGATTTAAAAGTTTTAAATTTTAAGGATTCCCCACAGATTTTGGGATTGGGAAGATTTGGGGTTGTCCCTAAAATCAAATTTTAAGGATTTTAAAGATTTTAAAAGGATTTCAAGGATTTAAAAGTTCAAGATTTTAAGGATTTTAAAAGGATTTTAAGGATTTTAAGGATTTAAAAGTTTAAAACTTTAAGGTTTTCCCCAGAGATTTTGGGATTGGGAGGATTTGGGGTTTTAAGAATTTTAAGAATTTTAAGAATTTTAAGGATTTTAAGGATTTTAAAAGGATTTTAAGGATTTTAAGGATTTAAAAATTGAATATTTTAAGGATTCCCCACAGATTTTGGGGTTGGGAGGATTTGGGGTTTTTCCCGTGGATTTTGAGGATTTTCCACAGAATTTATTTTTTTGGGGGGGGGAGGGGCGGGAATTTGGGGTTCTGGAGGGGCTGTGGGGGAGGGGCTGGGGTGGTTCTGACCCCCCAGGACCCCCAAAACCCCCCCAGGACCCCCCAGGACCCCCAAAATCCCCCCAGGACCCCCCAAAACCCCCCAGGACCCCTCCAGGACCCCCCAGGACCCCCCCAAACCCCCCCAGGACCCCCCAGGACCTCCCCAGGACCCCCAAAACCCCCCCAGGACCCCCCAAACCCCCCCAGGACCCCCCAGGACCCCCCAGGACCCTCCGATGGCCCCCAGGGGTCTCCCCCTGGGTCTGGGGGCTCGGTTCTGACCCCTCCCGACCCCCCAAATTCATTCAGGGACCCCCAAATCTTCTCAGAGACCCCCAAAATCCCCTCAGGGAGATTCCAGGATTCCCCAGGACCCCCCAAAACCCTCCTGACCCCCCCAGGGCCCCCCAGGACCCCCCAGGACCCCCCGTGCCCCCCAGGACCCCCCTGACCTCTCTGTGCCCCCCAGGACCCCCCAGGACCCCCCCCCGATGTCCCCCAGGGGTCTCCCCCTGGGCTGGGGGTCCCGTTTGGGTCTGGGGGCTCTGCCCTGACCCCTCTGACCCCTGTGACCCCTCTGACACCCCCAGGACCCCTCAGGACCCCCCCAGGACCCCCCAGGACCCCCCAGGACCCCCCAAAACCCCCCTGACCTCTCTGTGCCCCCCAGGACCCCCCAGGACCCCTCAATGTCCCCTGGGTCCCTCCCCCCAGGCTGGGGGTCCCGTTTGGGTCTGGGGGCTCTGTCCTGACCCCCAGGACCCCCCAGGACCCCCCTGTGCCCCCCAGGACCCCCCTGACCTCTCTGTGCCCCCCAGGACCCCCCAGGACCCCCCGATGTCCCTTGGGTCCCTCCCCCCGGGCTGGGGGTCCCGTTTGGGTCTGGGGGTTCTGCCCTGACCCCCCTGACCCCTGTGACCCCCAGGACCCCCCAGGACCCCCCCAGGACCCCCCAGGACCCCCCGATGTCCCCCGGGGGTCTCCCCCCGGGCTGGGGGTCCCGTTTGGGTCTGGGGGCTCTGTCCTGACCCCTCTGACCCCCCCAGGACCCCCCAGGACCCCACAGGACCCCCCAAAACCCCCCTGACCTCTCTGTGCCCCCCAGGACCCCCCAGCACCCCCCGATGTCCCCTGGGTCCCTCCCCCCGGGCTGGGGGTCCCGTTTGGGTCTGGGGGCTTGGTTGGGTCTGGGGGCTCTGTCCTGACCCCTGTGCCCCCCCAGGACCCCCCAGGACCCCCCAGGACCCCTCAGTGTCCCCCGGGGGTCTCCCCCCGGGCTGGGGGTCCCGTTTGGGTCTGGGGGCTCTGTCCTGACCCCTCTGACCCCTGTGACCCCCCCAGGACCCCCAGGACCCCCCCAGGACCCCCCGATGTCCCCCGGGGGTCTCTCCCCGGGCTGGGGGTCCCATTTGGGTCTGGGGGCTCTGTCCTGACCCCTCCTGACCCCCCTGTGCCCCCCAGGACCCCCCAGGACCCCCCGATGTCCCCCGGGGGTCTCCCCCCGGGCTGGGGGTCCCGTTTGGGTCTGGGGGCTCTGTCCTGACCCCCAGGACCCCTCTGACCCCTGTGACCCCCCCAGGACCCCCCAGGACCCCCCCAGGACCCCCAGGACCCCCCCAGGACCCCCCTGACCCCTCTGACCCCCCAGGACCCCCCGATGTCCCCCGGGGGTCTCCCCCCAGGCTGGGGGTCCCGTTTGGGTCTGGGGGCTCGCCGGGTGCTGCTCCGGGGGGCTCTGGGGCTCAGCCTGGCCCTGCTCCTGCTCTGGGCCTCCATCTTCCTCTACGGCTCCTTCTACTGGGCCTACCTGCCCACGGCGGCTGTGCTGAGACCCGTGCACCTGGGGTTCAGGTGAGAACAGCTGGAACAGCTGGAACATGTGGGGAACAGCTGGGAACACCTGGGGAACAGCTGGGGAACAGCTGGGGTGAGGGGGGCTGTTCCTCTACGGCTCCTTCTACTGGGCCTACCTGCCCACGGCGGCTGTGCTGAGACCTGTGCACCTGGGGTTCAGGTGAGAACATCTGGAACAGCTGGGGAACATCTGGAACAGCTGGAACAGCTGGGGAACAGCTGGAACAGCTGGGGAACAGCTGGAACAGCTGGGAATACCTGGGGTACCTGGGGAACAGCTGGGGACACCTGGGGAACAGCTGGGGTGAGGGGCGCTGTTCCTCTACGGCTCCTTCTACTGGGCCTACCTGCCCACGGCGGCTGTGCTGAGACCGGTACACCTGGGGTTCAGGTGAGAGAACATCTGGAACAGCTGGAACAGCTGGGAACACCTGGGGTACCTGGGGTACAGCTGGGGAACAGCTGGGGAACACCTGGGGTGAGGGGGGCTGTTCCTCTACGGCTCCTTCTACTGGGCCCACCTGCCCACGGCGGCTGTGCTGAGACCTGTGCACCTGGGATTCAGGTGAGAACATCTGGGGAACATCTGGAACAGCTGGGGTACCTGGGGTACCTGGGGAACACCTGGGGAACAGCTGGGGTGAGGGGGGATGGGCTCCTGACCTGCCCACGGCAGCTGTGCTGAGACCTGTGCACCTGGAGTTCAGGTGAGAACAGCTGGGGAACATCTGGGGAACATCTGGAACACCTGGGGAACAGCTGGGGTGAGGGGGGATGGGCTCCTGACCTGCCCACGGCGGCTGTGCTGAGACCTGTGCACCTGGAGTTCAGGTGAGAACAGCTGGGGAACACCTGGAACATCTGGGGTACCTGGGGAACAGCTGGAACATCTGGGAACAGCTGGGGAACACCTGGGGTGAGGGGGGCTGTTCCTCTACGGCTCCTTCTACTGGGCCCACCTGCCCACGGCGGCTGTGCTGAGACCTGTGCACCTGGGGTTCAGGTGAGAGAACAGCTGGAAACAGCTGGAACATGTGGGGAACATCTGGGAACAGCTGGGGTACCTGGGGAACAGCTGGGGTGAGGGGGGATGGGCTCCTGACCTGCCCACGGCAGCTGTGCTGAGACCTGTGCACCTGGGCTTCAGGTGAGAACATCTGGGGAACATCTGGGCTTCAGGTGAGAACAGCTGGGGAACATCTGGGCTTCAGGTGAGAACACCTGGGGAACATCTGGGCTTCAGGTGAGAACACCTGGGGGGTAACTGGGGGGTACCTGAGCTTCAGGTAATGGGGGGAGGGGACCTGGCCCTCAGGTAAGGGGGGAGGGGCATTGGGCACCTGCCTCAGGTGTGTCCAGATGTGTCCAGATGTGTCCAGGTGTGCCCTGGTGAACCTGAGGGGGGGTTTAGGTGTGCCCAGGTGTGCCCAGGTGTGCCCAGGTGTGTCCAGGTGAAGCTGAGGGGGGGTTTAGGCACCCTCAGGTGTGCCCAGGAGCACCTGGGGGTGGTTCAGGTGTGTCCAGGTGTGTCCAGGTGTGTCCAGGAGGGGAATTTGGGGGTCCAGGTGTGTCCAGGTGTGTCCAGCAGGGGTTTTGGGGGTCCAGGTGTGTCCAGGAGGGGAATTTGGGGGTCCAGGAGGGGAATTTGGGGGTCCAGGAGGGGAATTTGGGGGGTCCAGGTGTGTCCAGGTGTGTCCAGGAGGGGAATTTGGGGGTCCAGGTGTGTCCAGGTGTGTCCAGGAGGGGAATTTGGGGTGCCCAGGTGTGTCCAGGTGTGCCCAGCAGGGGTTTTGGGGGTCCAGGTGTGTCCAGGTGTGCCCAGGAGGGGAATTTGGGGTGCCCAGGTGTGCCCAGGTGTGTCCAGGTGTGCCCAGCAAGGGTTTTGGGGGTCCAGGTGTGTCCAGGAGGGGAATTTGGGGGTCCAGGTGTGTCCAGGTGTGCCCAGCAGGCATTTTGGGGGTCCAGGTGTGCCCAGGTGTGCCCAGATGTGTCCAGGTGTGTCCAGGTGTGTCCAGGAGCACCTGGGGGTGGTTCAGGTGTGCCCAGGTGTGTCCAGGAGGGGAATTTGGGGGCTCCAGGTGTGTCCAGGAGGGGAATTTGGGGGGTCCAGGTGTGCCCAGGTGTGCCCAGGTGTGTCCAGGTGTGCCTGGAGGGGAATTTGGGGGGTCCAGATGTGTCCAGGTGTGCCCAGGTGAAGCTGAGGGGGGGTTTAGGCACCCTCAGGTGTGCCCAGGAGGGGAATTTGAGGCTCTTTGGGAACCCCAGGAATTTTTGGGGGATTTTTGGGGGGACTTGAGGTGTTTTGGGGGTTTTTTGGGGGGGGCTTTGGGGTTTTATTTGGGGGGGGATTTTTGGTGGATTTTGGGGTTTTTTGGTGGATTTTGGGGTTTTTTTGGGGGGTTTTGGGTGTTTTGGGGTATTTTTTTGGGGTTTTGGGGAGATTTTTGGGGGTTTGGGGGGTTCTTTGGGGATTTTTTGGGGGGGTTTGGGAGTTTTGGGGGATTTTGGAAGTTTTGGAGTTTTTTTGGGGTTTTTTGGGGCTTTTTGGGATTTTGGGGGGGATTTTTGGGGTGTTTTTCGGGTTTTTGGGGGGTTTTGGTGTTTTTGGGGATTTTGGGTTTTGGGGTTTTTTGGGGGTTTTTGGTGCTTTTTTGGGGGTTTTTTTGGGGTTTCTTGGGGATTTTTGGGGGGATTTTTGGGTGTTTTTTTTTGTTTTTTGTTTTTTCTTTTGTTTTTGGGAGGTTTTTTGGGGGGATTTTTGGGTTTTTTTGGGGGGATTTTTGGGGTTTTTTTGGTTTTTTTTGGGGGTTTTGGGGTTTTTTTTTGGTTTTTTGTTTTTTTTTGGGTTTTTTGGGTTTTCAACCCCAAATTTCTCTGCCCTGAGCCCGATTTTGTCCCCCCAGGTCCGACTGCGAGCGCCCCGGCCCCGAGCTCTGCTCCTTCCCCTCGGCCAACGTCTCCCTGCTGGGGGAGCACCGCGAGAAGGTTCCGGAAACCCCAAATTCCCGGGGCTGGGGGGGGACCCTGGAAATCACCCAAAAAATGGGGGAGGAGGGGCAAAAATAGCCCAAAAAATTGGGGAATTTTGGGTCAAAATATCCCAAAAATTTGGGGAATTTTGGGTCAAAATATCCCAAAAATTTGGGGGATGTGGGGCAAAAATATCCAAAAAATTGGGGAATTTTGGGGCAAAATATCCCAAAAATTTGGGGATTTTATCCCAAAAATTTGGGGATTTTATCCCAAAAATTTGGGGATGTGGGGAAAAAATATCCAAAAAATTTGGGGATTTGGGGGGGAAAATATCCCAAAATTTGGGGATTTGGGGCTAAAATATCCCAAAAATTTGGGGGATTTTGGGGCAAAATATCCCAAAAATTTGAGGGATTTGGGGCTAAAATATCCCAAAAATTTGGGGATTTTATCCCAAAAATTTGGGGGATGTGGGGCAAAAATACCCCCAAAAATTGGGGAATTTTGGGTCAAAATATCCCAAAAATTTGGGGATTTTATCCCAAAAATTTGGAGATTTGGGGGTCAAAATACCCCAAAAATTTGGGGAATTCTGGGTCAAGATATCCTAAAAAATTCGGGAATGTGGAGTGAAAAATATCCAAAAAATTTGGAGGGTTTGGAGGATTTGGGGCTGGGGGGAATCCTAAAAATATCCCAAAAATTTATGGGATTTGGAGTCAAAATATCCCAAAAATTTGGGGATTTGGGGCCAAAATATCCCAAAAATTTGGGGATTTGGGGCAAAAATATCCCAAAAAATTTGGGGAATTTTGGGTCAAGATATCCCAAAAATTTGGGGATTTTATCCCAAAAATTTGGGAATTTGGGGCAAAAATATCCAAAAAATTTGGGGATTTGGGGTCAAAAATATCCCAAAATTTGGGGGATTTGGAGTCAGAATATCCCAAAAATTTGGGGGATTTGGGGTCAAAATATCCCAAAAATTTGGGGAATTTGGAGTCAAAATATCCCAAAAATTTTGGGGGTTTGGGGGCAAAAATATCCTAAAAAATTTTGGGATGTGGAGTGAAAATATCCTAAAAAATTTGGGGGATGTGGGGCAAAAATATCCCAAAAATTTGGGGATTTTATTCCAAAAAATTTGAGGGATTTGGGGTCAAAATATCCCAAAAATTTGGGGATTTTATCCCAAAAATTTGGGGATTTGGGGGCAAAAATATCCAAAAATTTGGGGATTTGGGGGGGAAAATATCCCAAAAATTTAGGGATTTTATCCCAAAAATTTGGGGATTTGGGGGCAAAAATATCCCAAAAATTTGGGGATTTTATCCCAAAAATTTGGGGGGGTTGGGGGCAAAATATCCAAAAAATTTGAGGGATCTGGGGTCAAAATATCCCAAAAATTTGAGGGGTTTGGGGGCAAAAATATCCCAAAAAATTGGGGAATTTTGGGGCAAAATATCCCAAAAATTTGGGGATTTTATCCCAAAAATTTGGGGATCTGGGGCAAAAATATCCCAAAAATTTGGGGGATTTTGGGTCAAAATATCCCAAAAATTTGGGGGATTTGGGGTCAAAATATCCCAAAAATTTGGGGATTTTATCCCAAAAATTTGGGGATTTGGGGCTAAAATATCCCAAAAATTTGGGACATTCAGAGTCAAAATGTCCAAAAAAATTGTGGGATTCTGGGCAAAAATATCCCAAAAATTTGGGGATTTTATCCCAAAAATTTGAGGGATTTGGGGTCAAAATATCCCAAAAATTTGGGGATTTTATCCCAAAAATTTGGGGATGTGGGGCAAAAATATCCCAAAAATTTGGGGATTTGGGGGGGAAAATATCCCAAAAATTTGGGGATTGGGGGGCAAAAATATCCAAAAATTTTGGGGGGGGTTGGGGTCAAAATATCCCAAAAATTTGGGGGATTTGGAGTCAAAATATCCCAAAAATTTGGGGATTTTATCCCAAAAATTTGGAGGATTTGGGGGGGAAAATATCCCAAAAATTTGGGGGATTTGGGGCCAAAATATCCCAAAAATTTGGGGATTTGGAGTCAAAATATCCCAAAAATTTGGGGATTTTATCCCAAAAATTTGGGGATGTGGGGCAAAAATATCCCAAAAAATTTGGGGAATTTTGGGTCAAAATATCCCAAAAATTTGGGGATTTGGGGGGGAAAATATCCCAAAAATTTGGGGATTTGGGGTCAAAATGTCCAAAAAAATTGGGGGATTTGGGATCAAAATATCCCAAAAATTTGAGGGGTTTGGAGTCAAAATATCCCAAAAATTTGAGGGATTTTATCCCAAAAATTTGGGGATTTGGGGGCAAAAATATCCCAAAAATTTGGGACATTCAGGGTCAAAATTTCAAAAAAAATTGGGAATTCTTTGGGAATAATTGGGGAATTCTTTGGGAATTTCCAGGTGCTGCTCTATGGGCAGCTGTACCGGATCTCTCTGGGAATTTGGGAATTCTTTGGGAATTATTTGGGAATTTGGGAATTTTTTGGGAATTTCCAGGTGTTGCTGTACGGGCAGCTGTACCGGATCTCTCTGGGAATTTGGGAATTTGGGAATTCTTTGGGAATTTGGGAATTTCCAGGTGTTGCTCTATGGTCAGCTGTACCGGATCTCTCTGGGAATTTGGGAATTTGGGGATTCTTTGGGAATTTGGGAATTCTTTGGGAATTTGGGAATTTCCAGGTGCTGCTCTATGGGCAGCTGTACCGGATCTCTCTGGGAATTTGGGAATTCTTTGGGAATTCTTTGGGAATTTGGGAATTCTTTGGGAATTTCCAGGTGTTGCTGTATGGGCAGCTGTACCGGATCTCTCTGGGAATTTGGGAATTTGGGATTTATTTGGGAATTTGGGGATTTTTTGGGAATGATTTGGGAATTCTTTGGGAATTCTTTGGGAATTTCCAGGTGTTGCTCTATGGTCAGCTGTACCGGATCTCTCTGGGAATTTGGGAATTTGGGAATTCTTTGGGAATTTGGGAATTTCCAGGTGTTGCTCTATGGTCAGCTGTACCGGATCTCTCTGGGAATTTGGGAATTTGGGGATTTTTTGGGAATTTGGGAATTTTTTGGGAATTTCCAGGTGTTGCTCTATGGTCAGCTGTACCGGATCTCTCTGGAGCTGGAGCTGCCGGAGTCTCCGGTGAATCGCGAGCTCGGGATGTTCATGGTGAGGCTGACGTGCTACGGGAACGGAGGGAAAACTCTGGCTACGGCCTCCCGATCCGTGAGTGGGGAATATCGGGAATATCGGGAATATTGGGAATATCGGGAATTGTATCAGGAATATTGGGATGTTCATGGTGAGGCTGAGGTGCTACGGGAACGGAGGGAAAACTCTGGCAACGGCCTCCCGATCCGTGAGTGATACCGGGAATTGTATCGGGAATATTGGGAATATCGGGAATATCGGGAATATTGGGAATGTTGGGAATGTTGGGAATGGGAATATCGGGAATATCAGGAATATTGGGATGTTCATGGTGAGGCTGAGGCGCTGCGGGAACGGAGGGAAAACCCTGACAACGGCTCCAGATCTGTGAGTGATACCAGGAATTGTATTGGGAATATCGGGAATATCGGGAATATCGGGAATATCGGGAATGTTGGGAATATCAGGAATGGGAACACTGGGAACATTGGGAATATCAGGGGAATGGGAATATCAGGAATGTTGGGAATATTGGGATGTTCATGGTGAGGCTGAGGTGCTACGGGAACGGAGGGAAAACCCTGGCGACCGCTTCCCGATCCGTGAGTGATACTGGGAATGTCATCGGGAATATCATCGGGAATGTCGGGAATATCGGGAATGATATCTGGAATATTGGGATGTTCATGGCGAGGCTGACGTGCTACGGGAACGGAGGGAAAACACTCGCCACCGCATCCAGATCCGTGAGGAACAGCGGGAATATCGGGAATATTGGGAATGTTGGGAATGTTGGGAATGTTGGGAATATTGGGAATGATATCTGGAACATTGGGAATGTTGGGAATGGGAATGTTGGGAATATTGGGATGTTCATGGTGAGGCTGACGTGCTACGGGAACGGAGGGAAAACACTCGCCACTGCATCCAGATCCGTGAGTGATACCGGGAATATCGGGAATATCATTGGGAATATCATCGGGAATTGTATCGGGAATATCGGGAATTGTATCAGGAATATCGGGAATGTTGGGAATATTGGGAATATTGGGAATATTGGGATGTTCATGGTGAGGCTGAGGCGCTGCGGGAACGGAGGGGAAACCCTGACAACGGCTCCAGATCCGTGAGGAACAGCGGGAATTTTGTCGGGAATATCGGGAATATTGGGAATATTGGGAATATCGGGAATGGGAATATTGGGAATATTGGGATGTTCATGGTGAGGCTGAGGCGCTACGGGAACGGCAGGGAAATCCTCGCCACCGCATCCAGATCTGTGAGTGGGGAATATCGGGAATGTCGGGAATATTTGGAATATTGGGAATATTGGGAATGGGAATGTTGGGAATATTGGGAATACTGGGAATATTGGGATGTTCATGGTGAGGCTGAGGCGCTACGGGAACGGAGGGAAAACTCTCGCCACCGCTTCCCGATCCGTGAGTGGGGAATGTCGGGAATATCGGGAATTGTATCGGGAATTGTATCGGGAATTGTATCGGGAATTGTATCGGGAATATTGGGAATGATATCGGGAATATCGGGAATTTTGGGAATATCAGGAATATTGGGAATATTGGGATGTTCATGGTGAGGCTGAGGCGCTACGGGAACGGAGGGGAAACCCTGACAACGGCTCCAGATCCGTGAGTGATACCGGGAATATCATCGGGAATTGTATCAGGAATATCGGGAATCTCGGTGGGATTTTTGGTGGATCTGGGTGGTTTTTGGTTGGATTTGGATGGATTTTGGATGTTTCTTGGTTGAATTTGATTGGATTTGATTGGATCTGGTTGGATCTGGGTGGGTTTTGATTGGATCTGGATGGATTTTGGTTGGTTTTTGTGGGATTTGATTGGATCTGGTTGGATTTGGGTTGGATTTGGATGGATTTCGGGTGGATTTGGATGGATTTTGGTTGGATTTTGGTTGGATTTGGATGGATTTTAGTTGGATTTTGGTTGGATCTGGATGGATTTCGGGTGAATTTGATTGAATTTGGTTGGCTCTGGGTGGTTTTTGGTTGGATTTTGGTTTGATTTGGATGGATTTTAGTTGGATTTGATTGGATTTTGGTTGATTTTGATTGGATTTTGGTTGATTTTGATTGGATTTTGGTTGATTTTGATTGGATTTGATTGGATTTTGGTTGATTTTGATTGGATTTGATTGGATTTTGGTTGATTTTGATTGGATTTGATTGGATTTTGGTTGATTTTGATCGAATTTGATTGGATTTTGGTTGGATTCACCCCCATTCCCGCGGTTTCCGTGCCCAGGCCATGCTCCATTACCGCTCCCGGCTGCTCCGGGCCCTTCACACCGCGGCCTTCGCCGTCCTCTTCCTCAGCGGCTTCGCCGAGCAGAGCCAGACCCTGGAGCTGGAGCTGCTGGGGCGCTACCGGGAGGACCCCGTGGGTCTGGGGGGGCTCCTGGGGGGTCCTGGGGTCACTTTGGGGGGTCCTGGGGGGTCCTGGGGTCACTCTGGGGGGTCCTGGGGGATCCTGGGGGGTCCTGGGGTCACTTTGGGGGGTCCTGGGGGGTCCTGGGGATACTTTGGGGGGTCCTGGGGGGGCCTGGGGTCACTTTGGGGGCTCCTGGGGGGGCCTGGGGTCACTTTGGGGGTCACTGGGGTCAGTTTTTGAGTCCTGGGGTCACTTGGGGGGTCCTGGGGGGTCCTGGGATCACTTGGAGGGACCTGGGGGGGTTCTGGGGTCACTTTTGGGGTTCTGGGGTCACTTGGGGGGTCCCTGGGGTCACTTTGGGGGGTCCTGGGGGGGCCTGGGGTCACTTTGGGGGGTCCCAAGGCCATCCTGGGGGGGGCCTGTGGTCACTGGGGTCAGTTTTTGGGTCCTGGGGTCACTTTGGGGGGTCCTTGGGGGGACTTGGGGTCACTTGGGGGGACTTGGGGGAGTCCTGGGGTCACTCTGGGGGGTCCTGGGGTCACTTTGGGGGGTCCTGGGGTCACTTTGGGGGGACCTGGGGGGTCCTGGGGTCACTTGGGGTCACTTTGGGGGGTCCTGGGGGGTCCTGGGGTCACTTTGGGGGCTCCTGGGGGGTCCTGGGGGGGCCTGGGGTCACTTTGGGGGGTCCTGGGGGGTCCTGGGGTCACTTTGGGGGGTCCTGGGGGGGCCTGGGGTCACTTTGGGGGGTCCTGGGGGGTCCTGGGGTCACTTTGGGGGGTCCCAAGGCCATCCTGGGGGGGGCCTGGGGTCACTGGGGTCAGTTTTTGGGTCCTGGGGTCACTTTGGGGGGTCCTGGGGGGGCCTGGGGTCACTTTGGGGGGTCCTGGGGGGGGCCTGGGGTCACTTTGGGGGGTCCTGGGGGGTCCTGGGGTCACTTTGGGGGGTCCTGGGGGGTCCTGGGGTCACTTTGGGGGCTCCTGGGGGGGCCTGGGGTCACTTTGGGGGGTCCTGGGGTCAGTTTTTGGGTCCTGGGGTCACTTGGGGGGTCCTTGGGGGGACTTGGGGTCACTTGGGGGGACTTGGGGGAGTCCTGGGGTCACTCTGGGGGGTCCTGGGGTGACTTTGGGGGGTCCTGGGGGGTCCTGGGGTCACTTTGGGGGGACTTGGGGGAGTCCTGGGGTCACTCTGGGGGGTCCTGGGGTCACTTTGGGGGGTCCTGGGGTCACTTGGGGTGACTTTGGGGGGTCCTGGGATCACTTGGGGGAACCTGGGGGGGTCCTGGGGTCACTTTTGGGGTTCTGGGGTCACTTGGGGGGTCCCTGGGGTCACTTGGGGTGACTTTGGGGCGTCCTGGTGTCATTCTGGAGGGTCCCTGGGGTCATTTGGGGGTCCTGGGGTCACTTGGGGGGTCCTGGGGTGACTTTGGGGGTCCTGGGGTCACTTGGGGGGTCCTGGGGTCACCTTGAGGGGTCTCAGGGTCATTTTGGGGGTCCCTGGGGTCATTTTTTGGGTCCTGGGGTCACTTGGGGAGGTCCTTGGGGTTTTCTGGGGGGTCTTTGGGGGTCCTGGTGTTTCTTGGGGGTTTTTGGGGGTCCCGGTGTTTTTTGGGGGGTTTTTGGGGGTTTTTGGGGGTTTTGGGGGGTTTTTTGGGGTTTTTTTGGGGGGTTTTTGGGGAGTTTTGGGGGGTCTTTGGGGGTTTTGGGGGGTTTTTTGGGGGTTTTGGGGGGGTCTTTGGGGGTTTTGGGGGGTCTTTGGGGGTCCCGGTGTCCGAGAGCGCCGCCCCCTCCCCAGTACACGCCGACCGTGGGGGCGTTGGTGGAGATCCAGAGCCGGCGCGTGCAGCTCTACGGGGCCCGGCTGCGCGTGCACGCCCACTTCAGCGGGCTCAGGTACAGATACACACCTGCCCCACACATCCCTGACCCATAGATCTCTGCCCCACACATCCCTGACCCATAGATCACTGACCCACACATCACTGACCCATAGATCACTGACCCACACATCACTGACCCACACTGACCCACACGCCCACTTCAGCGGGCTCAGGTACTGACCCACAGATCTCTGCCCCATAGATCTCTGCCCCATAGATCTCTGCCCCACACATCACTGACCCACACTGACCCACACGCGCACTTCAGTGGGCTCAGGTACAAACATCACTGACCCACAGATCACTGACCCATAGATCTCTGCCCCACACATCACTGACCCACACATCACTGCCCCACACATCACTGACCCACACTGACCCACACATCACTGCCCCACACGCACACTTCAGCGGGCTCAGGTACAAACATCACTGACCCACAGATCACTGACCCATAGATCTCTGCCCCACACATCACTGACCCACACATCACTGCCCCACACATCACTGACCCACACTGACCCACATGCACACTTCAGCAGGCTCAGGTACTGACCCACAGATCTCTGACCCATAGATCTCTGCCCCACACATCCCTGACCCACACACCCACTTCAGCGGGCTCAGGTACTGACCCACACATCTCTGACCCACAGATCTCTGCCCCATAGATCTCTGCCCCATAGATCTCTGCCCCACACATCCCTGACCCACACATCCCTGACCCACACTGCCCCACACGCCCACTTCAGCGGGCTCAGGTACAAACATCCCTGACCCATAGATCTCTGCCCCACACTGACCCACACATCACTGCCCCACAGATCACTGACCCACACTGACCCACACGCCCACTTCAGCGGGCTCAGGTACTGTCCCACACATCCCTGACCCACAGATCACTGACCCACACATCCCTGACCCACACATCACTGACCCACACGCCCACTTCAGCGGGCTCAGGTACTGACCCACAGATCTCTGCCCCATAGATCTCTGCCCCACACATCACTGCCCCACACATCACTGCCCCACACATCACTGACCCACACGCGCACTTCAGTGGGCTCAGGTACAAACATCACTGACCCACACATTCCTGACCCACACATCATCACTGGCCCACAGATCACTGACCCACAGATCATCACTGACCCACACGCGCACTTCAGTGGGCTCAGGTACTGACCCACACATCATCACTGCCCCACACATCCCTGACCCACACATCATCCCTGCCCCACACGCGCACTTCAGCAGGCTCAGGTACGGACACACATCTCTGCCCCACAGATCTCTGCCCCACACATCCCTGACCCACACCTGCCCCACACATCATCACTGCCCCACATCACTGACCCACACATCCCTGCCCCACACCTGCCCCACACATCATCACTGCCCCACACATGATCACTGCCCCACAGATCTCTGCCCCACACATCACTGCCCCACACTGCACTAAAGCTGCCCCACACGAACCCCTGAGAGAGCCCAGAGCTGCCCCAGAGCTCAGCTCAGCCCCACTGCTGGCCCTGGGACACACCTGAGACACCTGAGACACACCTGGGGACACCTGAGAGACACCTGAGACACACCTGGGGACACCTGGGGACACCTGAGACACACCTGGGGACACCTGGGGACATCTGAGAACACCTGGGGACACCTGGGGACACCTGGGGACACCTGAGAGACACCTGAGACACCTGGGGACACCTGAGAGACACCTGAGAGACACCTGGGGACACCTGGATCACACCCAGAACACACCTGAAACACCTGAGACACACCTGGGACACACCTGGGGACACCTGGGACACCTGTGGGGGATGGGGACACACCTGAAACACCTGGGACACACCTGGGACACACCTGAGGGGGGATGGGGACACACCCAGAGACACACCTGGGGACACCTGGGGGGGATGGGGACACATCTGAGAGACCTGGGACACCTGAGAGATCCAGGACTCACCTGGGACACACCTGGGACACACCCAGAACACATCTCAGACACACCTGGAACACCTGGATCACATCCAGGACACACCTGGGGACACCTGGACACACCTGGGACACCTGGGGGGATGGGGACACCCCTGGGGGACACCTGGGACACACCTGGGGACACCTGTGGGTGATGGGGACACACCTGGGGGACACCTGGGACACACCTGCAGCACCTGAAACACATCTGGGGACACCTGGAGAGGATGGGGACACACCTGGGACACACCTGGGGGGATGGGGACACCTGGGGACACCTGGGGGCACACCTGGGACACCTGGGGGGATGGGGAGACACCTGGGAACACCTGGACACACCTGGGGACACCCTTGGGGACACCTGTGGGGGATGGGGACACACCTGGGGACACCTGGGGGGATGGGGGGACACCTGGACACACCTGGGGACATCCCTGGGGGGATGGGGACACACCCAGAACACACCTGGGTCACACCTGTGGGGGATGGGGACACACCTGAAACATCTGGGACACCCCTGGATCACACCTGGGGGGGATAGGGACACACCTGGGACACACCCAGAACACACCTGGGGACACCCCTGGACACACCTGTGGGGGATGGGGACACACCTGGGGGGATGGGGACACACCTGGGACACCTGTGGGGGATGGGGACACACCTGGGAACACCTGGATCACACCTGGGGGGACGGGGACACACCTGGGAACACACCTGTGGGGGATGGGGGACACCCCTGGGGGGATGGGGACACCCCTGGACACACCTGGGGGGGGGATGGGGACACACCTGTGGGGGATGGGATCACACCTGGACACCCCGGGGGGGGGATGGGGACACACCTGGATCACACCTGGACACCCCGGGGGGGGGATGGGATCACATCCCTGCCCCTCCCCCCAGGTACCTGCTCTATCACTTCCCGCTCACCTGCGCCGTGCTGGGCGTGGCCGGGAATTGGGCGCTGCTGGCGCTGCTGAGCCTGGGGGGGTACCTGCAGTGGGGGAGGGGCACCCAACACCCCCAACCCCCCAACAGGTGAGACTGGGGTGGGGGAGGGGCTGCTGAGCCTGGGGGGGTACCTGCAGTGGGGGAGGGGCACCCGGGACCCCCAACAGGTGAGACTGGGGTGGGGGAGGGGCTGGGGGGGGGTACCTGCAGTG
This sequence comes from Poecile montanus, assembly GCA_038429875.1. Taxonomy (NCBI): domain Eukaryota; kingdom Metazoa; phylum Chordata; class Aves; order Passeriformes; family Paridae; genus Poecile; species Poecile montanus. The sequence continues at coordinate 2,577,485 of CM076533.1, forward strand.
GGGGAGGGGCTGGGGGACCCTGGGGAGTACCTGCAGTGGGGGAGGGGCACCCAACACCCCCAACAGGTGAGACTGGGGTGGGGGAGGGGCTGCTGAGCCTGGGGGGGTACCTGCAGTGGGGAGAGGGGCCCCCAACCCCCCCAACCCCAACAGGTAAGACTGGGGTGGGGGAGGGGCTGGGGGACCCTGGGGGAGGGGCTGGGGGGGGTATCTGCAGTGGGGGAGGGGCCCCAACCCCCACAGGTGAGACTGGGGTGGGGGAGGGGCTGGGGGACCCGGAGGGGGAGGGGCTGCTGAGCCTGGGGGGGTACCTGCAGTGGGGGAGGGGCCCCCAAACCGGACAGGTGAGACTGGGGTGGGGGAGGGGCTGGGGGACCCTGGGGGGGTACCTGCAGTGGGGGAGGGGCTGTGGGGGGGTACCTGCAGTGGGGGGAGGGGCACCCGGGACCCCCAACAGGTGAGACTGGGGTGGGGGAGGGGCTGGAGGGGGGTACCTGCAGTGGGGGAGGGGCCCCCAGACCGGACAGGTGAGACCCGGGTGGGGGAGGGGCTGGGGGACCCTGGGGGGGTACCTGCAGTGGGGGAGGGGCCCCCAACCCCAACAGGTGAGCCTAGGGTGGGGGAGGGGCCGTGGGACCTGGGGGGGGAGGGGCTGCTGAGCCTGGGGGGGTACCTGCAGTGGGGGAGGGGCTGTGGGGGGGGTACCAGCAGTGGGGGAGGGGCCCCGGACCCCACAGGTGAGCCCCGGTGGGGGAGGGGCTGTGGAACCCGCGTGGGGGAGGGGCAGTGGGCCCCCGGGTGGGGGAGGGGTCTCTGGAGTGGGGGAGGGGCTGTGAGACCCTGGGGGGGGAGGGGTCTCTGGAGTGGGGGAGGGGCTGTGAGACCCTTCCCGGGTGGGGGAGGGGCTGCGGGACCCCCCCTGAGCCCCTCCCCCACCCCCCCAGGAGCGGCGCAGCCGGGGAGGAGCCCCCGAGGAGGGGGAGGGGAAAGGTGAGAGCGGGGGGGGGAGGGGCGGCCGGGGGGGAGGGGCGGCCATTGGGGGGATTTTGGGGACATTTGGGGGAATTTTTGGGGAATTTTTGGGGGATTTTTTTTTTGAGATTTTTGGGGATTTTTTTGCAGATTTCGGGCAAATGTGGGAGGGATTTTGGGGCTTTTTTGGGGAATTTTTGCAGATTTTGGAGACGATTTTTTTGACGTTTTGGAGGAATTTTTGGAGATTTGGGGAGAATTTTGGGGAGAGATTTTGGGGGGATTTTTTTGAGACTTTGGGGAGGATTTTGGGGGCATTTTTTGGAGATTTTGGAGCAAACGTGGGAGGGATTTTGGGGGATTTTTTAGAGATTTTGGAGATGATTTTTTTTACATTTTGGGAGGAATTTTTGGGGATTTTGGGAGGATTTTGGGGAGAGATTTTGGGGGATTTTTTGGACATTTTGATGGAATTTTTTGGAGGTTTTAGGGAGGATTTGGGGATTTTTTGGAGGAATTATTTATATTTTGGGGGATTTTTTGCAGATTTTGGGGAGGATTTTTTTGGAGATTTTTGGGGGGATTTTTTAGAGATTTTGGGGAGGATTTTTTTGACATTTTGGGAGAAATTCTTGGAAATTTTTGGGAGGATTTGGGGATTTTTTGGAAATTTTGGAGGAATTTTTTTTTTATATTTTGGGGGATTTTTTACAGATTTTGGGGAGGATTTTGGAAGCGTTTTTTGGAGATTTTTGGGGGAATTTTTGCAGATTTTGGAGACGATTTTTTTGACGTTTTGGGAGGAATTTTTGGAGATTTGGGGAGAATTTTGGGGAGAGATTTTGGGGGGATTTTTTTGAGACTTTGGGGAGGATTTTGGGGGCATTTTTGGAGATTTTGGGCTGGGATTATTTTAGAGATTTTGGGGAGGATTTGGGGATTTTTTTGGTATTTTGGGGAGGATTTTGTGGCGATTTGAAGCAAATTTGGGAAGGATTTTGGGGAGATTTTTTGAGATTTTGAGGGGATTTATTTTTTAGTTTTTGGGGAGGTTTTGGGGGAATATTTTGGAGATTTTGAGCAAATGTGGGAGGGATTTTGGGGGATTTTGTGGAGAGATTTTGTGGGGATTTTTTTGACATTTAGGGAGGAATTTTTGGAGATTTTGGGGAGGGATTTTGGGGAGATTTGGAGCAAATTTGGGAGGGATTTTGGGGGGATTTTTGGAGATTTTGGGGAGGGATTTTGGGGGGATTTTTGGAGATTTTTTAAAGATTTTGGAGAGGATTTTGAGGGGATTTTGGGGATGATTTTGGGGGGATTTTTGGAGATTTTGGGGAGGGATTTTGGGGGGATATTTTGGAAATTTTTTAATATTTTGGGGATGATTTTGGGGGGATTTTTGGTGATTTTGGGGATGATTTTGAGGGGATTTTGGGGGGGTTTGAAGGTGATTTCTCCCCTCCCCCCACCCCCAGATCTTTCAGCCTCCCCCCAAAATTCGGAGGAGCCCGAAATGGTGGGGCCCAGCCAAGGTGGGGGAGGGGCAGCGCCCCAAAATCTGACTGGGGGGAGGGGTGGGGGTGGGGGAGGGGCTGGAATGGGGGGGGGGGAGGGGCTGAAATTTGGGTCTGGGGGCTGAAAATGGGGGGGAGGGGCTGAAATTGGGGGGGAGGGGCTGAAATTGGGGGGAGAGGCTGAAATTTGGGGGGAGGGGCTGAAATTGGGGGGAGGGGCTCAGATTTGGGGGGGAGGGGCTGAAATTTGGGGGGGGAGGGGCCCAAACTGGGGGGAGGAGCTGAAATGTGGGGGGGAGGGGCTGAAAATTGGTGGGGAGGGGCTCAGATTTGGGGGAGGGGCTCAGATTTGGGGGGGAGGGGCTGAAATTGGTGGGGGAGGGGCTCAAATGGGGGGAGGGGCTCAAGTTAGGGGGGAGGGGTTGAAATTGGGGGGGGAGGGGCTGAAATTTGGGGGGAGGGGCTGAAATTGGGGGGAGGGGCTGAAATTTGGGGGGAGGGGCTGAAACTGGGGGGAGGGGCTGAAATTTGGGGGGAGTGGCTCAGATTTGGGGGGAGGGGCTGAAATTTTGGGGGGGAGGGGCTCAGATTTGGGGGAGGAGTTCAAATTTGGTGGGGGAGGGGCTCAAATGGGGGGAGGGGCTGAGATTTGGGAGGAGGGGCTGAAATTGGGGGGAGGGGCTCAAATTGGGGGGGGAGGGGGCTGTAATTTGGGGGGAGGGGCTGAGATTTGGGGGAGGGGCTGAAATTGGGGGGGAGGGGCTGAAATGTGGGGGGGAGGGGGTAAAATTGGGGGGAGGGGCTGAAATTTGGGGGGAGGGGCTGAAATTTGGGGGGAGGGGCTGCAATTTGGGGGGAGGGGCTGAAATTGGGGGGAGGGGCTGAGATTTGGGGGAGGGGCTGAGATTTGGGGGAGGGGCTGAAATTGGGGGGGAGGGGCTGAAATTGGGGGGAGGGGCTGAAATTGGGGGGGAGGGGCCCAAACTGGGGGGAGGAGTTCAAATTTGGTGGGGAGGGGCTCAAATGGGGGGGAGGGGCTCAAATTGGGGGAGGAGCTGAAATTGGGGGGGGAGGGGCTGAAATTTGGGGGGAGGGGCTCAAATTGGGGGGGAGGGGCTGAAATTTGGGGGGGGGGAGGGGCTCAGATTTGGGGGGGAGGGGCTAAAATTGGGGGGAGGGGCTCAGATTGGGGGGGGGAAGGGCCCAAACTGGGGGGAGGGGCTCAGATTTGGGGGGGGGAGGGGCTAAAATTTGGGTCTGGGGGTGGGGGAGGGGCTGAAATTTGGGTCTGGGGGTGCTGACGGCCCCTCCCCCACCCCCCCCAGACCCCCCCCTGCTCAGCGCCGCCAACGCCCCCCCCAAGGAGGGGGAGGGGCAGGAGGAGGAGGAAGAGGAGGAGGTGGGGGAGGGGCTGGAGGAGGAAGAGGGGGTCACCCACACGCCCCTCCCCCACCCCCCGGAGCGCCCCTCCCCCCTCCGGCAGCGCCTCCTCTGCTCCAGCTCCTGAGCCCCTCCCCCACCCCCGGGGGGGTCTCAATAAAGGCTCCGGCCCCTCCCCCACCCCCCCAAAAACGAGTTCGGGTTCGTTTGGGGAGGGGGGGGGGGGAGGGGAGAGAAACGGGACCCCCCCCCCAAAAATTCCCCTCAAATTCACCCCCAGACCCCAAATCCCAAAAAATCTGGAGCCGGTTTAAGGAGTTTGGGGATTTTTGGGGAGATTTTTGGCGGATTTTGGGTGGATTTTTGGGATATTTTGGGGGGATTTTTTGGGGATTTTTTTGGGGATTTTTGGGATTTTTTTGGGTATTTTTGGGATATTTTTTTGGAGATTTTTGGGGGATTTTTGGGATATTTTTGGGGGATTTTTGAGGGATTTTTGGGGTAATTTTGGATATTTTGGGGGGATTTTCGGGAGATTCTTGGGGGATTTTTAGGATATTTTTGGGATATTTTTTGGGGGATTTTTTGGGATATTTTTTGGGGGATTTTTTCGGGATATTTTTTTGGGGTATTTTTGGGATATTTTTTGGGGATTTTTGGGGTAGTTTTTGGATATTTTTGAGAGATTTTTGGGATATTTTGGGGCGATTTTTGGAATATTTTTGGGGGATTTTAGGGCGATATTTTTGAGGGATTTTTGGGGGGGATTTTTGGGAGATTTTTGGGAGATTTTAGGGAGATTTTTGAGGGATTTTTGGGGGGATTTTTGGGATATTTTGGGGGGATTTTTAGGATATTTTTGGGGGATTTTTTGGGATATTTTTTGGGGATTTTTGGGGTAATTTTGGGATATTTTGGGGGGATTTTGGGGATATTTTGGGGAGATTTTTGGGGGATTTTTGGGACATTTTTGAGGGATTGTGGGGGTATTTTTGGGATATTTTTGGGATATTTTGGGGGGATTTTGGGGAGATTTTTGGGGTAATTTGGGGATATTTTTGGGATATTTTTTGGAGATTTTTGGTGGATTTGGGGGATTTTTTGGGACATTTTTGGAGTATTTTTGGGATATTTTGGGGGGATTTTTGAGGTATTTTTTGGGGATTTTGGGGGGATTTTTGGGATATTTTGGGGGATTTTTGGGATATTTTTGGGGGATTTTTGAGAGATTTTGGGGGGATTTTTGGGAGATTTTTGAGGGATTTTTGGGGGGATTTTTGGGATATTTTTGGGAGATTTTTGGGATATTTTTGGGGGATTTTTTGGGATATTTTTTGGGGGATTTTTGGGGTAGTTTTTGGATATTTTTGGAGGATTTTCGGGAGATTTTTGGGAGATTTTGGGGGGATTTTTGGGGTATTTTGGGGGGATTTTTGGGAATTTTTGGGGGGGATTTTTGGCGAGATTTTTTGGAGATTTTTGGGGGATTTTTAGGATATTTTTGGGATATTTTTGGGGGGATTTTTGAGATATTTTGGGAGATTTTTGGGATATTTTTGGCGGGATTTTTGGGATATTTTGGTGGGATTTTCAGGGTATTTTCTGGGATATTTTTGGGGGGATTTTTGGGATAATTTTGGGGATTTTGGGGGTAATTTTGGGATATTTTGGGGGGATTTTTGGGGTATTTTGGGGATATTTTTGGGGGATTTTTGGGACATTTTTGAGGGATTGTGGGGGGATTTTTGGGATATTTTGGGGGATTTTTGGGAATTTTGGGGGATTTTTGAGAGATTTTGGGGGGATTTTTTTGGGATATTTTTTTGGGATTTTTGGGATTTTTTGGGATATTTTTGGGATTTTTTTTTGAGATTTCGGGGGATTTTTGGATATTTTTGGGGGATTTTTTGGATATTTTTGGGATTTTTTTTGGTATTTTGGGGGGATTTTTGGGGGATTTTTGGGGAGATTTTTTGGAGATTTTTGAGGGATTTTTGGGAATTTTTGGGGGGATTTTGGGGATATTTTGGGGGGGATTTTTGGGATATTTTTTGGGATATTTTTGGGGGATTTTTGGGGTAATTTTGGGATATTTTGGGGGGATTTTTGGGATATTTTGGGGGATTTTTGAGGTATTTTTTGGGGATTTTTGGGGGATTTTTGGGGAGATTTTTTGGAGATTTTTGGGGGGATTTTTAGGATATTTTTGGGGGATTTTTTGGGATATTTTTTGGGGATTTTTGGGGTAATTTTGGGATATTTTTGGGGGATTTTTGGGGTAGTTTTTGGATATTTTTGAGAGATTTTTGGGATATTTTGGGGCGATTTTTGGAATATTTGGGGGGGATTTTAGGGCGATATTTTTGAGGGATTTTTGGGGTATTTTGGGGGGATTTTTGGGGGGGATTTTTGGGAGATTTTTGAGGGATTTTTGGGGGGGATTTTTGGGATATTTTGGGGAGATTTTTTGGAGATTTTTGGGAGATTTTAGGGAGATTTTTGAGGGATTTTTGGGGGGGATTTTTGGGGATATTTTGGGGAGATTTTTGGGGGATTTTTTGGGGGATTTTTGGGGTAATTTTGGGATATTTTGGGGGGATTTTTGGGATATTTTGGGGCGATTTTTGGAATATTTTGGGGGGATTTTAGGGCGATATTTTTGAGGGATTTTTGGGGTATTTTGGGGGGATTTTTGGGAGATTTTTGTGGGGATTTTTGGGATTTTTTGGATATTTTTGGGATATTTTTTGGGGATTTTTGGGGGTAATTTTGGGATATTTTGGGGGGATTTTTGGGATATTTTGGGGGATTTTTGAGGTATTTTTTGGGGATTTTTGGGATATTTTGGGGGATTTTTGGGGAATTTTTGGGGGGGATGTTTGGGGGATTTTTGGGGAGATTTTTTGGAGATTTTTGAGGGATTTTTGGGGGAGATTTTGGGGGGGATTTTTGGGGAGACTTTTTGGAGATTTTTGGGGGATTTTTGGGATATTTTTGGGGGATTTTGAGAGATTTTGGGGGGGATTTTTTTGGGATATTTTTTGGGGATATTTGGTATTTTTTGGGGGTATTTTTGGGATTTTTTTGGGGGATTTTTGGGATACTTTTGGGATTTTTTTTAATATTTTTGGGGTATTTTTTTTTATTTTTGGGATATGTTTTAGGATATTTTTGGGGGTATTTTTTGGGGTATTTTTTGGGAGATTTTGGGGGGGATTTTCGGGGTATTTTTTGGATATTTTTGTGGGATTTTAGGGATATTTTTTGGGTATTTTTGGGATATTTTTGCGGGATTTTGGGGGGGATTTTTGGGATATTTTTGGGATATTTTTTGGGTATTTTTGGGGGGGTTTGGGGTATTTTTTGGATATTTTGGAGGGATTTTTGGGGATTTTTTTGGGTATTTTTTGGGATTTTTTTGGGGATATTTTTGTGGGATTTTTGGGATATTTTTGGGGTATTTTTGAGGTGTTTTCTTGGTATTTTTGGGTATTTTTGGGAGATTTTGGGGGGATTTTTGGGATATTTTTGAGGGATTTTTGGGATATTTTTGGGGGAATTTTGGGGATTTTTTTGGATATTTTTGGGGGGTATTTTTGGGGATATTTTTGGGGATTTTTTTGGGGTATTTTTGTGATATTTTTGGGGGATTTTTGGGATAATTTTGGGATATTTTGGGGGGATTTTTGGGGGATTTTAGGGCGATATTTTTGGGATATTTTTTGGGATATTTGGGGGGATTTTCGGGGTATTTTTGGAATATTTTCGGGGATTTTAGGGCGATATTTTTGGGATATTTTGGGGGATTTTCGGGGTATTTTTGTTTGGGTTTTGGGGTCGCTTTAGGGCGATTTTTATGCCGAGCGCTTCCCGCCGCTTTTTGTCCCTTCCCCGCCGCCGTCCCCACGTGACCCCCCACCCACGTGACACGACGCCGGGCGCCGCCATGATGGCGGCGGGCGATGAAGCCGGGCCCGGGCGGGCCCTGGAGGCGCTGCTGGAGATGGGATTCGGTGCCCGGCGCGCGTGAGGGCGGCGGCACCGCGGGGACACCCGGGGGGCACCGGGGGAGAGGCTCCGGGAGTGCCCGGGGGGGGGGGATCCGGTAGCTCCGGTAACGGGAGCGGCTGAGGGCGGAGGCCGCGGGTGTCGCCGTGAGGGGCCGGGAACCCCCCGGGAGGGAGCGGGACAGGGCCGGGGGTGTCCGGGAGCGGCGCTCCGGGGATGTTCGGGGATATCCGGGGATGTTTGGGGTGTCCCGGGGCTCCGCCGTGACCCCCCCGGTCCCGCAGGGCGAAGGCGCTGGCGCTGACCGGGAACCGAGGGGTTGAACCGGCCATGGACTGGTGAGGGCGGAGAGAGCCGAAAACACCCCGGGAACCCCAAAAATCATCCCGGAACCCCAAAAATCGTCCTGGGAACCCCAAAAAACATCCTGGGAACCCCAAAAATCATCCGGGAACCCCAAAAATCGTCCCAAAAACCCCAAAAATCGTCCTGGGAACCCCAAAAAACATCCCAAAAACCCCAAAAATCGTCCTGGGGACCCCAAAAATCATCCCGGGAACCCCAAAAATCCGCTCAGGGAGCCCAAAAAAACCCCCCGGGAACCCCAAAAATCATCCCGGGAACCCCAAAAACTCCTTCGGGAACCCCAAAAAACACCCCGGGGACCCCAAAAAACATCTCGGGAACCCCAAAAATCGTCCTGGGAACCCCAAAAATCCGCTCAGGGACCCCAAAAATCATCCCGGGAACCCCAAAAAACATCCCGGGAACCCCAAAAACCCCTCAGGGACCCCAAAAATCGTCCTGGGAACCCCAAAAAACATCCCGGGAACCCCAAAAATCGTCCTGGGAACCCCAAAAATCATCCCAAAAACCCCAAAAATCATCCCGGGAACCCCAAAAAAACACCCCGGGAACCCCAAAAAACATCCCGGGAACCCCAAAAATCGTCCTGGGAACCCCAAAAATCATCCCGGGAACCCCAAAAACTCCTTCGGGAACCCCAAAAACCATCCCGGGAACCCCAAAAATCATCCCGGGAACCCCAAAAATCATCCTGGGAACCCCAAAAAACACCCCGGGAACACCAAAAAACATCTCGGGAACCCCAAAAATCGTCCTGGGGACCCCAAAAATCATCCCGGAACCCCAAAAAACCATCCCGGGGACCCCAAAAATCCGCTCAGGGACCCCAAAAATCAGCCCGGGAACCCCAAAAACCATCCCGGGACCCCAAAAATCATCTCGGGAACCCCAAAAATCATCCCGGGAACCCCAAAAATCATCCCGGGAACCCCAAAAAACATCCCAAAAACCCCAAAAATCCGCTCAGGGAGCCCAAAAAACACCCCGGGAACCCCAAAAACTCCTTCGGGAACCCCAAAAATCATCTCGGGACCCCCAAAAATCGTCCTGGGAACCCCAAAAATCATCCCGGGAACCCCAAAAATCGTCCTGGGAACCCCAAAAATCGTCCCGGGAACCCCAAAAATCATCTCGGGAACCCCAAAAATCATCCCGGGAACCCCAAAAATCATCCCGGGAACCCCAAAAATCGTCCCGGGAACCCCAAAAAACACCCCGGGAACCCCAAAAATCATCCCGGGAACCCCAAAAATCATCTCGGGAACCCCAAAAATCCGCTCAGGGACCCCAAAAATCCCTCCAGGAACCCCAAAAACCCCTCAGGGACCCCAAAAATCATCCCGGGGACCCCAAAAACATCCCGGGAACCCCAAAAATCGTCCTGAGAACCCCAAAAATCATCCCGGGAACCCCAAAAATCATCCCGGGAACCCCAAAAACCATCCCGGGAACCCCAAAAACTCCTTCGGGAACCCCAAAAACCATCCCGGGAACCCCTCAAAACCCCCCCAGGACCCCCCAAAACCCCTCCCTGGGACCCCAAATTCCCCCCAAAGCCCCCCAGGACCCCCCAAATTCCCCCCAAACCCCCCCCAGGACCCCCCAAACCCCCCCAGGACCCCCCAAAACCCCCCCCTGGGACCCCAAATTCCCCCCAAAGCCCCCCAGGACCCCCCAAATTCCCCCCAAATTCCCCCCAGGACCCCCCAAACTCCCCCAGGACCCCCCAAAACCCTCCCAGGACCCCCCAAATTCCCCCCAAATTCCCCCCAGGACCCCCCAAACTCCCCCAGGACCCCCCAAAACCCTCCCAGGACCCCCCAAATTCCCCCCAAACCCCCCCAGGACCCCCCAAATTCCCCCCAAAACCCTCCCAGGACCCCCCAAATTCCCCCCAAGCCCCCTCAGGACCCCCCAAACCCCCCCCAGGACCCCCCAAATTCCCCCCAAATTCCCCCCAGGACCCCCCAAACTCCCCCAGGACCCCCCAAAACCCTCCCAGGACCCCCCAAATTCCCCCCAAACCCCCCCAGGACCCCCCAAATTCCCCCCAAAACCCTCCCAGGACCCCCCAAATTCCCCCCAAGCCCCCTCAGGACCCCCCAAACCCCCCCAGGACCCCCCAAATCCCCCCCAAACCCCCCCCAGGACCCCCCAAACCCCCCCCCCAGGACCCCCCAAATTCCCAGTGCCCCCCAATTTCCCGTCCCCCCAGGCTGGTGGCTCACGAGGACGACCCCGACTCGGAGCCCGAGCTCCCCCCGGATCTGGGGGCGCTGCCCTCGCTCCTGGGGGGGCCCCGGCAGCCGCCGGCACAGGAGGACGAGACACAAAAGTGAATTTTGGGGGGGATTTGGGGGGCTCAAAGGGGGATTTGGGGGTTCTGGGAGGATTTGGGGGGGTTTAAGGGGAATTTTGGGGGGGATTTGGGGGTTCAAAGGGGAATTCTGGGAGGATTTGGGGGTTCAAAGGGGAATTTTGGGGGTTCAAGAGATAATTCTGGGAGGATTTGGGGGTTCAAAGGGGGAATTTTGGGGTTCAAGGGGGGAATTTTGGGAGGGTTTGGGGGTTCAAGAGGGAATTTTGGGAGGATTTGGGGGTTCAAAGGGGAATTTGGGGGTTCAAAGGGGGAATTTTGGGGTTCAAAGGAGAATTTTTGGAGGATTTGGGGGTTCAAAGGGGAATTTTGGGGTTCAAAGGGGGAATTTTGGGGGGGTTTAAGGGGAATTTTGGGGGGGGATTTGGGGGGTCAAAGGGGAATTTGGGGGTTCTGGGAGGATTTGGGGGGGTCAAAGGGGAATTTGGGGGTTCTGGGAGGATTTGGGGGGGTCAAAGGGGAATTTTGGGGGGGGATTTGGGGGTTCAAAGGGGAATTTTGGGGGGAATTTGGGGGCTCAAAGGGGAATTTTGGGGTTCAAAGGGGGAATTTTGGGAGGGTTTGGGGGTTCAAAGGGGAATTTGGGGGTTCAAGGGGGGAATTTTGGGAGGGTTCGGGGGTTCAAGAGGGAATTTTGGGGGGGATTTGGGGTTCAAAGGGGGAATTCAGGGGTTCAAAGGGGGAATTTTGGGGTTCAAGAGGGGAATTCTGGGAGGATTTGGGGGTTCAAAAGGGGATTTTGGGGATTCAGAGGGGAATTTGGGGGTTCAAGGGAGAATATTGGGAGGATTTGGGGGGTTCGAGGGGGAATTTGGGGGTTCAAAGGGAATGGTTGGGGTCTGAGGGGAAATTTGGGGGGTTCAAAGGGGATTTGGGGGTTCAAAGGGGGAATTTTGGGGGGCTCAAAGGGGAATTTGGGGGTTCTGGGAGGATTTGGGGGGGTTCAAAGGGGAATTTTGGGGGGGGATTTGGGGGGTTTAAGGGGAATTTTGGGGTTCAAAGGGGGAATTTTGGGGTTCAAAGGGGGAATTTTGGGAGGGTTTGGGGGTTCAAAGGGGAATTTTGGGGTTCAAAGGGGGAATTTTGGGGGGGTTTAAGGGGAATTTTGGGGGGGGATTTGGGGGTTCAAAGGGGAATTCTGGGAGGATTTGGGGGTTCAAAGGGGAATTTTGGGGTTCAAAGGGGAAATTTGGGGTTCAAAGGGGAAATTTGGGGGTTCTGGGAGGATTTGGGGGGGTTTAAGGGGAATTTTGGGGGGGATTTGGGGGTTCAAAGGGGAATTCTGGGAGGATTTGGGGGTTCAAAGGGGGAATTTTGGGGGTTCAAAGGGGAATTTTGGGGTTCAAGAGGGAAATTTTGGGGGTTCAAGGGAGAATATTGGGAGGATTTGGGGGGTTCGAGGGGGAATTTGGGGGTTCAAAGGGAATGGTTGGGGTCTGAGGGGAAATTTGGGGGGTTCAAAGGGGATTTGGGGGTTCAAAGGGGGAATTTTGGGGGGGATTTGGGGGCTCAAAGGGGAATTTTGGGGTTCAAAAGGGGAATTTGGGGGTTCAAAGGGGGAATTTTGGGGGGGATTTGGGGGTTCGAAGGGGGAATTTGGGGGTTCAAAGGGGGAATTTTGGGGTTCAAGGGGGGAATTTTGGGAGGATTTGGGGGCTCAAAGGGGAATTTGGGGGTTCAAAGGGGGAATTTTGGGGTTCAAGGGGGGAATTTTGGGAGGGTTCGGGGGTTCAAGAGGGAATTTTGGGGGGGATTTGGGGTTCAAAGGAGGAATTCAGGGGTTCAAAGGGGGAATTTTGGGGTTCAAGAGGGGAATTTTTGGAGGATTTGGGGGTTCAAAGGGGAATTTGGGGGTTCTGGGAGGATTTGGGGGGGTTTAAGGTGAATTTTGGGGGGGTTGGGGGGTTCAAGGTGGAATTTTGGGGTTCTGGGAGGATTTGGGGCTTCAAAGGGGAATTTTGGGAGGATTTGAGGGGTTCAAAGGGGGATTTGGGGGTTCAAAGGGGGAATTTGGGGGATTAAGGCAGAATTTGGGGATTATGGGAGGATTTGGGGGGTTCAAGGGGGCAATTTGGGGGTCCAGGGGAAGAATTTCAGGTTCCAGATTGGGGATTTCAGGATTTGGGGGTTCAGGGCAGGAATTTCGGGTTCCAGATCGGGGATTTCAGGGTTCAGGGCAGGAATTTCGGGTTCCAGGTTCAGGATTTGAGGGTTCAGGGCAGGATTGGCGTTTGCAGGAGGAATTTGGGGGTTCAGGGCAGGAATTTCGGGTTCCAGATCGGGGATTTCAGGGTTCAGGGGAGGAATTTCGGGTTCCAGGTTCAGGATTTTTGGGTTCAGGGGAGGATTGGGGTTTGCAGGAGGAATTTGGGGATCCAGAGAAGGAATTTCGGGTTCCAGATCGGGGATTTCAGGGTTCAGGGGAGGAATTTCGGGTTCCAGATTCAGGATTTGGGGGTTCAGGGGAGGATTGGGGTTTGCGGGAGGAATTTGGGGGTCCAGGGGAAGAATTTCAGGTTCCAGATCTGGGGTTTCAGGATTTAGGGGTTCAGGGCAGGAATTTTGGGCTCCAGATCGGGAGTTTCAGGGTTCAGGGGAGGAATTTCGGGTTGCAGATTCAGGATTTTTGGGTTCAGGGGAGGATTGGGGTTTGCAGGAGGAATTTGGGGATCCAGAGAAGGAATTTCAGGTTCCAGATCAGGGATTTCGGGGTTCAGGGGAGGAATTTCGGGTTCCAGATTCAGGATTTGGGGCTTCAGGGCAGGATTGGGGTTTGCAGGAGGAATTTGGGGATCCAGAGAAGGAATTTCGGGCTCCAGATCGGGGATTTCAGGGTTCAGGGGTTCAGGGCAGGAATTTCGGGTTCCAGATTCAGGATTTGGGGGTCCAGGGGATGAATTTCGGGTTCCAGATCGGGTGTTTCAGAGTTCAGGGGAGGAATTTCGGGTTCCAAACCGGGTGTTTCAGAGTTGGGGGATGCTCGGGTGATAACTTTAGGGTTCCAAAGGGAGGGGTTTCAGGGTTTGGATGATAATTTTCGGGTTCCAGACCGGGTGTTTCATGGTTGGGTGATAACTTTAGGGTTCCAAAGGGAGGTGTTTCAGGATTTGAGGGTTGGGGTGATAAGTTTAGGGTTCCAAAGGGAGGTGTTCCAGTGTCGGGGGATGCTCAGGGGATAAGTTTTGGGTTCCAGATCGGGTGTTTCAGGGTTCAGGGGATAGGTTTAGGATTCCAAACCGGGTATTTCAGTGTTGTGGGATGCTCGGTGCTCGCTGCTCACCCCGTTCCCCTCAGGCTCCTGTCCGAGGCCGGCCGGGAGCGGGAGCGGCGCCGCCGGGGCCAGGAGCTCGCCAAGCTCCGGGAATGGCGGCGGGACGAGGAGCGGCGCCGGGCGGCCGAGGAGCGGCGCCGCGAGCGGGCTGAGGAACGCGCTGCTCGGTGAGAATCCCCCAAAAAAAGACCCGGAATTTTGGGGAAATTCCCAAATTTCCCTTTTTTCCCGAAAAAAAAACCCGTTCGGGAGGAGCCGCCCGCGCGGAGTCCTCCGGGCCGCCAGGGGGCGCCACAAGCGCGGGAAGCGCCCTCACGAAAAAAGGCGGGAACGAGGAGATCGGGGGGGGCTCAAAAATCCTTCGGGAACGCCTCAAATTCCAGGGAATTCCTCCGAATTCCCACCCTGGAACTTTCGGGGAGCCTCCCCAACCTTTGGGGGACCCTCCCCAACTTTGGGGGACCCTCCTGAACCTTCGGGGAGCCTCCCCAAGGCGCCGGTGCTGGGGGTGCAGCCCTGAGGCGGCCGTGCTGTCCCCGCTGCCCTCCCTCGGTTTTCCGCAGCTCCCAGAATTTTCCAGGATTCCCAAAGTTTTGGGAAAGGCCTGAAAATGTTTGGGATTGGTTCCCCACAGGCAGAGAGTGCGGGAGAAGATCGAGCGGGACAAGGCGGAGCGAGCGCAGAGGGTGAGTGCAGGATTTGGGGGTGGGTGGGGGGGAGAGATCCCAAAGCGTTGGGGGATCCCAGGGGGATCCAAAGAGCAGAATTTGGGATTCTTGGAGTAAAATTCGGGATCCTTGGAGATCCCAGGCAATCCCTGGAGCACAGTTTGGAATTCCAGGAGATCCCAGGAGCACAGTCTGGGATCCCAGGAGCAGAATTTGGGATGCTTGGAGATCCCAGGAGATTCCAAGAGCAGAATTTGGGATCCCAGGAGCAGAATTTGGGATCCTTGGAGATCCCAGGGGATCCTTGGAGCAGAATTCAGGATCCTTGGAGATCCCAGGAGCACAATTTGGGATCCCAGGGAATCCCAAAGGATCCTTGGAGCAAAATTTGGGATCCTTGGAGATCCCAGGGGATCCCAAGAGCAGAATTCGGGATCCTTGGAGATCCCAGGAGCAGAATTTGAGATCCCAGGAGCACAATATGGGATCCCAGGAGATCCCAGGGGATCAGAGGGATCCTTGCAGCAGAGTTTGGGATCCCAGGGGATCCCAGGAGCACAATTTGAGATCCTTGGAGTAAAATTTGGGATCCCAATGGGATCCTTACAGCACGCTTTGGGATCCTTGGAGATCCCAGGGGATCCCAGGAGCACACTTTGGGATCCCACAGATCCCTGGAGCACACTTTGGGATCCCTGGAGCACAGTTTGGGATCTCTGGAGATCCCTGGAGCACACTTTGGGATCCCACAGATCCCTGGAGCACCCTTTGGGATCCCACAGATCCCTGGAGCACACTTTGGGATCCCACAGATCCCTGGAGCACACTTTGGGATCCCACAGATCCCTGGAGCACCCTTTGGGATCCCTGGAGCACCCTTTGGGATCCCTGGAGCACACTTTGGGATCCCTGGAGCACACTTTGGGATCCCTGGAGCACACTTTGGGATCCCTGGAGCACACTTTGGGATCCCACAGATCCATGGAGCACACTTTGGGATCCCTGGAGCACACTTTGGGATCTCTGGAGCACATTTTGGGATCCCACAGATCTCTGGAGCACACTTTGGGATCCCTGGAGATCCCTGGAGCACACTTTGGGATCCCTGGAGCACACTTTGGGATTCCTGGAGCACACTTTGGGATCTCTGGAGCACATTTTGGGATCCCACAGATCCCTGGAGCACACTTTGGGATCCCTGGAGCACACTTTGGGATCCCTGGAGCACATTTTGGGATCCCTGGAGCACATTTTGGGATCCCTGGAGCACACTTTGGGATCCCTGGAGATCCCTGGAGCACACTTTGGGATCCCTGGAGCACACTTTGGGATCCCTGGAGCACATTTTGGGATCCCTGGAGCACACTTTGGGATCCCTGGAGCACACTTTGGGATCCCTGGAGCACACTTTGGGATCCCTGGAGATCCCTGGAGCACACTTTGGGATCCCTGGAGCACACTTTGGGATCTCTGGAGCACCCTTTGGGATCCCTGGAGCACCCTTTGGGATCCCACAGATCCTTTTCCCCCCTCCCAGTTCGCCCCGCTGCCCCCAGAACCGGCTCCGGTGCCCGCCCAGGAGCCGCCGGCGCCGCGGGAATACGACGAGTGCCGGATCCAGGTGAGGAACCGGGGGATCCCAGAGAATCCCTGATGATCCCTGATGATCCCAAAGGATCCCTGAGGATCCCTGACCCCCCCGGGCCCCGCCAGGTGCGGCTGCCGGACGGGCGGGCGCTGACGCAGAGTTTCCGGGCGCGGGAGCCGCTGGCGGCCGTCAGGCTTTTCGTGGAGCTACACCGGGACAGCACCGGGAACAGCACCGGGAACAGCACCGGGAACAGCCCCGGGAACAGCACCGGGAACACCGGGAACAACCCCGGGAACAGCCCCGGGAACAGCCCCGAGCCCTTCAGCCTCCGCACGGCCTTTCCCCGGCGCCTCTTCAGCGAGGAGGACATGGAGAAACCCCTGCAGGAGCTGGGTATGGGGGCCTGGGGGGACATGGGGGGTCCTGAGGGGCTCTGGGGGGTCCTGGGGGGCTCAGGGGGGTCCTGAGGGACTCTGGAGGGGCTCTGGGGGGTCCTGAGAGGCTCTGGGGGGTCCTGGGGAGTCCTGAGGGGGTTCTTGGGGGTCCTGAGGGGCTCTGGGGGGTCCTGAGGGGCTCTGGGGGAGCTCTGGGGGGACCTGAGGGGATCCTGGGGGGCTCTGGGGGGTCCTGAGAGGCTCTGGGGGGCCCTGAGGGGCTCTGGGGGGTCCTGAGGGGGCCCTGACGGGGTTCTGGGGGGTCCTGAGGGGTTCTGGGGGGCTCTGGGGGGCCCTGAGGGGCTCTGGAGGGGTCCTGAGGGGCTCTGGGGGAGTTCTGGGGGCTCTGGGGGGGTTCTGGGGGGTCCTGAGAGGGTCCTGAGAGGGTTCTGGGGGGTCCTGAGGGGCTCTGGGGGGTCCTGGGGGGCTCTGGGGGGCCCTGAGGGGGTCCTGGGGGGCTCTGGGGGGTCCTGAGGGGGTTCTGGGGGGTCCTGAGGGGTTCTGGGGGGTCCTGGGGGGCTCTGGGGGGCCCTGAGGGGCTCTGGGGGGCCCTGAGGGGGTTCTGGGGGTCCTTGGGGGGTCCTGAGAGGCTCTGGGGGAGCTCTGGGGGGTCCTGAGGGGGTTCTTGGGGGTCTTGAGAGGCTCTGGGGGGGCTCAGGGGGGTCCTGAGGGGTTCTGGATGGGCTCTGGGGGGTCCTGAGGGGCTTTAGGGGGTCCTGGGGGGCTCTGGGGGGGTCCTGAGGGGCTCTGGGGGGTCCTGAGGGGGGTCCTGGGGGGCTCTGGGGGAGCTCTGGGGGATCCTGAGAGGCTCTGTGGGGTCCTGGGGGGGCTCTGGGGGGATCCAGGGGGGCTTTGGGGGGTCCCTGGTAGAACCCAGAGGGGTTTTAGGGGGAATTTGGGGGTCCTGGGAGTCCCTGGGTGGGTTTAGGGGATCCCCGAGGGGAATTTGGGGGTCCTGGGTGGGTTTGGGGGATCCCTGAGAGGTTTTTTGGGGGGATTTTTGGGGTCCCATGGGTTCCTGGGTGGGTTTGGGGGGAACCCTGAGGGGGATTTGGGGGGAATTGGGAGGTCTTGGGGAATTCAGGGTGGGTTTGGGGGATCCCTGAGGGGATTTTGGGGGTCCTGGGGGATTCCAGATGGATTTGGGGGATGCTTGAGGGAGTTTTGGGGGTGCCAGGAGGTCCTGCGTGGGTTTAGGGGATCCCTAAGGGGGATTTGGGGGTCCTGGGTGGGTTTGGGGGAACTTTGAGGGGCTTTTGGGGGGAATTTGGGGGTCCCAGGGGAGTCTGGATGGGTTTGAGGGATCCCCGAGGAAGATTTTGGATTCCTGGATGGGTTTGGGGGATCCCCAAGGGGTTTTTGGTGGGGAATTTGGGGGTCCCATTAGGTCCCTGGGTGGGTTTGGGGGATCCCTGAGGGGATTTTGGGGGTTCAGGAGAGATCTTTGCAGGCAAATTAAGATTTGAGGCTTCACAGGGAGAAGTTTTTGGGGGAATTTTAGGACTTTGAGAGATTTTTGGGGATCCTAACACCCACCCTTCCCTCCCAGGCCTGGTTCCCTCCGCCGTCATCATCGTGGCCAAAAAGGAGGGGAGCTGAGGGGGGGACCCCCCAAAAAACCCCAAATAAACCCAAAAAAAACCCCAAATAAACCCGAGCTTTGTCCTGTCCCGCCTCCCCCTCCCCAAAAACAGATTTTGGGGGGGAGAGGAGGGATCCCAGCGCTTTTATTGAGCCCCTCTCAGGGCTGCTTGCGGTGCCACGTTCCCACGGGATCGGCGAGGATGACGATGCCCCAGGCCCCCAAACCTGCGGGAACACCGGGGGTCACCGGGGGAGCTCCCCCAGCCCGGAGCCCCCTCCCCAATCCCCCAAATTCCGGGAGAATTCCGGCGGAATTCGGCCATTTCCCAGGGAAACGGTGGCCGTGGAAACCCTCCCCTCACGTTTCCCGCCCAAACCCTCCCCTCACGTTTCCCGCCCAAACCCTCCCCTCACGTTTCCCGCCAAAACCGGACCGCCCTCTCCCCACACGGTTGCCATGGAAACCCTCCCCTCACGTTTCCCGCCAAAACCCGGCCGCCCTCACGCGCTCCCCACAGGGTTGCCATGGAAACCCTCCCCTCACGTTTCCCGCCAAAACCCGGCCGCCCTCACGCTCGCCTCACCCGGTTGCCATGGAAACCCTCCCCTCACGTTTCCCGCCAAAACCCGGCCGCCCTCACGCTCGCCTCACCCGGTTGCCATGGAAACCCTCCCCTCACGTTTCCCGCCCAAACCGGGCCTCCCTCACCCCCTCCCGGTTCCCCGCGCCCCTCACCGGCGGCGAAGGTGATCTGGGCGAGGGCGCCCATGGAGGGGGGGATCCCCTTCTTCATGGTGCTGCGCGGCCCCTGGAACACCCAAATGGCGGCCATCAGCAGCCCCGCGCCGCTCAGCAAGCGGCAGCTCCAGCAGCCGCCGAACAGCGGCCGCGGCGAGGCCGAACCGGGCCCCGGCACCGGAACCGCGTCCGGTGCGGGCTCCGCGCCCCGCGGGGACATGGCGGCGCCGGAAGAGACGCCGGAAGTGTTCGCGGTTTATAAAAGTCCGGGTGAACAAGCGCAAAAATTGTTCCGTGCGCACCCGCGGCCGGAGCTGATGGTTCCGGGGGGAAGGGCGGGACACCGGGAAGCGGCGGGTGAGGGTCTCCCGGTGCTGACGTCACTTCCGCCACGGCACCCGCCGCTGCGCCACGTTCTCGTCGGTGTCGGCGGCCTCGCGCAGCGCCGCCATGATCAGCTCATTGTGGCGCCGCCGCTGCGCCAAACTCGCCGTGTCCCCGCCGGGCTGCGCCTGCCGGCCCGGGAGAAACGGAGCGGTCACCGCCGGTTCCGCTCCCCGAGGCCTCCCCGCCGCCCCCCTCTCACCGAACCTTCAGCGTTTGGTGCCGCTCCTGCTCGCCGCCCGCCACCGCCACCCACAGCAGCAGCCCCAGCGCCACCGGGACGGCGCCGCGGGCGAGCGCCAGCGGCCACCGCCGATCCAGCGCCATCGAGACTCCGTCCCCGCCACTTCCGGGACCGCTCTGGCCCGCGGGGAGAGGAGAGACGGTGGCTGGGAGGACCAAAAAGCCTCCGCCACACGGGGATCATAGAGACGGCGGCTGGGAGGACCGGAAATTCCCCCGGGTCCTGTGAGGATCATAGAGACGGCGGCTGGGAGGACCGGAAATTCCCTCGGGTCCAGTGAGGATCATAGAGACGGCAGCTGGGAGGACCGGAAATTCCCCCGGGTCCCATGAGGATCATAGAGACGGCAGCTGGGAGGACCGGAAATTCCCCAGGGTCCCATGAGGATCATAGAGACGGCAGCTGGGAGGACCGGAAATTCCGCCGGGTCCAGTGGGGATCATAGAGACGGCGGCCGGGAGGACCGGAAGTACTCTTCGCCACATGAGATCATAGAGATGCGGATTGGAGGACCGGAAATAGTCCTCTCATTCTCAGTCAGATCATAGAGAGCGGCTGGAAGGACCGGAAATCCACTCCGGCCCGCCGGAACCATAGAGACGGGTGCTGGGAGGACCCGGACGCCGCCGCCTCACGGCTGATCCCCCCCCGCCCGCAGGGAACGGGGCCACGGAGCGCGATCAGCGCCGGGAACGGGACGGGAGATCCCCGCTTTTACCCCGGGACGCGCCGTTCCCCAAGGAATACACGAGATCAAAGCGGTTTAGAACGATTTATTAGCGATTTAAAGCACAAAATCGCCCAACCGGTGCTGGCGCGGTTTCGCTGCGTTCTCCGTCCTTCAGCGAGCCCTGCAAAGGAGAAAATGGCGGTAAAGCGGCGACCCCCGAGCGCTGCGGAGCTCCCGGGCCTCGCCAGAGCCTTGTCCCGGCGTGTGAGGGTGGGACCGGCGGACGCGACCGCCGGCACCGAAGACTTCGCGCCGGTCTCTGCTTTCCCTCCGCACATCACAGACCCCGGCACGGGACCGCCGGGGCCCGCCAAGAACGGGAGGAGCCTCCCGGTGCCTCCCGCCCGCTCTTAGGCCCAAACCCAGCCCAAGGCCCCCGAGCCGCCCCTCAGCGCTCACCGGCCGCAGAAAGAGCGCGCGCCCTACCGCAACCGGTTTATATAGTCTCGTGTGGGCGTGGCCTCGGGGAATTCGGCCAATCAGAGGCACCGGCGCGCGCCCAGCAACCAATGAAAACACAGCAACACCGAAGGGGGCGGTGGCCTGAGGGAAATTATCATATGGGCGGGGCTATTGAGAGCGCAGCCAATCAGAATGAGCGCCGCGCGCTCACGGGCCAATGAGATCGGCGGGGATGAGGAAAGGGGCGGGGTTTAGCGACCGGAAGTGCGGCGGAACCGGAAGCGGCGCTCGGCGCAGGCGCGGGGGCGCGATGGGGATCGGAGGGAAAATCAACCGGCCCCGAACGGTGACCGGGGGGACCGGGAGGGACCGGGAGGGACCGGGAGGGACCGGGAGGGACCGGGGGGGACCGGGAGGGACCGGGAGGGGCTCCAGGGGGCGCCCGGCGGGAGGGGAGAGCCCCGGGAGCCCCGCTCCTCACGGCGGTCCCGGTTCCCGGGAGGGCTCTGAGGGTTTCCTCCGGTAACCCCGGGCCGCTCCCGGTGTCCCCGTTCGGCCCCGCAGGAGCTGCGCAAGAAGCTCTTCAAGCGGCGGCGGGAGCTGGCCAGGGGGCGGCGGCAGAAGCGGCGGTGAGCGCTGTCCCCGGTGTCCCCCCGGTGTCCCCCGGTGTCACTCCCGGTGTCCCCCGGTAACCGGGGGGGGTCCCGGGGGTCTCGGCTCAGGTCGGTCCCGGCGGTTCCGGTCCCGCTCTGGGGGAAGCGGCGGCGGAAGGAGCTGAAGCGGCTGCGGGGGGCGGGCAAGAAGGGTGAGAGGGGGAGGGGACACCGGGGACACCGGGGGGACAACGGGGGGACACCGGGGACACCGGGGGGACAACGGGGACAGGGGGGGGGACACCGGGAGAGCACCGGGGGTGACACTGGGGATCCCAGGGGTGACACCGAGGATGGCACTGGGGGTGGCACCGGGAGGGGACAACGGGGATGGCACTGGGGACACCGGGAGGACACTGGAGGGACACCGGGGACACCGGGGGGACACCGGGGGGGCACCAGGAGTGACACGGGACAGACACTGGAGGGGACACCGGGGACAGGGGGGGACACCAAGGATGGCACTGGGGGTGGCACCGGGAGGGGACACCGGGGAGCCCGGGAGGGGACACTGGGGGGGACACCGGGGATGGCACCGGGGATACCGGGGGGACACCCAGGGGACACCGGGGACACCAGGGACCGGGGGGGACAATGGGAGTGACACCGGGGATGGCACTGGGGGACACCAAGGGGACACCGGGAGGACACTGGGGGGGACACCGGGAGTGACACCACGGGGACACCGGCGGGGACATGGGGAGGGGACACTGGGGACACCAGAGGGACACCGGGGGTGGCACCGGGGGGGACACCGGGAGTGACACCGGGGAGCCCGGGAGGGGACACTGGGGGGGACACCGGGGATGGCACCGGGGACAGCGGGGGGGACACCAAGGGTGACATCGGGGACAGCGGGGGGGACACCCAGGGGACACCGGGGGGACACCGGGAGTGACACCAGGAGGGACAATGGGAGTGACACTGGGGATGGCACCGGGGGACACCAGAGGAGACACCGGGGGGACAATGGGGAGTGACACGGGGGGGACACCGGGGGTGCTGGGGGACACCGGGGGACACCAGAGGGGACACCGGGAGTGACACCACAGGGACACCGGGAGAGCACCGGGAGTGACACCGCGGGGACACCGGCGGGGACACCGGGGACATGGGGAGGGGACACTGGGGACACCGGGGGGACACTGGGGGGACACCGGGGACACTGGAGGGGACACTGGGGACACCAGAGGGACACCAGGGGGACACCGGGGATGGCACCGGGGGGGGACACGGGGGGGACACCGAGGGACAACGGGAGTGACACCGGGGGTGACACCGGGACACCGGGGATGGCACCGGGGACACCGGGGGGACACCGGGGGGGACAACGGGGACACCAGGGACGGGGGGGGACACCGGGGGGGACACCGGGGATGGCATCAGGGGGACACTGGAGAGCACCGGGAGTGACACCGCGGGGATGCCAGGAGTGACACCGGGAGGGGACACCGGGGATGGCACCAGGGGGACACCGGGAGGGGACACGGGGGGGACACCGAGGGACAACGGGAGTGACACCGGGGGTGACACCGGGACACCGGGGATGGCACCGGGGACACCAGAGACAGCGGGGGGACACCGGGGGGGACACCGGGGACATTGGAGGGGACACCGGGAGGGGACACCGGGGGTGACACCGGGGACACCGGGAGGGGACACCGGGGCTGACACCGGAGCTCTGCCCCCTCCCCGGTGTCCCCAGCGCTGGAGGCGGCCGTGACCGAGGCGAAGAGGCCGAAGGAGGAGACGGCGAGCGGGGACGTGGAGATGGCGGAGGCGGCAGCGCAGTGACCCCGCTGCCCTGTCGCTGCTGCCGTTCCGTGCCCGGTGTCGCCGGTGTCGCCGCTATCGCGACAATAAACTCGCTCTGCCCGGTCCCGGTGTCCGTTCTGTGGGGGACGCTTTTCGCGGTGACACCGGGGGGGGGGAAGGAAGGGGCGGAACCTTCGCGCGCGGCCGCGGGGGTTGGGGGGGAGGTTCCGGGCGCGGGCGCTCCCCGCGCATGCGCAGCCGCCCGGCCCGGCCCGGTCCCGTTGCCGCCATGTCGGCGCTGTGCGACCCCCCCGGTACCGGCAGCCCCCCCCGGCCCCCGCTCAGGTACCGCGGGAACACCGGGCTGGGAGCGGGGAGTCCTGCGGGGAGGGGAAAGAGACCCCCCGGGGTGGGGAAAGAGACCCCCGGGATCCTCCGGGGGAGGGGAGGGGGAGCTGGGCCTGACCCCCCCCGCCCCCCTCAGCGACCACCGGGACCCCTCAGACCCCCCGGGAGCCTCCGGGACCCCCCAGAGCGACCACCGGGACCCCTCAGGCCCCCCGGGACCCCCCCGGGACCCACCAAAACCCCCCGGGACCCCCCGAAATCCCCACCGGGACCCCCTGGGAGCCTCCGGGACCCCCCTCAGCGACCACCGGGACCCCTCAGGCCCCCCCGGGATCCCCCTCAGACCCCCCGGGAGCCTTCGGGACCCCCCAAAACCCCCCCGGGACCCCCCGAAATCCCCACCGGGAGCCTCCGGGACCCCCCAGAGCGACCACCGGGACCCCTCAGACCCCCCGGGACCTTCCGGGACCCCCCAGAGCGACCACCGGGACCCCTCAGGCCCCCCCGGGACCCCCCTCAGCGACCACCGGGACCCCTCAGCCCCCCCCGGGACCCTCCGGGACCCCCCAAAACCCCCCGGGACCCCCCGAAATCCCCCTGGGACCCCCCGAAATCCCCCCGGGACCCCCTGGGACCCCCCGAAATCCCCCCGGGACCCCCTGGGACCCCCCGGGACCCCCCCAAAACCCCCCGGGACCCCCAAAACCCCCCCGGGACCCCCCGAATTCCCCACTGGGACCCCCCAGGACTCCACGAGACCCCCCCGGGACCCCCCGGGACCCCCCAAAACCCCTCCAGGACCCCCCGAAACCCTCCAGGACCCCGCGGGACCCCCGCAGGACCCCCCAAAACCCCCCCGGGACCCCCCAAAACCCCCCCGGAACCCTCCTCAGCCCCCCCGGGAACCCCCAAAACCCCTCCAGGAGCCCCCGAAATCCCCCGGGACCCCCCCAGGACCCCCCTCGGGACCCCCCGGGACCCCCCAAAACCTCCCCGGGCCCCCCTGGAGCCCCCAAAACCCCCGGGACCCCCCCCGGACCCCCCCGGGAACCCCCAAAACCCCCCCGGGACTCCCCAAAACCCCCCCGGGACTCCCCCAGGACCCCCCTCAGCCCCCCCGGGACCCCCCAAAATCCCCACTGGGACCCCCCAGGACTCCCCAAAACCCCCCCGGGACCCCCCAAAATTTTCCCGAAACCCCCCCGGGACCCCCCAAAATCCCCCGGGACCTCCCAGGACCCCCCCAGGGACCCCCCAAAACCCCCCGGGACCCCCCAAAACCCCTCCAGAACCCCCCGGGACCCCCCCAGGACCCCCCAAAACCCCCCCGGGACCCCCCAAAATTTCCCCAAAACCCTCCAGGACCCCCCTCAGCCCCGGGGGGGGCAGCTCTGTGCTCCCCCCACCCCTTTTTAACCCTTTTTATCCCCCCCCCGTCACCCCCAAACCCCCAAACTGCACCCCGGGATGGGGGAGGGGGAGGGGGGTTCCCCATTTTTAACCCTTTCCCCCCCATTTTCCCCTCCCCATCCCCCACAGAACTCCCCCATCCCCAAATTTCATCCCATGGGAGGAGGGGGTTTGAATTCCCACCCATCCCCCCCCCATTTTTAACCCTTTCACCCCCATTTTCCTCCTCCTCATCGCCCCCAAAATTCCTCCATCCCCAAATTTCCCCATGGGGGGTTTGAATTCTGAGTTATCCCCCCATTTTTAACCCTTTCACCCCCATTTTCCCCCTCCCCATCCCCCACAGAACTCCCCCATCCCCAAATTTCCCCATGGGGGGGGTTGAATTCTGAGTTATCCCCCCCATTTTTAACCCTTTCACCCCCATTTTCCTCCTCCTCATCGCCCCCAAAATTCTTCCATCCCCAGATTTCACCCTGGGGGAGGGGATTGTTCCCATCCCCCCCCATTTTTAACCCTTTACTCCCCATTTTCCTCCTCCTCATCGCCCCCAAGGCTCCCCCATCCCCAAATTTCCTCCAGGGGAGGGGGGGTGTGAATTCCCACCCATCCCCCCCCATTTTTAACCCTTTCACCCCCATTTCCCCCCTCCCCATCCCCCCCAAAATTCCTCCATCCCCAAATTTCCCCATGGGGGGTTTGAATTCTGAGTTATCCCCCCCATTTTTAACCCTTTCACCCCCATTTCCTCCTCCTCATCGCCCCCAAGGCTCCTCCATCCCCAAATTTCCCCCATGGGAGGGGATTGTTCCCATCTGCCCCCATTTTTAACCCTTTCACCCCCATTTTCCCCTCCCCATCCCCCACAGAACTCCCCCATCCCCAAATATCCCCCATAGGAGGTGGGGGGGTGAATTCCCAGCTCTCCCACCCCCCATTTTTAACCCTTTCACCCCCATTTTCCTCCTCCTCATCGCCCCCAAGGCTCCTCCATCCCCAAATTTCACCCTGGGGGAGGGGATTATTCCCGTCTGCCCCCCATTTTTAACCCTTTACTCCCCATTTTCCATCCCTCCCATCACCCACAGAACTCCCCCATCCCCAAATTTCACCCTGGGGGAGGGGATTGTTCCCATCTGCCCCCCATTTTTAACCCTTTCCCCCCCATTTCCCCCCTCCCCATCCCCTCCAAAATTCCTCCATCCCCAGATTTCCCCTTGGGGGAGGGGATTGTTCCCATCTGCCCCCCATTTTTAACCCTTTACTCCCCATTTTCCTCCTCCTCATCGCCCCCAAGGCTCCCCCATCCCCAAATTTCCTCCATGGGAGGTGGGGGGGTGAATTCCCAGCTCTCCCACCCCCATTTTTAACCCTTTCACCCCCATTTTCCATCCCTCCCATCCCCCACAGAACTCCCCCAACCCCAAATTTCACCCATGGGAGGTGGGGGGGTGAATTCCCAGCTCTCCCCCCCCCATTTTTAACCCTTTCCCCCCCATTTCCCCCCTCCCCATCCCCCACAGAACTCCCCCATCCCCAAACTTCACCCATGGGAGGTGGGGGGTGAATTCCCACCCATCCCCCCCCCATTTTTAACCCTTTCCCCCCATTTTTCTCTCCCCCCCCAGCGCTCAGGAGCTGTCCCAGGAGGTCAAAGCCTTCCTGAGCGGCCTGGACCCCGTCCAGGGCACCCCCCTGTCCCCCCCAGCCCACGCCCGCTGCGCCCTTCGCCTGCTGCGCTGCCTCCCCCCCGCCCGCCACGCCGCCCTGCAGCACCTGCGCAGCCTCTTCGACGAGCAGGTCTGCTCCCACCTCCTGCAGCGCGACTCCTCCGCTCCCCCTCCTCCTCCTCCTCCTCCTCCTCCCCCTCCTCCTCCTCCTCCTCCTCCTCCCAAACCCTGCCCGGGCGCCGAGGTGCTGCAGGAGGTGCGGCGCTCCCTCACCGAGCTGGTGGCCGCCAACCCTCGTGCGTGGGCTCCCGGCGTGGCTGCGTGGGCCAGCGAGCTGATGGGGCAGCTGAGCAGCAAATACGCCGGGAGGCCCGGGGTGCCTCCAGCCAGCAGCCTCAACGAGCTGCTGCAGCTCTGGATGTCCTGCCCGGCCACCAGAGCGCTGCTGGACATCTACAGCCAGTGCCTGGCCGCCATGGTGGGCAGCTGCCCCGACGCCTGCGTGGACGCGCTGCTGGACACCTCGGTGCAGCACTCGCCGCATTTCGACTGGGTGGTGGCTCACGTGGGCTCCTCCTTCCCCGGCACCATCATCAGCCGCGTGCTCTCCTGCGGCCTCAAGGATTTCTGCGCTCACGGCGGCAGCGGCGGCGGCGGCGAAGCGGCGGTGCCGGGCACGGCGGGCGATAAACGGGTGCCCAAAATCGCCTCGGTGGTGGGGATCCTGGGTCACCTGGCGTCTCGCCACGCCGGCAGCATCAAGCAGGAGCTGCTGAGGATGTTCCACGAGAGCCTGGGCTCGTCCCGCGAGCACCACAAGGCCACGGTGCCCTTCCTGCTGCAGCTGGCGCTGATGTCGCCGGCGCTGCTGGCCACCGTGTCGCCGGAGCTGGTGGACTCGCTGAAGCCGCCGGTGCTCAACCAGCTGCACCAGCACTTCTCCTCGCTGCCCAGGGAGGAGCTGGAGGGCGTGGTGGGCGTGGTGGTTCACCTGCTGTGCCACACCTCTGCCGGGGCGCTGCGCACCCTGCGCTTCCTGCTGGCCACGGCCGCGCCCGCCTCCGTCATCACCGCGCCGGGCCCGGCGCTGCACGAGGGCGTCCGCGAGGCCTGCGAGCGCCTGCTGCAGCTGCTGCTGCTGCACCTGCAGAAACTGGTGCACGGCCGCGGTTCCGCCAGCCTGGCCGAGTGCCCGGCGCGGCCGGTGCCGTTCCTGGACGCGCTGCGGCCGCACGTGCGCGAGCTGTGCCTGGACGCGCTGCGGCTGGAGCGCAAGCGCTGCCTGTGGCAGCACCAGCTGCTGGCGCTGCTGGCCGTGCACTCGGCGCCGCACGGCGCGGCCGAGGCGCTTTTCTTCCTGCTGGCGCTGGCCAGGACGCCGGAGGAGCTGGCGCTGGCGCCGCAGCTGCACGCGGGGCTGCGCGCCGTGCTGCCCGACCCGCTGCCCGCCGCCGTGGCCGCCGCCGTGGCGCAGATCCACGCCGGCCGCCTGCCCGAGCCGCAGCTGGCGCAGCTCCTGCGCAACCTGGCCCTGCTGCTGCAGCAGCAGCAGCGCGACGGCGACGGCGAGGCCGGGGAGCCGGCGCTGGGCGCGGCGTTGGCGCGGCACCTCCCGGATTTGGCGCAGCTCCTGCTGCACCCGCGGGCGGAGGTGGCCGAGGCGGCGTGCCGGTTGTTGGCCGCCTGCCCGCTGCCCCGAGCGCTGCCGCCGGCGCATCTCCTGCCGGCCGTGCGCGCCGCCGTGCGCCGCTTCTTCGCGGGGCTGTGGCTGGGCGACGCCGCCGCGCTGGCCCCCGGCGTGCGGCTGCTGGCCCGGCTCAGCGCCGTCAGCCCCGCGGCCGCCAAGGCTGTGCTGGCCCAGCTGGTGGAGGGGGCTCTGGGCGGCCGCAACGCCGAGCTCTTCGGCGGCACCGCCGAGCCGCCGGGCCACGAGGCCGCGCCGGTGCCGCCGGCCGTGTCGCTGCTGGACACCAACCGCAGGTTCACCGCCGGACTCAACACCTCCGGCGGCGTCTGGTCCGTGTTCCACGCCGGCGTCATCGGCCGCGGGCCCAAACCGGCGGCCGGCGGCGGCCACCGAGGCCCCGAGGAGCTGAGCCGCAACACCCAAACCTTCCTGAGCCTGGTGCTGCGCTGCTGCCGCGGCTCCGGCCCCGCCGTGGGCGCCGAGGCCGCCAAAGCCGTGGCCGCCGCGCTGGTGGAGGCCGTTTGCCCCGAAGCCGCCGGCGCCGAGCTGGCCTGGCCACCAGAAGAGCTGGCCCGGGCCACCGTGGAGCGCGACCTTCGCATCCTGCGGCGATTCCGCCAGCACCCCCTGCTCTTCCCGCTGCTGCGGCTGGTGGCCGGCGGCCACCCCGCTCTGTGCTACTGCTCCGTGCTCCTCAGGGGGCTGCTGGCCAGCTTGGTGGCCCACTGGGACGCTTGCCGGGCCAGCAGCACGGTGGCCTCGCCCTGGCACCTGCGGGCGTCGTGCGCTCTGGTGGCGCTGCTGGCCGAGGGCTCGCTCTTGCCGCCGGTGTTGGGGAACATGCACGAGCTGTTCCCGGAGCTGGCTCCTTTCGAGGTTCACCTGCTGCTGCTCAGCGTTTGGGGCTACCTGAGGGAGAACAGCCCCTTGCCCCAGAAATTCACCTTCCAGCCCGAGCTGGGCGTGTTCCGCAGGGATTTCGGGAGGGATGGGGATGTGGGGAAGCACCTGGCGGTGCTGCACAGCGTCCTGCACAGGAATATCCACAGGTTGGGGCTCTTGGCGGGGAGGTTTTACCCCTGAAAGGGGATTTTGGGGGTTTTTGGGGGGGTTTTGGGGTCGGGGGATGCGCGGGAAGTTTGGGGTTTGGAATAAAAAGCGGAGGAAAGGAGGAGATGGGTGTGGAGTGTGGGGTTTGGGGGGGTCCTGGCGGTGTTTTGGGGAATCCTCCGGTGTTTTGGGGGGTGCTGGGGGTGTTTTGGGGGGTCCCGAGGGTTCCTGGAGGTGTTTTGGGGGGTCCTGAGGAGTCCTGGGGGTGTTTTGGGGAGTCCCGAGTGCTCCTGGGGGTGTTCTGGGGGATCCCGAGAGGTCCTGGGGGTGTTTTGGGGGATCCTGAGAGGTCCTGGGGTGTTTTGGGGGGTCCTGGGGGTGTTTTGGGGAGTCCTGGGGGTGTTTTGGGGGGTCCCGAGGGTGTTTTGGGGGGATCCCAAGGGGTCCTGGGGGTATTTTGGGGGTTCCCGAGGGGTCCTGGGGGGTCCTGGGAGGATTTGGGGGGGGGTCCTGAGAGGTACTGGGGGATCCTCGGGTGTTTTGGGGCGTCCCAAGGGGTCCTGGGGGTATTTTGGGGGATCCCAAGGGGTCCTGGGGGTGTTTTGGGGGATCCTGGGGTTGTTTTGGGGGATCCTGAGAGGTCCTGGGGTATTTTGGGGGTTCCCGAGGGTTTCTGGGGTGTCCTGGGGGGGTTTTGGGGAACATGCACGAGCTGTTCCCGGAGCTGGCTCCTTTCGAGGTTCACCTGCTGCTGCTCAGCGTTTGGGGCTACCTGAGGGAGAACAGCCCCTTGCCCCAGAAATTCACCTTCCAGCCCGAGCTGGGCGTGTTCCGCAGGGATTTCGGGAGGGATGGGGATGTGGGGAAGCACCTGGCGGTGCTGCACAGCGTCCTGCACAGGAATATCCACAGGTTGGGGCTCTTGGCGGGGAGGTTTTACCCCTGAAAGGGGATTTTGGGGGGGTTTTGGGGGGGTTTTGGGGTCGGGGGATGCGCGGGAAGTTTGGGGTTTGGAATAAAAAGCGGAGGAGAGGAGGAGATGGGTGTGGAGTGTGGGGTTTGGGGGGGTTTTGGGGGGTCCTGAGAGGTCCTGGGGGATCCTCGGGTGTTTTGGGGGGTCCTGGGGGTGTTTTGGGGGGTCCCGAGTGCTCCTGGGGGTGTTCTGGGGGATCCCGAGAGGTCCTGGGGGTGTTCTGGGGGGTCCTGGGGTTGTTTTGGGGGATCCTGAGAGGTCCTGGGGGTGTTTTGGGGGTTCCCGAGGGTTTCTGGGGGGTCCTGGAGGATCCTGGGGGTGTTTTGGGGGATCCTGGGGGTGTTTGGGGGATCCTGGGGGTGTTCTGGGGGGTCCTGGGGGTGTTTTGGGGGGTCCTGGGGGTGTTTTGGGGGGTCCTGGGGGGTGTTTTGGGGGGTCCTGGGGGTGTTTTTGGGGGGTCCTGAGGAGTCCTGGGGGTGTTTTGGGGGGTCCTGGGGGTGTTTTGGGGGATCCTGGGGTTGTTTTGGGGGATCCCGAGAGGTCCTGGGGGTGTTCTGGGGGATCCTGGGGTTGTTTTGGGGGATCCCGAGAGGTCCTGGGGGTATTTTGGGGGTTCCCGAGGGTTTCTGGGGTGTCCTGGGGGGGTTTTGGGGAACATGCACGAGCTGTTCCCGGAGCTGGCTCCTTTCGAGGTTCACCTGCTGCTGCTCAGCGTTTGGGGCTACCTGAGGGAGAACAGCCCCTTGCCCCAGAAATTCACCTTCCAGCCCGAGCTGGGCGTGTTCCGCAGGGATTTCGGGAGGGATGGGGATGTGGGGAAGCACCTGGCGGTGCTGCACAGCGTCCTGCACAGGAATATCCACAGGTTGGGGCTCTTGGCGGGGAGGTTTTATCCCTGAAAGGGGATTTTGGGGGGTTTTTTGGGGGGGTTTTGGGGTCGGGGGATGCGCGGGAAGTTTGGGGTTTGGAATAAAAAGCGGAGGAAAGGAGGAGATGGGTGTGGAGTGTGGGGTTTGGGGGGGTCCTGGCGGTGTTTTGGGGAATCCTCCGGTGTTTTGGGGGGTGCTGGGGGTGTTTTGGGGGGTCCTGGGGGTGTTTTGGGGGGTCCCGAGGGTTCCTGGAGGTGTTTTGGGGGGTCCTGAGGAGTCCTGGGGGTGTTTTGGGGAGTCCCGAGTGCTCCTGGGGGTGTTCTGGGGGATCCCGAGAGGTCCTGGGGGTGTTTTGGGGGATCCTGAGAGGTCCTGGGGTGTTTTGGGGGGTCCTGGGGGTGTTTTGGGGAGTCCTGGGGGTGTTTTGGGGGGTCCCGAGGGTGTTTTGGGGGGATCCCAAGGGGTCCTGGGGGTATTTTGTGGGTTCCCGAGGGTTTCTGGGGGGTCCTGGGAGGATTTGGGGGGGGTCCTGGGGGATCCTCGGGTGTTTTGGGGCGTCCCAAGGGGTCCTGGGGGTGTTTTGGGGGATCCCGAGAGGTCCTGGGGGTGTTTTGGGGGGTCCCGAGAGGTCCTGGGGGTGTTCTGGGGGGTCCTGGGGTTGTTTTGGGGGATCCTGAGAGGTCCTGGGGTATTTTGGGGGTTCCCGAGGGTTTCTGGGGGGTCCTGGGGGGGTTTTGGGGAACATGCACGAGCTGTTCCCGGAGCTGGCTCCTTTCGAGGTTCACCTGCTGCTGCTCAGCGTTTGGGGCTACCTGAGGGAGAACAGCCCCTTGCCCCAGAAATTCACCTTCCAGCCCGAGCTGGGCGTGTTCCGCAGGGATTTCGGGAGGGATGGGGATGTGGGGAAGCACCTGGCGGTGCTGCACAGCGTCCTGCACAGGAATATCCACAGCTTGGGGCTCTTGGCGGGGAGGTTTTACCCCTGAAAGGGGATTTTGGGGGGTTTTTGGGGGGGTTTTGGGGTCGGGGGATGCGCGGGAAGTTTGGGGTTTGGAATAAAAAGCGGAGGAAAGGAGGAGATGGGTGTGGAGTGTGGGGTTTGGGGGGGTTTGGGGGGTCCTGGGGGATCCTCGGGTGTTTTGGGGGGTCCTGGGGGTGTTCTGGGGGGTCCCGGGGGTTTTTGGGGGGTCCTGGGGGTGTTTTGGGGGGATCCCGAGGGTTTTTGGGGGGTTCTGAGAGGTCCTGGAGGATCCTCGGGTGTTTTGGGGGGTTCTGGGAGTGTTTGGGGGGGGTCCTGGGGGTGTTTTAGTGGGTCCCGAGGGTTCCTGGAGGTGTTTTGGGGGGTCCTGAGGAGTCCTGGGGGTGTTTTGGGGGGTCCTGGGGGTGTTTTGGGGGGTCCTGAGGAGTCCTGGGGGTGTTTTGGGGGGTCCTGGGGGTGTTTTTGGGGGGTCCTGAGAGGTCCTGGGGGTATTTTGGGGGTTCCCGAGGGTTTCTGGGGGGTCCTGGGAGGATTTGGGGGGGGGTCCTGAGAGGTCCTGGGGGATCCTCGGGTGTTTTGGGGCGTCCCAAGGGGTCCTGGGGGTGTTTTTGGGGGATCCCGAGAGGTCCTGGGGGTATTTTGGGGGTTCCCGAGTGCTCCTGGGGTTGTTCTGGGGGATCCTGAGAGGTCCTGGGGGTGTTCTGGGGGATCCTGGGGTTGTTTTGGGGGATCCCGAGAGGTCCTGGGGTTGTTTTGGGGGATCCCGAGAGGTCCTGGGGGTATTTTGGGGGTTCCCGAGGGTTTCTGGGGTGTCCTGGGGGGGTTTTGGGGAACATGCACGAGCTGTTCCCGGAGCTGGCTCCTTTCGAGGTTCACCTGCTGCTGCTCAGCGTTTGGGGCTACCTGAGGGAGAACAGCCCCTTGCCCCAGAAATTCACCTTCCAGCCCGAGCTGGGCGTGTTCCGCAGGGATTTCGGGAGGGATGGGGATGTGGGGAAGCACCTGGCGGTGCTGCACAGCGTCCTGCACAGGAATATCCACAGCTTGGGGCTCTTGGCGGGGAGGTTTTACCCCTGAAAGGGGATTTTGGGGGGTTTTGGGGGGGTTTTGGGGTCGGGGGATGCGCGGGAAGTTTGGGGTTTGGAATAAAAAGCGGAGGAAAGGAGGAGATGGGTGTGGAGTGTGGGGTTTGGGGCGGTCCTGGCGGTGTTTTGGGGGGTCCTGAGAGGTCCTGGGGGATCCTCGGGTGTTTTGGGGGGTCCCGGGGGTGTTTTGGGGGGTCCCGGGGGTTCCTGGAGGTGTTTTGGGGGGTCCTGAGGAGTCCTGGGGGTGTTTTGGGGGGTCCCGGGGGTGTTTTTGGGGGATCCTGAGAGGTCCTGGGGTTATTTTGGGGGATCCCAAGGGGTCCTGGGGGTATTTTTTGGGTTCCCGAGGGTTTCTGGAGGGTCCTGGGAGGATTTGGGGGGGGTCCTGAGAGGTCCTGGGGGATCCTCGGGTGTTTTGGGGCGTCCCAAGGGGTCCTGGGGGTGTTTTGGGGGATCCCGAGAGGTCCTGGGGGTGTTTTGGGGGGTCCTGGGGTTGTTTTGGGGGATCCTGAGAGGTCCTGGGGGTATTTTGGGGGTTCCCGAGGGTTTCTGGGGTGTCCTGGGGGGGTTTTGGGGAACATGCACGAGCTGTTCCCGGAGCTGGCTCCTTTCGAGGTTCACCTGCTGCTGCTCAGCGTTTGGGGCTACCTGAGGGAGAACAGCCCCTTGCCCCAGAAATTCACCTTCCAGCCCGAGCTGGGCGTGTTCCGCAGGGATTTCGGGAGGGATGGGGATGTGGGGAAGCACCTGGCGGTGCTGCACAGCGTCCTGCACAGGAATATCCACAGGTTGGGGCTCTTGGCGGGGAGGTTTTACCCCTGAAAGGGGATTTTGGGGGGTTTTGGGGGGTTTTGGGGTCGGGGGATGCGCGGGAAGTTTGGGGTTTGGAATAAAAAGCGGAGGAAAGGAGGAGATGGGTGTGGAGTGTGGGGTTTGGGGGGGTTTTGGGGGGTCCTGGGGGATCCTCCAGTGTTTTGGGGGGGTCCCGAGGGTTTTTGGGGGGTCCTGGGGGTGTTTTGGGGGGGGTCCCGAGGGTTTTTGGGGGGTCCTGAGAGGTCCTGGGGGATCCTCGGGTGTTTTGGGGGGTCCTGGGGGTGTTTTGAGGGGCCCTGGGGGTGTTTTGGGGGGTCCCGACGAGTCCTGGAGTTGTTTTGGGGGGTCCTGGGGGTGTTTTGGGGGGGTCCCGAGGGTTTTGGGGGGTCCTGGGGGTGTTTTGGGGGGTCCAGGGCGTGTTTTGGGGGGGTCCCGAGGGTTTTTGGGGGGTCCTGGGGGTGTTTTGGCGGGTCCTGGGGGTGTTTTGGGGGGGTCCCGAGTGCTCCTGGGGGTGTTTTGGGGGATCCTGGGGGTGTTCTGGGGGATCCCGAGAGGTTCTGGGGGTGTTCTGGGGGGTCCTGGGGGTGTTTTTGGGGGGTCCTGAGAGGTCCTGGGGGTATTTTGGGGGATCCCAAGGGGTCCTGGGGGTATTTTGTGGGTTCCCGAGGGTTTCTGGGGGGTCCTGGGAGGATTTGGGGGGGGTCCTGGGGGATCCTCGGGTGTTTTGGGGCGTCCCAAGGGGTCCTGGGGGTGTTTTGGGGGATCCCGAGAGGTCCTGGGGGTGTTCTGGGGGGTCCTGGGGGTGTTTTGGGGGATCCCGAGAGGTCCTGGGGGTATTTTGGGGGTTCCCGAGGGTTTCTGGGGTGTCCTGGGGGGGTTTTGGGGAACATGCACGAGCTGTTCCCGGAGCTGGCTCCTTTCGAGGTTCACCTGCTGCTGCTCAGCGTTTGGGGCTACCTGAGGGAGAACAGCCCCTTGCCCCAGAAATTCACCTTCCAGCCCGAGCTGGGCGTGTTCCGCAGGGATTTCGGGAGGGATGGGGATGTGGGGAAGCACCTGGCGGTGCTGCACAGCGTCCTGCACAGGAATATCCACAGGTTGGGGCTCTTGGCGGGGAGGTTTTTACCCCTGAAAGGGGATTTTGGGGGGGTTTTGGGGGGGTTTTGGGGTCGGGGGATGCGCGGGAAGTTTGGGGTTTGGAATAAAAAGCGGAGGAAAGGAGGAGATGGGTGTGGAGTGTGGGGTTTGGGGGAGTCCTGGGGGTGTCCTGAGAGGTCCTGGGGGATCCTCGGGTGTTTTGGGGGGGTCCCGAGGGTTTTTGGGGGGTCCTGGGGGTGTTTTAGTGGGTCCCGGGGGTTCCTGGAGGTGTTTTGGGGGGTCCTGAGGAATCCTGGGGTTGTTTTGGGGAGTCCCGAGTGCTCCTGGGGGTGTTCTGGGGGATCCCGAGAGGTCCTGGGGGTGTTTTGGGGGATCCTGAGAGGTCCTGGGGTGTTTTGGGGGGTCCTGGGGGTGTTTTGGGGGGTCCTGGGGGTGTTTTGGGGGGTCCTGGGTTTGTTTTGGGGGGTTCTGAGAGGTCCTGGGGGTATTTTGTGGGTTCCCGAGAGTTTCTGGGGGGTCCTGGGAGGATTTGGGAGGGGTCTTGAGAGGTCCTGGGGGATCCTCGGGTGTTTTGGGGCGTCCCAAGGGGTCCTGGGGGTGTTTTGGGGGGTCCCGAGTGCTCCTGGGGTTGTTTTGGGGGATCCCGAGAGGTCCTGGGGGCGTTTTGGGGGATCCTGGGGTTGTTTTGGGGGATCCCGAGAGGTCCTGGGGTATTTTGGGGGTTCCCGAGGGTTTCTGGGGTGTCCTGGGGGGGTTTTGGGGAACATGCACGAGCTGTTCCCGGAGCTGGCTCCTTTCGAGGTTCACCTGCTGCTGCTCAGCGTTTGGGGCTACCTGAGGGAGAACAGCCCCTTGCCCCAGAAATTCACCTTCCAGCCCGAGCTGGGCGTGTTCCGCAGGGATTTCGGGAGGGATGGGGATGTGGGGAAGCACCTGGCGGTGCTGCACAGCGTCCTGCACAGGAATATCCACAGGTTGGGGCTCTTGGCGGGGAGGTTTTACCCCTGAAAGGGGATTTTGGGGGGGTTTTTGGGGGGGTTTTGGGGTCGGGGGATGCGCGGGAAGTTTGGGGTTTGGAATAAAAAGCGGAGGAAAGGAGGAGATGGGTGTGGAGTGTGGGGTTTGGGGGGGTCCTGGGGGGGTTTGGGGGGTCCTGAGAGGTCCTGGGGGATCCTCCGGTGTTTTGGGGGGTGCTGGGGGTGTTTTGGGGGGTCCCGGGGGTTTTTGAGGGGTGCTGGGGGTGTTTGGTGGGGTCCTGGGGGTGTTTTGGGGGGTCCCAAGGGGTCCTGGCTGTGTTTTGGGGGTGCTGGGGGTGTTTTGGGGGGTCCTGGCGGTGTTTTGGGGGGGTCCTGAAGGTGTTTTGGGAGGTCCCAAGGGGTCCTGGGGTGTTTTGGGGGATCCCAAGACTTCTTGGGGGGTCCTGCGGGTGTTTTGGGGGGTCCCGAGAGGTCCTGGGGGATCCTTGGGTGTTTTGGGGGGTCCTGGGGGGTTCTGGGAGTGTTTGGGAGGTCCTGGGGGTGTTTTGGGGAGTCCTGGAGGATCCTGGGGGTGTTCTGGGGGGTCCCGAGGGTTTTTGGGGGGTCCTGGGGGTGTTTTGGGGGGGTCCCGAGGGTTTTTGGGGGGTGCTGGGAGTGTTTGGTGGGGTCCTGGGGGTGTTTTGGGGGGTCCCGACAAGTCCTGGAGTTGTTTTGGGGGGGTCCTGGGGGTGTTTTGGGAGGTCCCAAGGGGTCCTGGGGGTGTTTTGGGGGGTCCTGGGGGTGTTCTGGGGGATCCCGAGGGTTTTTGGGGGGTCCTGGGAGTCTTTTAGGGGATCCCAAGGGGTCCTGAGGGTGTCTTGGGGGGGTCCCGAGGGTGTTTTGGGGGGTCCCGGGGGTGTTTTGGGGGGTCCCGAGAGTTCTTGAGGGTTCCTGGGGGTGTTCTGGGGGGTCCCGAGGGTGTTTTGGGGGGTCTCGAGAGGTCCTGGGTGTGTTTTGGGGGGTCCCGAGGGTGTTTTGGGGGGTCCCGGGGGGTCCTGGAGGTGTTTGGGGGGTCCCGGGGGTGTTTTGGGGGGTCCTGGGGGTGTTTTGGGGGGGTCCCGAGAGTTCTTGGGGGATCCCGGGGGTGTTTTGGGGGGTCCCGAGAGGTCCTGGGGGTGTTTTGGGGGGTCCCGAGGGGTCCCGAGGGTGTTTTGGGGGTCCCGGGGGTGTTTTGGGGGGTCCCGGGGGTGTTTTGGGGGGTCCCGGGGGGTCCTGGGGGTGTTTTGGGGGTCCCGAGGGTGTTTTGGGGGGTCCCGGGGGGTCCTGGCCGTGCCCGGAGCTCCCAAGGACCTCCCTCTCCCCGCCGTGTCAATCACCCGCCTGTCCCCGCCCATCGATCCCAACCAACCAATCACCGCTCACCTTCGAGCCGTAGCCCCGCCCCTTTCCGAACCGGCACGATCGGCTCGGTGGGCGGGGCCTCGAGCGTTCGGCGACCAATCAGCGCCTCGCTCCTTGGCGGGAGCGCGTCACTTCCGGCGGCGGCGGGGGCGGAAGCGGCGGCGGCCCGAGGATGTTTTACCACGTGAGCGGCACCGGGAGGGGTCACGTGGGGCACCGGGAGGGGTCACGTGGGGCACCGGGAGGGGTCACGTGAGGCACCGGGAGGGGGGGGGGGGCTGGGTCCCCTCAGGGGATCCCGGGGGTGTTGCCGGCCTTGGGGACCCTCCCGGTGGCTCCCGGTGGCTCCCGGTGATTCCCGGTAATTCCCGGTGATTCCCGGTGCTCCCCAGATCTCCCTGGAGCACGAGATCCTGCTCCACCCGCGCTACTTCGGGCCCAACCTGCTCAACACCGTCAAGCAGAAGCTTTTTACCGAGGTGGAGGGGACCTGCACCGGGAAGTGAGCGCGGCAAAGAAATCCCCGAAAAACGGCACCGGGAATACCGGGAATGGGCCCGGGACACCGGGAATGGGCCCTGGGACACCGGGAATGGGCCTGGGGACACCGGGAATGGCCCCGGGACACCGGGAATGGCACCGGGACACCGGGAATGGGCCTGGGGACACCGGGAATGGCCCCGGGACACCGGGAATGGCACCGGGACACCGGGAATGGGCCTGGGGACACCGGGAATGGCCCCGGGACACCGGGAATGGCCCCGGGAATGGCCCCGGGAATGGCACCGGGAATACCGGGAATGGCACCGGGAATACCGGGAATGGCCCTGGGACACCGGGAATGGCACCGGGAATACCGGGAATGGCACCGGGACACCGGGAATGGCACCGGGAATACCGGGAATGGCACCGGGACACCGGGAATGGGCACCGGGACACCGGGAATGGCACCGGGAATACCGGGAATGGCACCGGGAATACCGGGAATGGCACCGGGACACCGGGAATGGGCCCCGGGACACCGGGAATGGCCCTGGGACACCGGGAATGGGCCTGGGAATGGGCCCCGGGACACCGGGAATGGCTCCGGGAACACCGGGAATGGGCACGGGAATGGCACCGGGAATGGCACCGGGAATGGCCCTGGGGACACCGGGAGTGGCCCCGGGACACCGGGAATGGCCCCGGGACACCGGGAATGGCTCCGGGAACACCGGGAATGGGCCTGGGGACACCGGGAATGGCACCGGGAATACCGGGAATGGCCCCGGGACACCGGGAATGGCCCTGGGACACCGGGAATGGGCCCGGGACACCGGGAATGGGCCCGGGAACACCGGGAATGGCACCAGGAACACCGGGAATGGCCCTGGGACACCGGGAATGGGCCTGGGGACACCGGGAATGGCACCGGGAATGGCCCCGGGACACCGGGAATGGGCCCCGGGACACCGGGAATGGGCCTGGGGACACCGGGAATGGCACCGGGACACCGGGAATGGGCCCCGGGAATACCGGGAATGGCCCCGGGACCCCCAAATCCATCCTGAGCCCCCTCAGGGACCCCCCAAAAACCCCCTGAGACCTCAAAACCCTCCTGAGACCCCCAAAAACCTCCTGAGACCCCCCAGGAACCCCCCCAGGGACCCCCAAATCCGTCCTGAGACCCCCCAGACCCTCCTGAGACCCCAAAAACCTCCTGAGACCCCCCCAGGGACCCCCAAATCCCCCAGAGCCCCCCCAAAACCTTCCTGAGACCCCCCAGGAACCCCCCCCAGGGACCCCCAAACCCCCCTGAGCCCCCAAAAACCCCCTGAGCCCCCTCAGGGACCCCCCAAAAACCCCCTGAGACCTCAAAACCCTCCTGAGACCCCCCCAGGGACCCCCAAATCCCCCTGAGACCCCCCCCAAACCCTCCTGAGACCCCAAAAAACCCCTGAGAGCCCCCGGGACCCTCCCCAGGGACCCCCAAATCCATCCTGAGCACCCCTGGAAACCCCCTGAGACCCCTCAGGGACCCCCAAATCCCCAGAGCCCCCCCCAAAAACCTCCTGAGACCCCAAAAACCTCCTGAGACCCCCCAGAGCCTCCCCAGGGACCCCCAAATCCATCCTGAGCACCCCTGGAAACCCCCTGAGACCCCTCAGGGACCCCCAAATCCCCAGAGCCCCCCCCAAAAACCTCCTGAGACCCCAAAAACCTCCTGAGACCCCCCAGAGCCTCCCCAGGGACCCCCAAATCCATCCTGAGACCCCCCCCAAACTCCCTGTGCCCCCCAAAACCTCCTGAGACCCCTCAGGGACCCCCAAATCCCCCAGAGCCCCCCCAAAACCTTCCTGAGACCCCCCAGGAACCCCCCCAGGGACCCCCAAACCCCCCAGAGCCCCCTCAGGGACCCCCCAAAAACCCCCTGAGACCCCCCCCAAACCCTCCTGAGACCCCAAAAACCTCCTGAGACCCCCCAGGAACCCCCCCCAGGGACCCCCAAATCCATCCTGAGCCCCCCCTGGGCACCCCAAATCCATCCTGAGACCCCCCCAAACTCCCTGAGCCCCCCAAAACCTCCTGAGACCCCCCAGGGACCCCCAAAAACCCCCTGAGACCCCTCAAGGTACCCCAAACCCCCCTGAGACCCCAAAAAACCCCTGAGACTCCAAAAAACCCCTGAGACCCCCCCAGAGCCCCCCCTGGGCACCCCAAATCCCCCTGAGCCCCCCAAAACCTCCTGAGACCCCCCAGGGACCCCCCCAGGGACCCCTAAATCCATTCTGAGCCCCCCCAGGACCCCTCAAAGCCCCCAAGAATCCTCCAAACCCATCCAGGACCCCCCAAACTCCCCCCAAACCCCCCCAGGACCCCCCAAACCCCTCCAAAGTCCCCCAAACCTCACCCAGGACCCCCCAACCCCCCCAAATCACACCCAGGACCCCTCAAACCCCCTCAAATCACACCCAGGACCCCCCAGGACCCCTCAAACCCCCCAAACTCTCCCCAAATCCCACCCAGGACCCCTCAAACCTCCCCAAATCCCACCCAGGACCCCTCAAATCCCCCCAAACCCCACCCAGGACCCCCAAACCCTCCCCAAATCACACCCAGGACCCCCCAAACCCTGCCCAGGAGCCCCAAATCCCCCCAAACTCCCCCAAACCCCACCCAGGACCCCCCAAACCCCTCCAAATCACACCCAGGACCCCCCAGGACCCCTCAAACCTCCCCAAACCCCCCAGACCCGAGCCAGGACCCCCCAAACTCCACCCAGGACACCTCAAACCTCCTTCAAATCCCCCCAAATCCCCCCCAAACCCCACCCAGGACCCCTCAAACCCCCCAAACCCTCCCCAAATCACACCCAGGATCCCCCCAGGACCCCCCAAACCCCATCCAGAACCCCCCAAACCCCCCCCAGGACCCATCAAACCCCCCAAACCCCCCCCAAATCACACCCAGGACCCCCCAAACCCCACCCAGGACCCCCCAAACCCCCTCAAATCACACCCAGGACCCCCCAAACCCCTCTCCCCCCCAGGTACGGGTTTGTGATCGCCGTCACCACCATCGATAACATCGGGGCCGGGGTGATCCAGCCGGGACCCCCAAACCCCAAACCCATCCCAAACCCCCCCAAACCCCCCTAAAACTCAGCCAGGACCCCCCAAACCTTCCCCAAATCACACCCAGGACCCCTCAAACCCCACCCAGGACCCCCCAAATCCCCCCAAATCACACCCAGGACCCCCCAAACCCCATCCAGGACCCCCCAAACCCACCCAGAGCAGACCCAGGACCCCCCAAACCCCCCCCCAAGACCCTCTCAAATCCCCCCAAACCCCATCCAGGACCCATCAAACCCCCCCAAACCCTCCCCAAATCACACCCAGGACCCCCCAAACCCTCCCCAAACCCCCCCAGGACCCCTCAAACCCCCCTGAACCCCCCTCAAACCCCATCCAGGACCCCCAAACCCTCCCCAAACCCCACCCAGGACCCCTCAAACTCCCCCAAACCCCAGTCAGGTCCCCCCAAACCCCCTTCAAATCCCCCCAAATCCCCTCCAGGACCCCCCAAACCCCCCAAACTCCCCCAGGTACGGGTTTGTGATCGCCGTCACCACCATCGATAACATCGGGGCCGGGGTGATCCAGCCGGGCCGGGGCTTCGTGCTCTACCCCGTGCGCTACAAAGCCATCGTGTTCCGACCCTTCAAGGGAGAGGTGGTGGATGCTGTGGTCACCCAGGTCAACAAGGTGGGATTTGGGGGGGTCATGGGGAGGTTTTGGGGGTCCTGAGGGCGTTTGGGGGGTCCTGAGGGGATTTTGGGGGTCTTTTGGGGGCTGGGATCCAGCCAGGCCGGGGGTTCCTGCAGTACAAAGCCATCGTGTTCCGACCCTTCAAGGTGGATGCTGTGGTCACCCAGGTCAACAAGGTGGGGTTTGGGGGGGTCCTGAGGGGGTTTTGGGGGTCCTGAGGGGATTTTGGGGGTCCTGAGGGGGTCCTGGGGGGGTTTTGGGGGCTGGGATCCAGCTGGGCTGGGGGTTTGTGCAGTACAAAGCCATCGTGTTCCGACCCTTCAAGGTGGATGCTGTGGTCACTCAGGTTAACAAGGTGGGATTTGGGGGGGTTTTGGGGGGGGTTTTGGGGGTCCTGAGGGGGTCCTGGGGGGGATTTTGGGGGTCCTGAGGGGATTTTGGGGGGGTTTTGGGTGCTGGGATCCAGCCAGGCTGGGGGTTTGTGTGGTACAAAGCCATTGTGTTCCGACCCTTCAAGGTGGATGCTGTGGTCACCCAGGTCAACAAGGTGGGTTTTGGGGGGGGTTTGGGGGTCCTGAGGGGGTCCTGGGGAGGTTTTGGGGGTCCTGGAGGGGTTTTGGGGGTGTTTTGGGGGCTGGGGTTCGTGCTCTACCCCGTGCGCTACAAAGCCATCGTGTTCCGACCCTTCAAGGGAGAGGTGGTGGATGCTGTGGTCACCCAGGTCAACAAGGTGGGGTTTGGGGGGGTTTTGGGGGTCCTGAGGGGGTTTTGGGGGTCCTGAGGGGGTTTTGGGGGGGTTTTGGGGGCTGGGATCCAGCCAGGCTGGGGGTTCCTGCGCTACAAAGCCATCGTGTTCCGACCCTTCAAGGGAGAGGTGGTGGATGCTGTGGTCACCCAGGTTAACAAGGTGGGGTTTGGGGGGGTTTTGGGGGTCCTGAGGGGGTCCTGGGGGGATTTTGGGGGTCTTGAGGGGGTTTTGGGGGGGTTTTGGGTGCTGGGATCCAGCTGGGCTGGGGGTTCCTGCGCTACAAAGCCATCGTGTTCCGACCCTTCAAGGTGGATGCTGTGGTCACCCAGGTTAACAAGGTGGGGTTTGGGGGGGTTTTGGGGGGGTTTTGGGGGTCCTGAGGGGATTTTGGGGGTCCTGAGGGGATTTTGGGGGTCCTGAGGGGATTTTGGGGGTGTCCTGGGGGCTGGGATCCAGCTGGGCTGGGGGTTTGTGCAGTACAAAGCCATCGTGTTCCGACCCTTCAAGGGAGAGGTGGTGGATGCTGTGGTCACCCAGGTCAACAAGGTGGGGTTTGGGGGGGTCCTGAGGGGGTTTTGGGGGTCCTGAGGGGGTTTTGGGGGGGTCCTGGGTGCTGGGATCCAGCTGGGCTGGGGGTTCCTGCGGTACAAAGCCATTGTGTTCCGACCCTTCAAGGTGGATGCTGTGGTCACCCAGGTTAACAAGGTGGGATTTGGGGGGGTTTTGGGGGGGTTTTGGGGGTCCTGAGGAGGTTTTGGGGGTCCTGAGGGGGTTTCTGGGGGGGTCCTGGGTGCTGGGATCCAGCTGGGCTGGGGGTTTGTGCAGTACAAAGCCATCGTGTTCCGACCCTTCAAGGTGGATGCTGTGGTCACCCAGGTTAACAAGGTGGGGTTTGGGGGGGTCCTGGGGGGGGGTTTTGGGGGTCCTGAGAAGGTCCTGGGGAGGTTTTGGGGGTCCTGGAGGGGTTTTGGGGGTCCTGGAGGGTTTCTGGGGGGGTTCTGAGTGGGTTCTGTGGTCACCCAGGTCATCAAGGTGAGTTCCTGGGGGGGATCTGGGGTGTCTCTGAGGGGTCCTGGGGTCACCCAGGTTAACAAGGTGGGGTTTGGGGGGGTCCTGGGGGGGTTTTGGGGGTCTTGAGGGGGTTTTGGGGGGGTTTTGGGGGTCCTGGAGGGGTTTTGGGGGTCCTGGGGGGTGCTGAGTGGGTTCTGTGGTCACCCAGGTCAACATCCTGGGGGGGTTCTGAGGGGTCCTGGGGTCACTCAGGTTAACAAGGTGGGGTTTGGGGGGTTTTGGGGGGGTTTTGGGGGTCCTGGGGGGTCGTGGGGGGGGGTCCTTGGGAGGTTTTGGGGGTCCTGGAGGGTTTCTGGGGGGGTTCTGAGTGGCTTCTGTGGTCACCCAGGTCAACAAGGTGAGGTTTGGGGGGTCCTGAGGGGGTCCTGAGGGAGTTCTGGGGGTCCTGGGGGAGTTCTGGGGACACCCAGGTCAACAAGGTGAGCTCCTGGGGGGTCCTGAGGGGGTCCTGGGGGGGTTTTGGGGGTCCTGGAGGGGTTTGGGGGGGTCCTGGGGGGGTTCTGAGGGGGTCCTGGAGGGGTTTTGGGGGTCCTGGAGGGTTTCTGGGGGGGTTCTGAGGGGGTCCTGTGGTCACCCAGGTTAACAAGGTGGGGTTTGGGGGGTCCTGGGGGGGTTTTGGGGGTCCTGGGGGGTTTTGGGGGAGTTCTGGGGGGTCCTGGGGTGGTTCTGGGGTCACCCAGCTCAACAAGGTGAGGTTTGGGGGGGGTCCTGGGGGGTCCAAGGGAAGTTCTGGGGGGTCCTGGGGGGGCAAGG
The DNA here is from genome assembly GCA_038429875.1 of Poecile montanus. Taxonomy (NCBI): domain Eukaryota; kingdom Metazoa; phylum Chordata; class Aves; order Passeriformes; family Paridae; genus Poecile; species Poecile montanus. The sequence continues at coordinate 2,621,721 of CM076533.1, forward strand.
AGACAATTCTGGGGTTCTAGGGGGGCTCTGAGGGGTCCTGGGGGGGTTCTGGGGACACCCAGGTCAATGAGGTGGGGTCCCCTGGGGTTCTGGGGAGGTTTGGGGGTCCTGGGGGGGTCCTGGGGGGGTTCTGAGGGGGTCCTGTGGTCACCCAGGTTAACAAGGTGGGGTCTGGGGGGGTTTTGGGGGGGTTTTGGGGGTGTCTGAGGGGGCAAGGAGACAATTCTGGGGTCCTGGGAGAGTCCTGGAGGGGTTCTGTGGTCACCCAGGTCAACAAGGTGGGGTTTGGGGAGGGTCCTGGGGGGGTTTTGGGGGTCCTGGAGGGGTCCTGGGGGGATTCTGAGTGGGTTCTGTGGTCACCCAGGTCGACAAGGTGGGGTTTGGGGGTCCTGGGGGGGTTTTGGGGGTCCTGAGAAGGTCCTGGGGAGGTTTTGGGGGTCCTGGGGGGGTTTTGGGGGTCCTGGGGAGGTTTTGGGGGTCCTGGAGGGGTCCTGGGGGGGTTCTGGGGACACCCAGGTCAACAAGGTGAGCTCCTGGGAGGTCCTGGGGGGGTCCTGGGGGGGGGGTTGGGGGGTCCTGGGTGGGTTCTGGAGGGATCTGGGGGGGTCCTGGGGGAGTTCTGGGAGGTTTGGGGGGTCCTGGGTGGGTTCTGGGAGGTTTGGGGGGGGTCCTGGGTGGGTTCTGGGGGGTTTGGGGGGTCCTGGGTGGGTTCTGGGGGGTTTGGGGGGGTCCTGGGTGGGTTCTGGAGGGATCTGGGGGGGTCCTGGGTGGGTTCTGGGGGGTTTTGGGGGGGGTCCTGGGTGGGTTCTGGGGGGTTTGGGGGGGTCCTGGGGGGATTCTGGGGGGTTTTGGGGGGTCCTGGGGGGGTCCTGGGAGGTTTGGGGGGTCCTGGGTGGGTTCTGGGGGGTTTGGGGGGGTCCTGGGTGAGTTCTGGGGGGTTTGGGGGGGTCCTGGGTGAGTTCTGGGGGGTTTTGGGGGGTCCTGGGGGGATTCTGGGGTCACCCAGCTCAACAAGGTGAGGTCCCCAGGGGTCCTGGGGAGTTTTGGGGGTGTCCTGGGGGGTCCTGGGGGTCCCTGGGGTCACCAAGGCGACAACTTGGGGAGCACTGGGGCTCTGCAGGGCCCTGAACCCCAACATTGGTCCCTTTATTGTCCTTTATTGTCCTTTATTGTCCCTTTTTGTCCCTTTTTTGTCCACTTTTGTCTTGTTTTTATCCATTTTTGTCCCTTTATTGTCCCATTTTTTGTCTTTTTTGTTTTTTATTGCCCCTTTTTGTCCTTTTCTTGTCCCATTTTTGTCCCTTTTTGTCCCTTTTTTGTCTTTTTTTCTCCCTTTTCTTCCATTTTTTGGTCTTTTTTTGTCCATTTTTGTCCATTTTTCTCCTTATTTCTCCTCTTTCTGTCCTTTTTTGTCCCTTTTTTCTCATTTTTGTCCCTTTTGGACCCATTTTTGTCCATTTTTATCCCTTTTTATCCCTTTTTTACCCTTTTTATGTCCTGTTTTTGTCTCTTTCTGTCTTTCCTTATCCCTTTTTTGTCACTTTTTGTCCATTTTTGACACATTTTTGTGCATTTTTATCCATTTTTATACCTTTTTTGTCCCTTTTTGTCTCTTTTTATCCCATTTTTATCCATTTTTATCCATTTTCATCCCACTTTTGTCCATTTTTGTCACTTTTTGTCTCATTTCTGCCCCATTTTGTCCCATTTTTGTCACTTTTTTTCCATTTTTGTCCCTTTTCATCCCATTTTTATTCCTTTTTTTCCCTTTTTTTGTCCATTTTTGTCCCTTTTTGTCACTTTTTGTCCATTTCTGCCCCATTTTGTCCCATCTTTATCCCTTTTTTTCACTTTTTTTGTCCATTTTCATCCCTTTTTGTCACTTTTTATTCCATTTTGTCCCATTTTTGTCCATTTTTATCCAATTTTGTCCCTTTTCATCCCATTTTCATCCCATTTTTATCTTTTTTTTATCCCATTTTGTCCCATTTTTGTCACTTTTTGTCCATTTCTGCCCCATTTTGTCCCATTTTTATCCCTTTTTTTCACTTTTTTTGTCCATTTTCATCCCTTTTTGTCACTTTTTATCCCATTTTGTCCCATTTTTGTCCATTTTTATCCATTTTTGTCCATTTTTATCCCGTTTTTATCTCTTTTTTTCCATTTTTGTCCCTTTTCATCCCATTTTTATCATTTTTTTCCCTTTTTTTGTCCATTTTTGTCCCTTTTTGTCACTTTTTGTCCGTTTTTATCCCATTTTTGTCCCTTTTCATCCCATTTTCATCCCATTTTTATCTCTTTTTTGTCCGTTTTTGTCCATTTTTGTCACTTTTTGTCACTTTTTGTCCGTTTTTATCCCATTTTTGTCACTTTTTGTCCATTTTTATCACATTTTGTCACTTTTTGTCCATTTCTGCCCCACTTTGTCTCATTTTTGTCCCATTTTGTATCATTTTTGTCACTTTTTTTCCATTTTTATCCTGTTTTTATCCTTTTTTCCCTTTTTTTGTCCATTTTTGTCCCTTTTTGTCATTTTCTGTCCATTTTTGTCCCATTTTTGTCTCTTTTCATCCCATTTTCATCCCATTTTTATCTCTTTTTTGTCCATTTTTATCCATTTTTGTCACTTTTTATCCCATTTTTGTCACTTTTTATCCATTTTTGTCCCTTTTCATCCCATTTTTATCCCTTTTTTTCACTTTTTTTGTCCCTTTTCATCCCTTTTTGTCACTTTTTTGTCACTTTTTTTCCATTTTTGTCCCTTTTCATCCCATTTTTATCTCTTTTTTGTCCATTTTCGTCCCTTTTTCTCACTTTTTATCCATTTTTGTCCCTTTTTATCCCATTTTTATCTCTCTTCATCCCATTTTCATCCCATTTTTATCTCTTTTTTGTCCATTTTCGTCCCTTTTTCTCACTTTTTATCCCATTTTTATCCATTTTTGTCCCTTTTTATCCCATTTTTATCTCTCTTCATCCCATTTTCATCCCATTTTTATCTCTTTTTTGTCCATTTTCATCCCTTTTTGTCACTTTTTATCCCATTTTGTCCCATTTTTGTCCATTTTTATCCATTTTTGTCCATTTTTATCCCGTTTTTATTTCTTTTTTTCCATTTTTGTCCCTTTTCATCCCATTTTTATCATTTTTTTCCCTTTTTTTGTCCATTTTTGTCCCTTTTTGTCACTTTTTGTCCGTTTTTATCCCATTTTTGTCCCTTTTCATCCCATTTTCATCCCATTTTTATCTCTTTTTTGTCCATTTTTGTCCATTTTTGTCACTTTTTGTCACTTTTTGTCCGTTTTTATCCCATTTTTGTCACTTTTTGTCCATTTTTATCACATTTTGTCACTTTTTGTCCATTTCTGCCCCACTTTGTCTCATTTTTGTCCCATTTTGTATCATTTTTGTCACTTTTTTTCCATTTTTATCCTGTTTTTATCCTTTTTTTCCCTTTTTTTGTCCATTTTTGTCCCTTTTTGTCATTTTCTGTCCATTTTTGTCCCATTTTTGTCTCTTTTCATCCCATTTTCATCCCATTTTGTCCCATTTTTGCCCACTTTTATCCATTTTTGTCCCTTTTTATCCCATTTTTATCTCTTTTTTATCCCATTTTGTCCCATTTTTGCCCACTTTTATCCATTTTTGTCCCTTTTTATCCCTTTTTCCCCATTTTTGTCCATTTTTGTCACTTTTTATCCCATTTTTGTCACTTTTTATCCATTTTTGTCCCTTTTCATCCCATTTTTATCCCTTTTTTTCCCTTTTTTTGTCCCTTTTCATCCCTTTTTGTCACTTTTTATCCATTTTGTCCCATTTTTGTCTCTTTTTATCCATTTTTGTCCCTTTTCATCCCATTTTTATTCCTTTTTTTCACTTTTTTGTCCCTTTTCATCCCTTTTTGTCACTTTTTATCCCATTTTGTCCCATTTTTGTCTCTTTTTATCCATTTTTGTCCCTTTTATCCCATTTTTACCCCATTTTTATCTCTTTTTTGTCCATTTTCGTCCCTTTTTCTCACTTTTTATCCCATTTTTATCCATTTTTGTCCCTTTTCACCCCATTTTTCCCCCCAGGTCGGGCTGTTCACGGAGATCGGGCCGATGTCCTGCTTCATCTCGCGCCACGTGAGACCCCAAAAATGTCACCAAGGGGAGGTTTGGGGACCCCAAAATGTCACTGGGGGGGTTTGGGGACCCCAAAAATGTCACCAGGGGGGTTTGGGGACCCCCCAAAATGTCACCAAGGGTTGGGGACACCCCAAAATGTCACTGGGGGGGTTGGGGACCCCAAAATGTCACCGGGGGGGTTGGGGACCCCAAAATGTCATCAAGGGTTGGGGACACCCCAAAAATGTCACCAAGGGTTGGGGACACCCTAAAATGTCACCAGGGGGGTGGGGACACCCCAAAATGTCACCGGGGGGGTTTGGGGACCCCAAAATGTCACCAAGGGTTGGGGACACCCCAAAATGTCACTGGGGGGGTTTGGGGACCCCAAAATGTCACCAGAAATTGGGGACACCCCAAAATGTCACCAAGGCTTGGGGACACCTCAAAATGTCACCAAAGGGAGGGGGGACACCCCAAAAATGTCACCAAGGGTTGGGGACACCCCAAAAATGTCACCAGGGGGGTTTGGGGACCCCCAAAATGTCACCAGGGGGGGTTGGGGACCCCAAAATGTCACCAGGGGTTGGGGACACCCCAGAAATGAAACTTGGGGGGGTTTGGGGACCCCAAAATCCCCCTTGGGGACCCGGCTGAGCCCTGAAACCCCCAAATCCCCCCCAGATTTTCCTTTGGGGACCCCAGACCCCCCCTGGGACCCCCCTGGGACCCCCCCAAGACCCCTCTGAGCCCCCAGATCCCCCCAAGACCCCTCTGAGCCCCTCAGGACCCCCTCAGGACCCCCCTGAGCCCTTCCAGGACCCCACAAGACCCCCCAGGACCCCAGAATTGTCTCCTTGCCCCCCCAGACCCCTCAGGGACCCCCCAGACCCCCCCCAGGACCCCCTGACCCCCCCCTGGGGACACCCCTGAGCCCCCCAAATCCCCCCAAGACCCCCCCCAGGACCCCCCTGAGCCCCCCAAGACCCCTCTGAGCCCCCCAAGGCCCCCCCAGGACCCCCCCAGGACCCCCCAGACCCCCCCGGACCCCCCCAAACCCCCCCCCCAGAACCCCCCAATGAGCCCCCAGATCCCCCCAGGGACCCCTCTGAGCCCCTCAGGACCCCCCAGACCCCCCCCAGGACCCCCAAAGACCTCTCTGACCCCCCCTGAGCCCCCCAAGACCCCCCAGAACCCCCCAGGACCGCTCTGAGCCCCCCGGGGCACGCTCCAGGACCCCCCAGACCCCCCTGGGGACCCCTGGGGACCCCCCAGATCCTCCCAAGACCCCCTGGGGACCCCCCCAGGACCTCCCAAGACCCCTCTGAGCCCCCAAGGAGCCCCCAAACCCCCCCTGGGAACCCTCCAGGACCCCCCTGAGCCCCCCAAGACCCCCCAGGACCCCCAAAGACCCCCCTGGGGACCCCTCTGAGCCCCCAGATCCTCCCAAGACCCCCTGGGGACCCCCCAAGACCCCCCAAGACCCTCCAGGACCCCCCCAAGACCCCCCAGGACCCCCAAAGACCCCCTGAGCCCTCCCTGTCCCCCCCAAACCCCCCTGAGCCCCTCAGGACACCCCAGACCCCCCCAGAAACCCCCCAATGAGCCCCCAGATCCCCCCAGGGACCCCCCAGAGCCCCTCAGGATGCCCCAGACCCCCCCCCAGGACCCCCAAAGACCCCCCAAGACCCCCCAGACCCCCCCGAAGACCCCCCCAAAGACCCCCCAGGACCCCCCAGACCCCTCCAAGACCCCCCAAAGACCCCCCAAGACCCCCCAGACCCCCCCAAAGACCCCCCCAAAGACCCCCCAAAACCCCTCTGAGCCCCCCAAGGCCCCCCCAGGACCCCCCAGGACCCCCCAAAGACCCCCAGGACCCCCCCAAAGACCCCCCAGGACCCCCCCTGACCCCCCCTTTCCCCCCCAGTCCATCCCCTCCGAGATGGAATTCGACCCCAACTCCAACCCCCCCTGCTACAAAACCGTGGACGAGGTGAGACCCAAAACCCCCCAAAAACCCCAAAATCCCCCCAAAAAACCCCAAATCCCCCCAAAAAAACCCCAAAATCCCCTCCCCCACCCCGGGGGGGTCCCCAGAGCCCCCCCAAACCCCCCCAAAACCCCCCCCAGGACATCGTGATCCAGCAGGACGACGAAATCCGGCTGAAGATCGTGGGGACCCGAGTGGACAAAAACGACATCGTCAGTGGGGGGGACCCCAAAATCCAGGGGGGGATACAAAGATTGGGGGGGAAATCCCAAAATTTGGGGGGGAAATCCCAAAATTTGGGGGGTTCTGGGTTGGGTTTGGGGGGAAATCCCAAAATTTGGGGGGGAAATCCCGAAATTCGGGGGGTTCTGGGTCGGTTTTGGGGGGGAAATCTCAAAATTTGGGGGGTTCTGGGTTGGGTTTTGGGGGAAAATCCCAAAATTTGGGGGGGAAATCCCAAAATTCGGGGGGTTCTGGGTCGGTTTTGGGGAGAAATCCCGGAATTTTGGGGTTCTGTGTCCATTTTTGGGGGAAAATCCTGAAATTCGGGGGGTTCTGGGTTGGGTTTGGGGGAAAATCCCGAAATTTGGGGGGGAAATCCCAAAATTTGGGGGGTTCTGGGTTGGGTTTTGGGGGGAAATCTCAAAATTTGGGGGGTTCTGTGGCCATTTTGGGGGAAAATCCCAAAATTTTGGGGTTCTGGGTTGGTTTTGGGGGGGAAAATCCCAAAATTTTTGGGGTTCTGTGTCCATTTTTGGGGGAAAATCTCGAAATTCGGGGGGTTCTGGGTTGGGTTTGGGGGGAAAATCCCAAAATTCAGGGGGTTTTGGGTTGGGTTTGGGGGGAAATCCCAAAATTTTGGGGATTTTTTGACCATTTTGATGGAAAACCCCAAAATTCAGGGGGGTCTGGGTTGGGTTTTAGGGAAAATCCCAAAATTTTGGGGGGAAATCCTGAAATTTGGGGGGTTCTGGGTTGGTTTTGGGGGGAAATCCCAAAATTTGGGGGAAAATCCCAAAATTTGGGGGGTCTGGGTCAGGTTTTGGGGGGAAATTTTGGGGATTTTTTCACAATTTTGAGGGGAAATCTCAAAATTCGGGGGGGTCTGGGTCCATTTTTGGGGGAAATCTCAAAATTTTGGGGATTTTTTGACCATTTTGGAGGGAAATCTCGAAATTTGGGGGGTTCTGGGTTGGGTTTGGGAGGGAAATCCCAAAATTTTGTGGGGGTCTGTGTCCATTTTTGGGAAGAAATCTCAAAATTTGGGGGATTTTCTTGACCATTTTTGGGGGAAATGCCAGAATTTGGGGGGTTCTGGGTCCATTTTTGGGGGGAAATCTCAAAATTTGGGGTTTTTTTTTGACCATTTTGGGGGAAAATCCCGAAATTTGGGGATTCTGGGTTGGGGTTTGGGGGAAAATCCCAAAATTTGTGGGGGAAATCCCGAAATTCGGGGGGTTCTGGGTTGGGTTTTAGGGAAAATCCCAAAATTTGGGGGGAAATCCCGTAATTTGGGGGGTTCTGGGTTGGGTTTTGGGGGAAAATCCCAAAATTTTGGGGTTCTGGGTTGGTTTTGGGGGGGAAAATCCCAAAATTTTTGGGGTTCTGTGTCCATTTTTGGGGGAAAATCTCGAAATTCGGGGGATTCTGGGTTGGGTTTGGGGGGAAATCACAAAATTTTGGGGGTTCTGGGGGGGTTTGGGGGAAAATCCCGAAATTTGGCGATTCTGGGTTGGGGTTTGGGGGGAAATCCCAGAATTTTGGGGGGAAATCCCAAAATTTGGGGGGGAAATCCCAAAATCTGGGGGGTTCTGGGTTGGGTTTGGGGGGGAAATCTCAAAATTTTGGGGGGGTCTGTGCCCATTTTTGGGAAGAAATCTCAAAATTTGGGGGATTTTCTTGACCATTTTGGGGGGAAATGCCAGAATTTGGGGGGTTCTGGGTCCATTTTTGGGGGGAAGTCTCAAAATTTGGGGGGGAAATCCCAAAATTTTGGGGGTTCTGGGTTGGGTTTGGGGGGAAATCCCAAAATTTGGGGGGAAATCCCAAAATTTGGGGGGGAAATCCCAAAATTGGGGGGGGAAATCCCAAAATTTGGGGGGTTCTGGGTCGGGTTTGGGGGAAAAATCCCAAAATTTTGGGGGGTTCTGGGTTGGTTTTGGGGGGAAATCTCAAAATTCAGGGGGGTCTGGGTCGGGTTTTAGGGAAAATCCCAAAATTTTGGGGGGAAATCCTGAAATTTGGGGGGTTCTGGGTTGGGTTTGGGGGAATATCCCAAAATTTTGGGGGGTCTGGGTGGGGTTTGGGGGAAAATCCCGAAATTTTGGGGGTTCTGGGTCGGGTTTTAGGGAAAATCCCAAAATTTGGGGTGAAATCCCAAAATTTGGGGGGTTCTGGGTCAGTTTTGGGGAAAAATCCCAAAATTTGTGGGGGAAATCCCGAAATTTGGGGGGTTCTGGGTTGGGTTTGGGGGGAAAATCTCAAAATTTGGGGGGGTTCTGTGGCCATTTTGGGGGAAAATCCCGAAATTTGGGGGGTTCTGGGTCGGGTTTGGGGGAAAATCCCGGAATTTTGGGGTTCTGTGGTCATTTTTGGGGGGAAATCTCAAAATTTGGGGGTTTTTTTTGACCATTTTGGGGGGAAATCCTGAAATTTGGGGGGTTCTGGGTCGGGTTTTGGGGGAAAAATCCCGAAATTTGGGGGGTCTGGGTGGGGTTTGGGGGAAAATAACAAAATTCGGGGGGAAAATCCCAAAATTTGGGGGGTTCTGGGTCGGGTTTTGGGGGAAAATCCCAAAATTTGGGGGGGAAATCCCAAAATTTGGGGGGGCTGGGTTGGGTTTTGGGGGGAAATCTCAAAATTTGGGGGGTTCTGTGGCCATTTTGGGGGAAAATCCCAAAATTTTGGGGTTCTGGGTTGGTTTTGGGGGGGAAAATGCCGAAATTTTGGGGGTTCTGTGTCCATTTTTGGGGGAAAATCTCGAAATTCGGGGGGTTCTGGGTTGGGTTTGGGGGGAAAATCCCAAAATTTTGGGGGTTCTGGGTTGGGTTTGGGGGAAAATCCCGAAATTTGGGGGGGAAATCCTGAAATTTGGGGGGTTCTGGGTTGGTTTTGGGGGAAAATCTCAAAATTTGGGGGATTTTTTGACAATTTTGAGGGGAAATCTCAAAATTCGGGGGGTTCTGGGTCCATTTTGGGGGGGGAAATCTCAAAATTTGGGGGTTCTGGGTCGGTTTTGGGGGAAAATCCCGAAATTTTGGGGGAAAATCCTGGGATTTGGGGGGTTCTGGGTCGGGTTTTGGGGGGAAAATCCCAAAATTTGGGGTTTCTGGGTCGGTTTTGGGGAGAAAATCCCAAAATTTGGGGTTTCTTTGACCATTTTGGGGTGAAAAATCCCAAAATTTGGGGTTAAAATCCCCAATTTTTTGGGGTGAGCTCCCCATTTCTGGGGGTGGGGGAGGGGAAGGGGGGGGTCCAGGCGAGCCCCTCCCCCCCTGACCCTCCCCCTCCCCTCCCCCCAGTTCGCCATTGGCTCCCTCATGGACGATTACCTGGGTGAGCCGGGGGTCCCGGGGGGGTTCTGGGGGTCCCCCCGGGGGGGTTTTGGGGGTCCCTCCCCCCTCATCCCCTCCCCCCTCATCCCCTCCCCCCTCTCCCCCCAGGTCTGGTCAGCTGAGCCCCGCGACCCCTCCCCACTTCTGCCCCCCAAATTTTGGGCTGTTCTGCCCCAGATCTTGGGGGGCTCTGCCTTTCCTCTCCAAACTCCCAATAAAAGCTTTTTTCGCCCGTTTTTCACCCATTTTTCACTTTTTTCTTTAATTTTTGGGGGGGGGGGGAGGGGTCTTCACCTTCCAGTGGGCCCCACCGCCGTCATTGCCGCTTTAAGGCGGTGTCGCCCCTTTAAGCGCGCCGTTTCCACGGTAACCGCCCCCCTCCCTTTGGCGCTTTACGTCCGCGCGCGCCACTGTCGCGCTGTCCTCACCACCCCCTTCCGCGCTTGGCGGCCGCGGCCCGGCCTTCTCTCCGCGCTCTCCAAGATGGCGGTGTCCGGGGTGAGTGAGGCCGCCTCCGCCATCCGCCGCCATCCTCCTTCCCCCGCCGCCCCGGCGCGCCCCCGCCGCCACCGGCGGAGCCGCGAGGGTTCTGGGATGCGGCCCGGCCGCGCTCGGCGGCGCGGGGATGATCGGGGAGCAGCGGATGGCGGCGGGAAGGGAGCGGGGGGGGGAGGGGTGGGCCCTGAGGGGAGCGCGGGGTGGGGGAGGGGGCGTGTGGCACCCCCGGGGACATTTGGGGACCCCCTGAGGCCGGAACCCCAAAACCTGGGCTGGCTTTAGGACCCTCAATCGCTGGCAGAGCCAAGTTTAGATGCCATAATCGGGAGCTTTTGTCACCCGCTGTCCCTCACTTTGTCACCCGCTGTCCCTCACGCTTCCCCCCCAGCCCTGGCGACATTTTGGGGACCCCAGAATCGCCCCAAAGCACAACCAGGACCCCTCAGACTGGGAGGGATTTAAAGCCCCAAATTCCTCGGGGAGGTTTTTGGGGTGGCGTTTTTGGGGTGGCGCAGCTGGCGGGGTTTGGGGACACTCGGGGGACACCTGGGGACACTTTTGGGGTCTGCAGAACTTGGGGCTTTGGGGTTCCGGGGGTTGGGGGTTGAGGTTCCACCCCGAAATTCCAAAAATTGGGGGTTTGGGGGGTTTGAATCCTGAAATTCCCGCTGGGAAAGGCGGGTCCTGAGCCCGGGATTTGGGGTCTGCAGAACCGGGGGACACCAGGGGACACTCGGGGACACTCGGGGGGCACTCGGGGACACTCGGGGATGCTCGGGGGATACTCGGGGACACTCGGGGGATACCAGGGGATGCTCGGGGGACACTCGGGGATATTCGGGGATACTCGGGAGACACTCGGGGGATACCAGGGGACAGTCGGGGATGCTCGGGGGGCACTCGGGGATGCTCGGGGGACACTCGGGGGGCACTCGGGGGACTCCGGGGGACACTCGGGAGACACTCGGGGGATACCAGGGGACACTCGGGGGTACTCGGGAGACACTCGGGGACACTCGGGGATACTCGGGGGACACTCGGGGGACTCCGGGGGACACTCGGGGATATTCGGGGGATACTCGGGGACACTTGGGGGATACCAGGCGACACTCGGGGATGCTCGGGGGACACTCGGGGACACTCGGGGACACTCGGGGATACTCAGGGACACTCGGGGATACTCGGGGGACATTCGGGGGACACTCGGGGATACTCGGGAGACACTCGGGGACACTCGGGGATACTCAGGGACACTCGGGGATATTCGGGGGACACTCGGGGGATACTGGGGGGATACCGGGGGACACTTGGGGGACACTGGGGGACACCCGAGGACACCAGAAGATGCTCAGGGGATACCGGGGGACACTCGGGGACAACAGGGGATACTGGGGGAATCCCGGGGGACTCCAGGGGACACTCGGGGATGCTCGAGGGACACTTGAGGGACTCTGGGGGACACTCGGTGACACTCGCTGACACTCGAGGACCCCAGAAGACACCCGGGGACACTTGGGGGATACCCGGGGACACTCGGGGATACCAGGGGACACTTGGGGACAGCAGAAGACACCCGGGGGACACCGGGGGCCACTCAGGGACACTGGGGGACACTCGGGGATACTCGGAGACACTTGGGGATACTTGGGGGACACTCGGGGGATACCGGGGGACACTCGGGGATACTCGAGGGGCACTCGGGGACACTCGGGGGATACCAGGGGACACTCAGGGGACACCTGGGGGACACCGGGGGACACCCGGAGACACCCGGGGGACACTCGGTGACACTCGAGGACCCCAGAAGACACCCGGGGATACCGGGGGACACTCGGGGGATACTGGGGGACACCCGGGGACACTTGGGGGATACCGGGGGACACTCGGGGACATCGGGGGACACTTGGGGATACCGGGGGACGCTTGGGGACACTCAGGGGACACCGGGGGACACTTGGTGACACTTGGGGGACTCCCGGGGGACACTCAGGGACAGTCAGGGACACTCAAGGACGCTCAGGGGACACCCGAGGACACTCAGGGACACCCGGGGGACACTCGAGGATGCTCGGGGGACACCGGGGGATACTCGGGGGACACTCGGGGTACACCTGGGGACACCGGGGGACACGTGGGGACACTCGGGGGACAACAGGGGACACTGGGGGGACACTTTGGGACACTCGGGGACACCAGAAGACACCCGAGGGACACTTGGGGACACCAGAAGACACTCAGGGGATACCTGGGGAATCTCGAGGGACACTGAGGGACACTTGGTGACACCCAGGGGACACTCGGGGGACACCTGGGGACACTCTGGGACACTGGGTGACACTCGGGGACAACGGGGGACACCCGGAGGATACCAGGGGACACTTGGGGACACCAGAAGACACTCGAGGGACACTTGGGGGGATACTGGGGGAATTCTGGGGGACACTGGGGGACACTTGGGGACATTCGGGGGACACCTGGGGACGCTCGGGGACACTCAGGGGACACTCGAGGGACACCTGGGGGACACCTGGGGACACTCGGGGACACTCGGGGGGATACTGGGGGAATCCTGGGGGACACCGAGGGACACTTGGGGACACTCGGGGACACTCGGGGACACTCGGGGGACACTCAGGGGACACATGGGGGACACTTGGGGGACACCTGGGGGACACTCAGGGACACCCTGGGGATACTGGGGGGCCATCGGGGGACACCTGAGGACACCAGAAGACACTCGAGGGACACTCGGGGGATACTGGGGGACACCTGGGGACACTTGGGGAACACCGGGGGAGACCCGGAGACACCGGGGACACTCGGGGGGCACTCGGGGGCACTCGGGGATGCTCGGGGGACACTCGGGGATACTCGGGAACACTCGGGGGATACTCGGGGGACACTCGGGGACACTCGGGGGACACTCGGGGATGCTCGGGGGACTCCAAGGGACACTCGGGGGACACCGGGGGACACCCGGAGACACCCAGGGGACACTCGGTGATACTCGAGGACCCCAGAAGACACCCGGGGATACCGGGGGACACTCGGGGGATACTGGGGGACACCCGGGGACACTTGGGGGATACCAGGGGACACTTGGGGATACCGGGGGACGCTTGGGGACACTCAGGGGACACCGGGGGACACTGGGGGACACTTGGTGACACTCGGGGGACTCCCGGGGGACACTCAGGGACAGTCGGGGACACTCGAGGATGCTCAGGGGACACCCGAGGACACTCAGGGACACCCGGGGGACACTCGAGGATGCTCAGGGGACACCGGGGGACACTCGAGGATGCTCAGGGGACACCGGGGGATACTCGGGGGACACTCGGGGTACACCTGGGGACACCTGGGGATGCTCGGGGCACACCGGGGGAATCCTGGGGGACACTTGGGGACAGCCGGGGACACCGGGAGACACGTGGGGACACTCGGGGGGCAACAGGGGACACTGGGGGACACCGGGGGACACTCGGGGACACCAGAAGACACTCGAGGGACACTTGGGGACACCAGAAGACACTTGAGGGACACTTGGGGACACCAGAAGACACTCAGGGGATACCCAGGGAATCTCGGGGGACACTGAGGGACACTTGGTGACACCCAGGGGACACTCAGGGGACACCTGGGGACACTCTGGACACTCAGGGACAACGGGGGACACCCGGAGGATACCAGGGGACACTCGGGGACACCAGAAGACACTTGGAGGACACTTGGGGACACCAGAAGACACTCAGGGGATACCTGGGGAGTCTTGGAGGACACCAAAGGACACTTGGTGACACCCAGGGGACACTCAGGGGACACCTGGGGACACTCTGGGACACTGAGTGACACTCGGGGACAACGGGGGACACCCGGGGGATACCAGGGGACACTCGGGGACACCAGAAGACACTCGGGGGGATACTGGGGGAATCCTGGGGGACACCGAGGGACACTTGGGGACACTCGGGGGACACCTGGGGACGCTCGGGGACACTCGGGGGACACCTGGGGGCACTCGGGGGACACCTGGGGGCACTCGGGGGACACTTGGGGACACTCAGGGACACCCTGGGGGACACTCAGGGACACCCTGGGGATACTGGGGGGCCATCGGGGGACACCTGAGGACACCAGAAGACACCCGGGGGATACTGGGGGACACCTGGGGACACTTGGGGAACACCGGGGGAGACCCGGAGACACCGGGGACACTCGGGGACACTTGGGGACACCAGGAGACACCCGGGGATGCTCGGGGGACACTGGGGGACACCGGGAGGCACTCGGGAACACCTGGGGACATGTGGTGACACTGGGTGACACTGAGTGACACTGGGTGACCCTTGGTGACACTGGGTGACACCTGGTGACCCTTGGTGACTTTGGGTGACGCTTGGTGACGCTCGGTGACACTCAAGGACACCAGAAGACACCCGGGGATGCTCGGGGGACACTGGGGGACACCTGGTGACACTGGGTGACACTGGGTGACACCGGGTGACACCGGGTGACACTGGGTGACCCTGGGTGACACCGGGTGACACTGGGTGACACTGGGTGACCCCTGGTGACACTGGGTGACCCCTGGTGACACCGGGTGACACTGGGTGACCCTGGGTGACACCGGGTGACACTGGGTGACACTGGGTGACACTGGGTGACCCTTGGTGACACTGGGTGACACTGGGTGACACCGGGTGACACTGGGTGACGCTGGGTGACACTGGGTGACACTGGGTGACCCCTGGTGACACTGGGTGACCCCTGGTGACCCCGGTGTCCCTGTCCCCAGACCCTGTACACGTACCCCGAGAACTGGCGCGCGTTCAAGGCGCTGATCGCGGCTCAGTACTCGGGTGACAACGGGTGACACTGGGTGACACCGGGTGACACTGGGTGACACTGGGTGACACTGGGTGACCCTTGGTGACACTGGGTGACACTGGGTGACCCTTGGTGACACTGGGTGACACTGGGTGACCCTGGGTGACACCGGGTGACACCGGGTGACACCGGGTGACACTGGGTGACACCGGGTGACACCGGGTGACACTGGGTGACACTGGGTGACACCGGGTGACACTGGGTGACCCCTGGTGACCCTGCTGTCCCTGTCCCCAGACCCTGTACACGTACCCTGAGAACTGGCGCGCGTTCAAGGCGCTGATCGCGGCTCAGTACTCGGGTGACACTGGGTGACACCGGGTGACACCGGGTGACACTGGGTGACACTGGGTGACTCTGGGTGACACTGGGTGACACTGGGTGACCCCGGTGTCCCTGTCCCCAGACCCTGTACACGTACCCTGAGAACTGGCGCGCGTTCAAGGCGCTGATCGCGGCTCAGTACTCGGGTGACACCGGGTGACACCGAGTGACTCTGGGTGACCCTGGGTGACACCGGGTGACCCTGGGTGACACTGGTGACACTGGGTGACACTGGGTGACCCTGCTGTCCCTGTCCCCAGACCCTGTACACGTACCCTGAGAACTGGCGCGCGTTCAAGGCGCTGATCGCGGCTCAGTACTCGGGTGACACTGGGTGACACTGGGTGACACTGGGTGACCCTGGTGACACTGGGTGACACTGGGTGACACTGGGTGACACTGGGTGACACTGTTGTCCCTGTCCCCAGACCCTGTACACGTACCCTGAGAACTGGCGCGCGTTCAAGGCGCTGATCGCGGCTCAGTACTCGGGTGACCCTGGGTGACACCGGGTGACCCTGGGTGACACTGGGTGACACTGGGTGACACTGGGTGACCCTGTTGTCCCTGTCCCCAGACCCTGTACACGTACCCTGAGAACTGGCGCGCGTTCAAGGCGCTGATCGCGGCTCAGTACTCGGGTGACACTGGGTGACCCCTGGTGACACTGGGTGACACTGGGTGACCCCGGTGTCCCTGTCCCCAGACCCTGTACACGTACCCTGAGAACTGGCGCGCGTTCAAGGCGCTGATCGCGGCTCAGTACTCGGGTGACACTGGGTGACACTGGGTGACACTGGGTGACCCTGGTGACACTGGGTGACACTGGGTGACACCGGGTGACACTGGGTGACACTGGGTGACACTGGGTGACACTGGGTGTCCCTGCTGTCCCTGTCCCCAGACCCTGTACACGTACCCTGAGAACTGGCGCGCGTTCAAGGCGCTGATCGCGGCTCAGTACTCGGGGGACACTGGGTGACACTGGGTGACCCCTGGTGACACTGGGTGACACTGGGTGACACTGGGTGACACTGGGTGACCCCGGTGTCCCTGTCCCCAGACCCTGTACACGTACCCTGAGAACTGGCGCGCGTTCAAGGCGCTGATCGCGGCTCAGTACTCGGGGGACACTGGGTGACACTGGGTGACCCCTGGTGACACCGGGTGACACTGGGTGACACTGGGTGACACTGGGTGACCCTGCTGTCCCTGTCCCCAGACCCTGTACACGTACCCCGAGAACTGGCGCGCGTTCAAGGCGCTGATCGCGGCTCAGTACTCGGGCGCGCGGCTCCGCGTCCTCTCCACGCCCCCGCACTTCCACTTCGGCCACACCAACCGCAGCCCCCAGTTCCTGCAGAAATTCCCCATGGGAAAGGTGAGCCCTGATCCGGGGATTTGGGATTTGGGGTTTGGGATTTGGGGGTCCTGAGACCAGGATTTGGGGTTTGGGGTTCCTGATCCAGGGATTTGGGGTTTGGGGTTTGGGATTTGTGATTTGGGGTTCCTGATCCAGGAATTTGGGATTTGGGGTTTGGGGTCTGCAGAATTTGGGGGTTTGGGGGGTTCAGACCCCCCAGTTCCTGCAGAAATTCCCCATGGGAAAGGTGAGCCCTGATCCGGGGATTTGGGGTTTGGGATTTGGGATTTGGGGTTTGGGATTTGGGGTTCCTGATCCTGGGATTTGGGGGGTTCAGACCCCCGAGTTCCTGCAGAAATTCCCAGTGGGAAAGGTGAGTGCTGATCCAGGAATTTGGGATTTGGGGTTTGGGATTTGGGGTTCCTGATCCAGGAATTTGGGATTTGGGGTTCAGGATTTGGGGTTCCTGATCTTGGGATTTGGGATTTGGGATTTGGGATTTGGGATTTGGGGTCTGCAGAATTTGGGGGTTTGGGGGGTTCAGACCCCCCAGTTCCTGCAGAAATTCCCCACGGGAAAGGTGAGCCCTGATCCAGGGATTTGGGATTTGGGGTTTGGGATTTGGGATTTGGGGGTCCTGAGACCAGGATTTGGGATTTGGGGTCCCTGATCCAGGAATTTGGGATTTGGGGTTTGGGGTTTGGGATTTGGGGTTCCTGATCTTGGGATTTGGTGGGTTCAGACCCCCCAGTTCCTGCAGAAATTCCCCATGGGAAAGGTGAGTCCTGATCCAGGGATTTGGGGTTTGGGATTTGGGGTTCCTGATCCAGGAATTTGGGATTTGAGGTTTGGGATTTGGGGTTTGGGGTCTGCAGAATTTGGGGGTTTGGAGGTTCAGACCCCCCAGTTCCTGCAGAAATTCCCCACGGGAAAGGTGAGTCCTGATCCAGGGATTTGGGATTTGGGATTTGGGGTTCCTGATCCAGGAATTTGGGATTTGGAGTTTGGGATTTGGGGTTTGGGATTTGGGATTTGGGGATTGGGATTTGGGGTCTCTGATCCTGGGATTTGGGAGGTTCAGACCCCCCAGTTCCTGCAGAAATTCCCCATGGGAAAGGTGAGCCCTGATCCAGGGATTTGGGATTTGGGGTTTGGGGTCCTGATCCAGGAATTTGGGATTTGGGGTTTGGGATTTGGGATTTGGGGTTCCTGATCTTGGGGTTTGGGGGGTTCAGACCCCCCAGTTCCTGCAGAAATTCCCCATGGGAAAGGTGAGTCCTGATCCAGGGATTTGGGATTTGGGGTTCCTGATCCAGGAATTTGGGATTTGGGGTTTGGGATTTGGGGGTCCTGATCCAGGGATTTGGGATTTGGGATTTGGGATTTGGGGTCCCTGATCCAGGAATTTGGGGTTTGGGGTTTGGGATTTGGGACTTGGGGTTTGGGGATTTGGGGTTTGGGGTCTGCAGAACCTGGGGGTTTGGGGTTCCGGGGGTTGGGGTTTGAGGTTCCACCCCAAAATCCCAAAAATTGGGGTTTGGGGGGTTTGAATCCTGAAATTCCCGGTGGGAAAGGCGAGTCCTGAGCCCGGGATTTGGGATTTGGGGTCCTGATCCCGGGATTTGGGATTATGGGGTCCTGAGCTCAGGATTTGGGGTCCCTGATCCCAGGATTTGGGATTTGGGGTCCCTGACCCTGGGATTTGGGGTTTGGGGTTTGAGGTTTCACCCCAAAATCCCAAAAATTTGGGATTTGGGAGGTCCTGAGCTCAGGATTTGGGGTTCCTGATCCCAGAATTTGGGATTTGGGGTCTGCAGAATTTGGGATTTGGGGTTTGGGGTTTGAGGTTCCACCCCAAAATCCCAAAAATTTGGGATTTGGGAGGTTCAGAGCCCGGAATTAGGGAAGTTCTGAGCCCCAAAATTTGGGATTTGTGATTCCAGAGGGTTTGGGGATTCCGGGATTTGGGGATTTTGGGGGATTTGGGGATTTTGGGGGATTCCGGGATTTTGGGGATTTTGGGGGATTTTGGGAAGTTTTGGGGTTGGAGGTTTTGGGGAATTTGAGGTTTTTGAGGAGGGATTTGGGGTTTTGGGGTGAGAATTTAAAATTTTGGGGTTTTGGGGTGGGAATTGAAAGTTTTGGGGTTTTTTGGGGTTAGGAATTGAAAATTTTGGGGTTTTTGGGGTGAGAATTGAAAGTTTTGGGGTTTTTTGGGGTGGGAATTGAAAATTTTGGGGTTTTGGGGGTGGGAATTGAAAATTTTGGGTTTTTTTGGGGTGGGAATTTAAAATTTTGGGGTTTTTTGAGGTGAGAATTTAAAATTTTGGGATTTTTGAGGTGGGAATTTAAAATTTTGGGGTTTTGGGGGTGGGAATTGAAAGTTTTGGGGTTTTTTGGGGTTGGAATTTAAAGTTTTGGGGTTTTTTGAGGTGAGAATTTAAAATTTGGGGATTTTTGGGGTGGGAATTTAAAATTTTGGGATTTTTGAGGTGGGAATTTAAAATTTTGGGGTTTTGGGGGTGGGAATTTAAAATTTTTGGGTTTTTTGGGGTTGGAATTTAAAGTTTTGGGGTTTTTTGAGGTAGAAATTGAAAGTAGAGTTTTTGGGGTGGGAATTGAAAATTTTGGGGTTTTTTGGGGTGAGAATTTAAAGTTTTTTTGGGTTTTGGGGTTGGAATTTAAAGGTTTGGGAATTTTTGGGGTTGGAATTTAAAGATTTTTGGGGTGGGAATTGAAAGTTTTGGGGTTTTTTGGGGTGGAATTTAAAGTTTGGAGGTTTTGGGGTGGGAATTTGAAGGTTTTTGGGGTTTTTGGGGGGTTTTTGGGATGGGAATTGAAAGTTTGGAGGTTTTGGGGTAGGAATTTGAAGGTTTTTGGGGTTTCTGGGGGGATTTTGGGGTTTTTTTTTGGGATGGGAATTGAAAGGTTTTTGGGGTGGGAATTTAAAGGTTTTTGGGGTTTTTTGCGGGGGTTTTGGGGCAGGAATTTGAAGGTTTTTGGGGCTTTGGGGTTTTTTTTGGGGTTTTGGGGGTTTTTTTTGGGGTGGGAGTTGAAAGTTGGGATTTTTGGGGTGTGAAATTGAAGGGGTTTTGGGGTTTTTTTCGTGTTTTTGGGTTTTTTAGGGATTTTTGTGGTTTTTGGTGTTTTTGGGGTTGTTTTGGGGTGGTTTTTGGTGTTTTTGGGGTTGTTTTGGAGTGGTTTTGGGGTGTTTTTTGGTGTTTTTTGGTGTTTTTCGGTGTTTTTGGGGTGTTTTGGGGTTATTTTGGTGGGTTTTGGGTTGTTTTGGGGGTGTTTTTGGTGGTTTTGGGATATTTTTGGGTGTTTTGGGTGGTTTTGGGGGTGGTTTTGGGGTGGTTTTGGGGTTATTTTGGGTGTTTTTGGTTTTTTTTGGTGTTTTTGGGGTGGTTTTGGTGGTTTTGGGATGTTTTTGGGGGTATTTTGGTGGTTTTTGGGGTGTTTTGGGGGTTATTTTGGGTGTTTTGGGGTGATTTGGGATGTTCTGGTGTTTTTTGGGGTGTTTTTGGTGTTGTTTTGGGTGTTTTTGGGATATTTTTGGGTGATTTTGGTGTTTTTTGGTGTTGTTTTGGGTGTTTTTGGTGTTGTTTTGGGTGGTTTTTGGGGTTATTTTGGGTGTTTTTTGCTGTTTTTTGGTGGTTTTGGGGTGTTTTTGGTGTTTCTGGGGTGTTTTTCAGTGTTTTTGGGGTTATTTTGAGTGTTTTTGGTGTTTTTGGGGTGGTTTTCAGTGTTTTTGGGGTTATTTGGGGTGTTTTTGGGGTTATTTTGGGTATTTTGGGGTGTTTTGGGGTGTTTTTGAGGTGTTTCTGGTGTTGTTTTGGGTGGTTTTGGGGTGTTTTTCAGTTTTTGGGGTTATTTTGGGTGTTTTGGGGTTGTTTTTGGGGTTATTTTGGGTGTTTTTTGCTGTTTTTGGGGTGTTTTTTGGGTTATTTTGGTGGGTTTGGGGTGTTTTTGCTGTTTTTCAGTGTTTTTGGGGTGTTTTTGGGTGTTTTTTGCTGTTTTTTGCTGTTTTTTGGGTTATTTTTGGTGTTTTTGCTGTTTTTTGCTGTTTTTGGGGTCTCACCCCTCGTTCCCGTTCCAGGTTCCGGCGTTCGAGGGCGATGACGGATTCTGCGTCTTCGAGAGCAACGCCATCGCCTACTACGGTGCCTTAATTACCCTGATTGAGCCTTAATTAGCTCTAATTAGCTCTAATTAACTCTGGGGTCCATTCCTCTGGGCTAATTAACAACCCCTGGGTTAATGAGTTAACCCTTTAATGCCCTCAGCGAGCCTTTGACAGCTCCTTAACGAACTCCCCCTGCTCCTTAACGAACTCCTCCCCTAATTAACGACTCTTCTGGCTAATTAATTATTCTCCTGGCTAATTAATTATTCTCCTGGCTAATTAATTATTCTCCTGGTTAATTAATTATTGTCCTGGTTAATTAATTATTCTTTTGGCTAATTAATTATTCTCCTGGCTAATTAATTATTCTCCTGGTTAATTAATTATTCTTTTGGCTAATTAATTATTCTCCTGGTTAATTAATTATTCTCCTGGTTAATTAATTATTCTTTTGGCTAATTAATTATTCTCCTGGTTAATTAATTATTCCTTTGGCTAATTAATTATTCTCCTGGTTAATTAGTTATTCTCCTCGTTAATTAATTATTCTCCTGGTTAATTAATTATTCTCCTGGCTAATTAATTATTCTTTTGGCTAATTAATTATTCTTTTGGCTAATTAATTATTCTTCTGGTTAATTAATTATTCTTTTGGCTAATTAATTATTCTCCTGGCTAATTAATTATTCTCCTGGTTAATTAATTATTCTTTTGGCTAATTAATTATTCTCCTGGTTAATTAATTATTCTCCTGGTTAATTAATTATTCTCCTGGTTAATTAATTATTCTTTTGGCTAATTAATTATTCTCCTGGTTAATTAATTATTCTTTTGGTTAATTAATTATTCTCCTGGCTAATTAATTATTCTCCTGGTTAATTAATTATTCTTTTGGCTAATTAATTATTCTCCTGGCTAATTAATTATTCTTTTGGCTAATTAATTATTCTTTTGGCTAATTAATTATTCTTTTGGCTAATTAATTATTCTCCTGGTTAATTAATTATTCTCCTGGTTAATTAATTATTCTCCTGGCTAATTAATTATTCTCCTGGTTAATTAATTATTCTTTTGGCTAATTAATTATTCTCCTGGCTAATTAATTATTCTCCTGGTTAATTAATTATTCCCCTGGGTTATTAATTAACTCCTCAGTGAGCACAGAGGACCAACATCAATCCCCCGTTAACGAGCGTCCCTTAACGAGTTCCTTTACTCATTACGGTGTGTCTTATCTAATTAATGAGTTTGGCCACTAATTA
Source organism: Poecile montanus (assembly GCA_038429875.1). Lineage (NCBI taxonomy): Eukaryota > Metazoa > Chordata > Aves > Passeriformes > Paridae > Poecile > Poecile montanus. The sequence goes on from CM076533.1 coordinate 2,643,834, forward strand.
ACGACTCTCCTGGCTAATTAATGATCCTTTTGGCTAATTAATGACCCTCCTGGTTAATGAATTAACCCTTTGGTGCCCTCAGTGAGCACAGAGGAGCTCCAACATCAATCCCCCATTAATGAGCGTCTCTGTCCCTTAATGAGTTCCTTTACTCGTTACCGTGTCTGTTACCTAATTAACGAGTCTCTTACCTAATTAACGATCCTCCTGGCTAATTAACAAATCTCTTGGCTAATTAATGATCCTTTTGGCTAATGAATTAACCCTTTCCTGCCCTCAGTGAGCACAGAGGAGCTGTGGGGCAGCACCAACATCAATCCCCTCTTCACTTCCTTTACTCCTTACTGTGTCCTTTATCTAATTAACGAGTCTCTCCCCTAATTAACGACCCTCCTGGCTAATTAACAACCCTGCTAATTAACAAATTAACCCCTTCCTGCCCTCAGTGAGAACAGAGGAGCTGTGGGGCAGCACCAACATCAATCCCCCATTAGTGATCATTGCTTAATGAACTCCTTACCGTGTCTGTTACCTAATTAACGATTCTCTTGGCTAATTAATGATGCTCCTGGCTAATTAACGATCCTCCTGGCTAATTAATGACCCTCCTGGTTAATGAATTAACCCTTTGGTGCCCTCAGTGAGCACAGAGGAGCTCCAACATCAATCCCCCCTTAGTGAGCATCCCTTAATGAGTTCCTTTACCGTGTCCCTTATCTAATTAATGAATCCCTTATCTAATTAACGACCCTCCTGGCTAATTAACAACCCTGCTAATTAACAAATTAACCCTTTCCTGCCCTCAGTGAGCACAGAGGAGCTGTGGGGCAGCACCAACATCAATCCCCACTTAGTGAGCGTCCCTTAACAAGTTCCTTATTGTGTCCCTTATCTAATTAACGAGTCCCTCCCCTAATTAATGACTCTCTTGGCTAATTAACCACCCTGCTAATTAAGGAATTAACCCTTTGGTGCCCTCAGTGAGCACAGAGGAGCTGTGGGGCAGCACCAACATCAATCCCCCCTTCACTTCCTTTACTCCTTACCATGTCCTTTATCTAATTAACGAGTCCCTCCCCTAATTAACGATCCTCCTGGCTAATTAATGACCCTTCTGATTAATGAATTAACCCTTTCCTGCCCTCAGTGAGCACAGAGGAGCTCCAACATCAATCCCCCCTTAATGAGCGTCTTTGTCCCTTAACGAGTTCCTTTATTCTTTACCGTGTCTGTTACCTAATTAATGAATCCCTTGTCTAATTAACGATTCTCCTGGCTAATTAACAACCCTGCTAATTAAGGAATTAACCCTTTCCTGCCCTCAGTGAGCACAGAGGAGCTGTGGGGCAGCACCAACATCAATCCCCCCTTCACTTCCTTTAGTCATTACCGTGTCTCTTATCTGACTAACGATTCTCTTGGCTAATTAACGATCCTCCTGGCTAATTAACAACCCTGCTAATTAACAAATTAACCCCTTTCCTGCCCTCAGTGAGTACAGAGGAGCTGTGGGGCAGCACCAACATCAATCCCCCCTTCCCGAGTGTTTCATCCTTTAACAAACTCCTTTACTCCTTACAGTGTCCCTTACCTAATTAATGAATCGTTTACCTAATTAACGACCCTCCTGGTTAATTAACGACCCTCCTGGCTAATTAATGACTCTTTTGGCTAATGAATTAACCCTTTCCTGCCCTCTGAGCACGGAGGAGCTGTGGGGCAGCACCAACATCAATCCCCCATTATTGGGCATTTTGTCCCTTAACGAGTTCCTTTACTCGTTACCGTGTCTGTTACCTAATTAACGAGTCTCTTACCTAATTAACGATCCTCCTGGCTAATTAATGACCCTTCTGATTAATGAATTAACCCCTTCCTGCCCTCAGTGAGCACAGAGGAGCTGCAGGGCAGCACCAACATCAATCCCCCCTTGGCGAGCATCCCTTAACGAGATCCTTACCGTGTCTGTTACCTAATTAACGATTCTCTTGGCTAATTAACGACCCTCCTGGCTAATTAACAACCCTGCTAATTAAGGAATTAACCCTTTCCCACCCTCAGTGAGCACAGAGGAGCTGCAGGGCAGCACCAACATCAATCCCCCCTTAGTGATCGTTCCTTAATGAACTCCTTACCGTGTCTGTTACCTAATTAACGAATCATTTACCTAATTAACGACCCTCCTGGCTAATTAACGACCGTGATAATTAACAAATTAACCCTTTCCTGCCCTCAGTGAGCACAGAGGAGCTGTGGGGCAGCACCAACATCAATCCCCCCTTGGCGAGCATCCCTTAATGAGATCCTTTTATTCCTTACCTTGTCTCTTATCTAATTAATGAATCGTTTACCTAATTAACGACCCTCCTGGTTAATTAATGACCCTTTTGGCTAATTAATGACCCTCCTGGTTAATGAATTAACCCCTTCCTGCCCTCAGTGAGCACAGAGGAGCTCCAGCATCAATCCCCCCTTAATGAGCGTCTTTGTCCCTTAACGAGTTCCTTTACTCGTTACCGTGTCTGTGACCTAATTAACGAGTCCCTTACCTAATTAACGACCCTCCTGGCTAATTAACAAATCTCTTGGCTAATTAATGATCCTTTTGGCTAATGAATTAACCCTTTCCTGCCCTCAGTGAGCACAGAGGAGCTCCAACATCAATCCCCCATTAATGAGCGTCTTTGTCCCTTAATGAGTTCCTTTACTCGTTACCGTGTCTGTTACCTAATTAACGATCCTCCTGGCTAATTAATGACTCTCCTGGCTAATTAATGACCCTCCTGGTTAATGAATTAACCCTTTCCTGCCCTCAGTGAGCACAGAGGAGCTCCAGCATCAATCCCCCCTTAGTGAGAGTCTTTGTCCCTTAACGAGTTCCTTTACTCGTTACCGTGTCTGTTACCTAATTAACGAGTCTCTTACCTAATTAACGACCCTCCTGGCTAATTAATGACCCTCCTGGTTAATGAATTAACCCCTTCCTGCCCTCAGTGAGCACAGAGGAGCTGTGGGGCAGCACCAACATCAATCCCCCCTTAGTGATCATTCCTTAACGAGATCCTTACAGTGTTTGTTACCTAATTAACGATTCTCTTGGCTAATTAATGATGCTCCTGGCTAATTAACGACCCTCCTGGCTAATTAATTACCCTCCTGGTTAATGAATTAACCCCTTCCTGCCCTCAGTGAGCACAGAGGAGCTCCAACATCAATCCCTCCCTTAATGAGAGTCTTTGTCCCTTAACGAGATCCTTTGCTCCTTACTGTGTCTGTTACCTAATTAACGAGTCCCTTATCTAATTAACGAGTCCCTTACCTAATTAACGACCCTCCTGGCTAATTAACAACCCTGCTAATTAAGGAATTAACCCTTTCCTGCCCTCAGTGAGCACAGAGGAGCTCCAACATCAATCCCCCCTTAGTGAGCATCCCTTAACGAGTTCCTTTACCGTGTCCCTTATCTAATTAATGAATCCCTTATCTAATTAACGACCCTCCTGGCTAATTAACAACCCTGCTAATTAATGAATTAACCCTTTCCTGCCCTCAGTGAGCACAGAGGAGCTGCGTGGCAGCACCAACATCAATCCCCCCTTCACTTCCTTTACTCCTTACCGTGTCTGTTACCTAATTAACGAATCGTTTACCTAATTAACGACCCTCCTGGCTAATTAACGACCCTCCTGGCTAATTAACAACCCTGCTAATTAAGGAATTAACCCTTTGGTGCCCTCAGTGAGCACAGAGGAGCTGTGGGGCAGCACCAACATCAATCCCCCCTTCACTTCCTTTACTCCTTACTGTGTTCCTTACCTAATTAACGAATCGTTTACCTAATTAACGACCCTCCTGGCTAATTAACAACCCTGCTAATTAATGAATTAACCCTTTCCTGCCCTCAGTGAGCACAGAGGAGCTGCGTGGCAGCACCAACATCAATCCCCCCTTCCCGAGTGTTTCATCCCTTAACAAACTCCTTTACTCCTTACAGTGTCCCTTACCTAATTAACGAATCGTTTACCTAATTAATGACCCTCCTGGCTAATTAATGACCCTTTTGGCTAATTAATGACCCTCCTGGTTAATGAATTAACCCCTTCCTGCCCTCAGTGAGCACAGAGGAGCTCCAGCATCAATCCCCCCTTAATGAGCGTCTTTGTCCCTTAACGAGTTCCTTTACTCGTTACCGTGTCTTTTATCTAATTAACGAGTCTCATACCTAATTAACGATCCTCCTGGCTAATTAACGCCCCTTCTGATTAATGAATTAACCCCTTCCTGCCCTCAGTGAGCACAGAGGAGCTGCAGGGCAGCACCAACATCAATCCCCCCTTCCCGAGTGTTTCATCCCTTAACAAACTCCTTTACTCCTTACAGTGTCCCTTACCTAATTAACGAATCGTTTACCTAATTAATGACCCTCCTGGCTAATTAATGACCCTTTTGGCTAATTAATGATCCTCCTGGTTAATGAATTAACCCCTTCCTGCCCTCAGTGGGCACAGAGGAGCTGCGTGGCAGCACCAACATCAATCCCCCCTTAGTGAGTGTCCCTTAATGAACTCCTTACCGTGTCTGTTACCTAATTAACGAATCGTTTACCTAATTAACGACCCTCCTGGCTAATTAACAACCCTGCTAATTAAGGAATTAACCCTTTCCTGCCCTCAGTGAGCACAGAGGAGCTGTGGGGCAGCACCAACATCAATCCCCCCTTAATGAGCGTCTTTGTCCCTTAATGAGATCCTTTATTCTTTACCGTGTCTCTTACCTAATTAATGAATCCCTTATCTAATTAACGACCCTCCTGGCTAATTAACAACCCTGCTAATTAAGGAATTAACCCCTTCCTGCCCTCAGTGAGCACAGAGGAGCTGCAGGGCAGCACCAACATCAATCCCCACTTAGCGATCATCCCTTAACAAGATCCTTATTGTGTCCCTTATCTAATTAACGAGTCCCTCCCCTAATTAATTCCTCTCCTGGCTAATTAACAACCCTGCTAATTAAGGAATTAACCCTTTCCCATCCTCAGTGAGCACAGAGGAGCTGCGTGGCAGCACCAACATCAATCCCCCCTTCACTTCCTTTACTCCTTACCGTGTTTGTTACCTAATTAACGAATCGTTTACCTAATTAACGACCCTCCTGGCTAATTAACAACCCTGCTAATTAACGAATTAACCCTTTCCTGCCCTCAGTGAGCACAGAGGAGCTGCGTGGCAGCACCCCCGAGGCAGCAGCAGCCGTCCTGCAGTGGGTGAATTTCGCCGACAGCGACGTCGTCCCCCCGGCCAGCACCTGGGTGTTCCCCACGCTGGGGATCCTGCACTACAACAAACAGGTCGGGAATTCCAGGAATTTTTGGGAATTCTGGGAATTCCAGGAATTTTGGGAATTCTGGGAATCCCAGGGAGGGATTTTTGGGGAATTTTGGGCGGATTTTGGGGGGATTTTGGGGGTTTTAAGGGAGATTTTGGGGGATTTTTTGGGTGTTCCCCACGCTGGGGATCCTGCACTACAACAAACAGGTCGGGAATTCCAGGAATTTTTGGGAATTTTTGGGAATTCTGGGAATTCCAGGAATTTTGGGGAATTCTGGGAATCCCAGGGAGGGATTTTTGGGGGATTTTAGGGGGATTTTGGGGGGATTTTGGGGGTTTTAAGGAAGATTTTGGGGGATTTTTTTGGGTGTTCCCCACGCTGGGGATCCTGCACTACAACAAACAGGTCAGGAATTCCAGGAATTCCGGGCATTTTTGGGAATTCTGGGAATTTTGGGAATTCTGGGAATCCCAGGGAGGGATTTTTTTGGGATTTTTGGGGGATTTTGGGGGGATTTTGGGTGTTTTAAGGAAGATTTTGGGGGATTTTTTTGGGTGTTCCCCACGCTGGGGATCCTGCACTACAACAAACAGGTCGGGAATTCCAGGAATTTTTGGGAATTCTGGGAATTCTGGGAATCCCAGGGAGGGATTTTTGGGGGATTTTAGGGGGATTTTGGGGGGATTTTGGGGGTTTTAAGGAAGATTTTGGGGGATTTTTTGGGTGTTCCCCACGCTGGGGATCCTGCACTACAACAAACAGGTCGGGAATTCCAGGAATTCCTGGAAATTTGGGAATTTTTGGGAATTCTGGGAATTCTGGGAATCCCAGGGAGGGATTTTTTTGGGATTTTTTTGGGATTTTGGGGGGATTTTGGGGGTTTTAAGGAAGATTTTGGGGGATTTTTTTGGGTGTTCCCCACGCTGGGGATCCTGCACTACAACAAACAGGTCGGGAATTCCCGGAATTCCTGGAATTCCAGGAATTTCTGGGAATTCTGGGAATTCTGGGAATCCCAGGGAGGGATTTTTTTGGGAATTTTGGGGGATTTTGGGGGGATTTGGGGGATTTTTAGGGAGATTTTGGGGGATTTTTTGGTGTTTTGTGGGTTTTTTGGGCTTTTTGGGGAGGATTTTTTGGGATTTTGGGGGAATTTTGGGAGATTTTTGGAATTTTGGGGAAGATTTTGGGAGATTTTTTGGGGTTTTTAGGGAAGATTTTGGGAGATTTTTTGGGGAAATTTTGGGAGATTTTTTTAGCATTTTGGTGAAATTTTGGATTTTTTTGGCTTTCTGAGGAAATTTTGGGAGATTTTTTGGCTTTTTAGGGAAAATTTTGGAAAATTTTTCACATTTTAGGGAAGATTTTGGATTTTTTGGGGTTTTTAGGGAAAATTTTGGGAGATTTTTTTGGCATTTTGATGAAATTTTGGATTTTTTTGGCTTTCTGATGAAATTTTGGGAGATTTTGTGGCATTTTAGGGAAGATTTTGGATTTTTTGGGCATTTTAGGGGGATTTTGGGGGGATTTTGGGGGTTTTAAGGGAGATTTTGGGGGATTTTTTTGGGTGTTCCCCACGCTGGGGATCCTGCACTACAACAAACAGGTCGGGAATTCCAGGAATTTTGGGAATTCTGGGAATTTTGGGAATTCTGGGAATTCTGGGAATTCTGGGAATCCCAGGGAGGGTCTGGGGAGGGATTTTTTGGGGATTTTTTGGGGATTTTGGGGGTTTTAAGGAAGATTTTGGGGGATTTTTTTGGGTGTTCCCCACGCTGGGGATCCTGCACTACAACAAACAGGTCAGGAATTCCAGGAATTCCGGGCATTTTTGGGAATTCTGGGAATTTTGGGAATTCTGGGAATCCCAGGGAGGGATTTTTGGGGAATTTTGGGCGGATTTTGGGGGGATTTTGGGGGTTTTAAGGGAGATTTTGGGGGATTTTTTTGGTGTTCCCCACGCTGGGGATCCTGCACTACAACAAACAGGTCGGGAATTCCGGGAATTTTTGGGAATTCCGGGAATTTTGGGAATTTTGGGAATTCTGGGAATCCCAGGGAGGGATTTTTTTGGGAATTTTGGGTGGATTTTGGGGGAATTTGGGGGGTTTTAAGGGAGATTTTGGGGGATTTTTTTGGTGTTCCCCACGCTGGGGATCCTGCACTACAACAAACAGGTCGGGAATTCCAGGAATTTTTGGGAATTCTGGGAATTTTGGGAATTCTGGGAATTCTGGGAATCCCAGGGAGGGATTTTGGGGGGATTTTAGGGGGATTTTGGGGGGATTTTGGGGGTTTTAAGGGAGATTTTGGGGGATTTTTTTGGTGTTCCCCACGCTGGGGATCCTGCACTACAACAAACAGGTCGGGAATTCCAGGAATTCCGGGAATTTTTGGGAATTCTGGGAATTTTGGGAATTCTGGGAATCCCAGGGAGGGATTTTTTTGGGATTTTTGGGGGATTTTGGGGGGATTTTGGGCGTTTTAAGGGAGATTTTGGGGGATTTTTTTGGTGTTCCCCACGCTGGGGATCCTGCACTACAACAAACAGGTCGGGAATTCCCGGAATTCCAGGAATTTTGGGAATTTTGGGAATTTTGGGGGGAATTTGGGGGTTTTAAAGGAGATTTTGGGTGATTTTTTTGGTTTTTTGGGGGGTTTTGGGGAGGATTTTTTGGGTTTTGGGGGGAATTTTGGGAGGTTTTTGGAATTTTGGGGAAGATTTTTAATTTTTGGGGTTTTTAGGGAAAATTTTGGGAGGTTTTTTGGCTTTTGGGAGGAATTTTGGGAGATTTTTTGGGTTTTAGGGAAAATCTTGGTGGTTTTAGGGATGTCAGGGTGGGTTTTGGGTTTTTTTTGGGTTTTTTTGGGATCTCAGGGTGGTTTTTGGGAGATTTGGGGTTTTTTGGGGATCTCGGTGGGTTTTTGGGGATGATCAGGGTGGATTTGGGGCATTTGGGGTTTTTTGGGGATCTCAAGGTGGTTTTTGGGGATCTTGGGGTAGTTTTTGGGTTTTTTTGGGGATCTTGGGGTGGTTTTTGGGGATCTCATGGTGGTTTTTGGGGATTTTGGGGATCTCAAGGTGGTTTTTGGGGATCTCAAGGTGGTTTTTGGGTTTTTTTGGGGATGATCAGGGTGGATTTGGGGCATTTGGGGTTTTTTAGGGGATCTCAGGATGGTTTTGGGGTGTTTTGAGGATCTCAGGGTGGATTTTGGGGTTTTTTGGGGATCTCAGGGTGGGTTTTGGGGTATTTTGGGGTTTTTTGAGGAACTCAGGGTGGTTTTTGGGGATCTCAGGGTGGATTTTGGAGTTTTTTGGGGGATCTCAGGGTGGTTTTGGGGGGATTTGGGTTTTTTAGGGGATCTCAGGATGGTTTTTGGGTTTTTTGGGGATCTCAGGGTGGTTTTTGGGGTTTTTTGGGGATCTCAGGGTGGTTTTGGTGATCTCAAGGTGGTTTTTGGGGATCTCAAGGTGGTTTTTGGGTTTTTTTGGGGATGATCAGGGTGGATTTTGGGGGGATTTGGGTTTTTTGGGGATCTCAGGGTGGTTTTTGGGTTTTTTTGGGGGATCTCAGGGTGGTTTTTGGGGTATTTTGGGGTTTTTTGAGGAACTCAGGGTGGTTTTTGGGGATCTCAAGGTGGTTTTGGGTTTTTTTGGGGGATCTCAGGGTGGATTTTGGGGGGATTTGGGGATCTTGGGGTGGGTTTTGGGGATCTCAGGATGGTTTTTGGGTTTTATGGGGGATCTTGGGGTAGTTTTTGGGTTTTTTTGGGGATCTCAGGGTGGTTTTTGGGGATCTCAGGGTGGTTTTGGGTTTTTTTGGGGGATCTCAGGGTGTTTTTTGGGGTTTTTTGGGTTTTTTGGGGATCTCAGGGTGGTTTTGGGGTTTTTTTGGGGGATCTTGGTGGTTTTGGGGATGTCAGGATGGGTTTTGGGGTTTTTTTGGGTTTTTTTGGGATCTCAGGGTGGTTTTTGGGGGATCTTGGGGTGGGTTTTGGGGATCTCAGGATGGTTTTTGGGTTTTATGGGGGATCTTGGGGTAGTTTTGGGTTTTTTTGGGGATCTCAGGGTGGTTTTTGGGGTCTCAGGATGGTTTTGGGTTTTTTTGGGGGATCTCAGGATGGTTTTTGGGGTTTTTTGGGTTTTTAGGGGATCTCAGGATGTTTTTTGGGTTTTTTGGGGGGGATCTTGGTGGTTTTGGGGATGTCAGGTTGGGTTTTGGGGTTTTTTGGGTTTTTTTGGGTTTTTTTTGGATCTCAGGGTGGTTTTTGGGGGATTTGGGGATCTTGGGGTGGGTTTTGGGGATCTCAGGGTGGTTTTTGGGTTTTTTTGGGGATCTCAGGGTGGTTTTTGGGGATCTCAGGATGGTTTTGGGTTTTTTTGGGGGATCTCAGGGTGGTTTTTGGGGATCTCAGGATGGTTTTTGGGGATCTCAGGGTGGTTTTGGGGATCTCAGGGTGGTTTTGGGGTTTTTTTGTGGGATCTCAGGGTGGTTTTGGGGGTTTTTTGTGGGATCTCAGGGTGGTTTTTGGGGATCTCAGGATGGTTTTGGGGGTTTTTTGTGGGATCTCAGGGTGGTTTTTGGGGATCTCAGGGTGGTTTTTGGGTTTTTGGGGATCTCAGGGTGGTTTTTGGGGATCTCAGGATGGTTTTGGTGTTTTTTTGTGGAATCTCAGGGTGGTTTTTGGGGGGGATTTGTTGTTTTTTGGGTTCCTCTCTCACTCCTGTCCCCCCCAGGCCACCGAGGTGGCGAAGGAGGAGGTGAGGAGGGTCCTGGGGGTCCTGGACGGGCACCTGAGAACCAGAACCTTCCTCGTGGGGGAGAGGGTGAGCCTGGCCGACATCAGCCTGGTGTGTGCCCTGCTCTGGCTCTACAAACAGGTACTGGAATTTTGGGGGGATTTGGGGGGATTTGGGTTTTTTTGGGAATTTTTGGGGTTTTTGGGATTTTTTGGGATTTTTTGGGGGTTTTTTTTGAGGGATTTTTTGGTGTTTTTTAGGGTTTTTTGGGATTTTTTGGGGTTTTTTTGGGATTTTTTTGGGGTTTTTTGGGAATTTTTGGGGTTTTTTTGGGGGGTTTTTTTTGGTATTTTTTCGGGGGAATTTTGGGGTTTTTTGGGAATTTTTTGGGATTTTTTGGGAATTTTTGGGATTTTTTTGGGTTTTTTGGGAATTTTTGGGGTTTTTTGGGGGGGTTTTTTTTGGGATTTTTTCGGGGGAATTTTGGGGTTTTTTGGGAATTTTTTGGGATTTTTTTTGAGGGAGTTTTTGGGATTTTTTAGGTTTTTTTGGGGATTTTTTGGGGTTTTTTTGGGGATTTTTTTGGGGGATTTTTTGGGGTTTTTTGGGGGGTTTTTTTTGGATTTTTGGGGTTTTTTGGGGGGTTCCAAGAGGTTGAGCCTGGCCGACATCAGCCTGGTGTGTGCCCTGCTCTGGCTCTACAAACAGGTACTGGGGGATTTTGGGGGGATTTTGGGGCGTTTTGGGATTTTTGGGGGGGATTTGGGATTTTTTGGGATTTTTGGGGGTTTGAGGGATTTTTGGGGATTTTTTGGGGGATTTTTTTGGGGATTTTTTGGGGGAATTTTTGGGGATTTTTTGGGGTTTTTTTTGAGGGATTTTTGGGGATTTTTTTGGGGTTTTTTGGGGGATTTTTTGGGGGAATTTTTGGGGATTTTTTGGGGTTTTTTTTGAGGGATTTTTTGGGGTTTTTTAGATTTTTTGGGGATTTTTTTGGGGGGTGTTTGGGGGATTTTTTGGGGTTTTTGGGGTCCCAACTGTGTTTTTGGGATGTTTTGGGGTGGTTTTGGGTCTCAGTTGTGTTTTTGGGATCTTTTTGGGATCTTTTGAGATGTTTTGGGGTCCCAGCTGTATTTTGGGATGTTTTTGGGATGTTTTGGGGTCACTCAGGTGTGTTTTTGGGATGTTTTGGGGTCACTCAGGTGTGTTTTTGGGATGTTTTTGGGTCCCAGCTGTGTTTTGGGGTCACTCAGGTGTATTTTGGGATGTTTTGGGGTCACTCAGGTGTGTTTTGGGATGTTTTGGGGTGTTTTAGGGTCACTCAGCTGTGGTTTTGGGGTGTTTTTGGGATGTTTTGGGATATTTTGGGGTCACTCAGGTGTGTTTTGGGGTGTTTTTGGGATATTTTGGGGTCACTCAGGTGTGTTTTGGGATGTTTTGGGATGTTTTGGGGTCACTCAGGTGTGTTTTGGGATGTTTTGGGATGTTTTGGGGTGGTTTTGGGGTGTTTTGGGGTCACTCAGGGGTGTTTTGGGGTCACTCAGGTGTGTTTTGGGATGTTTTGGAGTGTTTTTGGGGTGTTTTGGGATGTTTTAGTGTCACTCAGGTGTATTTTGGGGTGTTTTGGGGTCACTCAGGTGTATTTTGGGGTGTTTTGGTGTCACTCAGGTGTATTTTGGGCTCCCAGCTGTGGTTTTGGGGTGTTTTGGGCTCCCAGCTGTGTTTTTGGGGTGTTTTTGGGATGGTTTGGGGTGGTTTTGGGTCACTCAGGTGTATTTTGGGATGTTTTGGAGTGTTTTTGGGGTGTTTTGGGATGTTTTAGTGTCACTCAGGTGTATTTTGGGGTGTTTTGGGGTCACTCAGGTGTATTTTGGGATGTTTTGGGGTGTTTTTGGGATGTTTTGGGATGTTTTGGGGTCACTCAGGTGTGATTTTGGGATGTTTTGGGATGTTTTGGGATGTTTTGGGGTCACTCAGGTGTATTTTGGGATGTTTTGGGATATTTTGGGGTCACTCAGGTGTGTTTTGGGATGTTTTGGGGTGTTTTGGGATGTTTTGGGGTGTTTTGGGATGTTTTGGGATGTTTTGGGGTCACTCAGGTGTGTTTTTGGGATGTTTTGGGGTGTTTTAGTGTCACTCAGGTGTGATTTTGGGATGTTTTTGGGATGTTTTGGGATGTTTTGGGGTCACTCAGCTGTGGTTTTGGGGTGTTTTTGGGATGTTTTGGGATATTTTGGGGTCACTCAGGTGTGTTTTGGGATGTTTTGGGGTGGTTTTGGGATGTTTTGGGATATTTTGGGGTCACTCAGGTGTGTTTTGGGGTGTTTTTGGGATATTTTGGGGTCACTCAGGTGTGATTTTGGGATGTTTTGGGGTGTTTTGGAATGTTTTGGAATGTTTTGGGGTCACTCAGGTGTGTTTTTGGGATGTTTTGGGATATTTTGGGGTCACTCAGGTGTGTTTTGGGATGTTTTAGGGTCACTCAGGTGTGATTTTGGGGTGTTTTGGGTTGTTTTGGGGTGTTTTTGGGATATTTTGGGGTCACTCAGGTGTGTTTTGGGGTCACTCAGGTGTGTTTTGGGATGTTTTGGGATGTTTTGGGATGTTTTGGGGTCACTCAGGTGTGTTTTGTGTCCCCCCAGGTGCTGGACCCCGCGTTCCGGGGCCCCTTTGGGAACGTCAATCGCTGGTTCCTCACCTGCCTGAACCAGCCCCAGTTCAAAGCCGTGCTGGGAGAGGTGACCCTGTGCCAGAGGATGGCCCAGTTCGATGGTGAGGGACACCTGGGGACACCTGGGGACACCTGGGGACACCCAAAATACACCTGGGGACACCCAAAACACACCTGGGACACCCAAAATACACCTGGGGACACCCAAAATACACCTGGGGACACCCAAAACACACCTGGGACACCCAAAATACACCTGGGACACCCAAAATACACCTGGGGACACCCAAAACACACCTGGGGACACCCAAAACACACCTGGGGACACCTGGGGACACCTGGGGACACCCAAAATACACCTGGGGACACCCAAAACACACCTGGGACACCCAAAATACACCTGGGGACACCCAAAATACACCTGGGGACACCCAAAACACACCTGGGACACCCAAAATACACCTGGGACACCCAAAATACACCTGGGGACACCCAAAACACACCTGGGGACACCCAAAACACACCTGGGGACACCTGGGGACACCCAAAACACACCTGGGGACACCTGGGGACACCTGGGGACACCCAAAACACACCTGGGACACCCAAAACACACCTGGGGACACCTGGGGACACCTGGGGACACCCAAAACACACCTGGGGACACCCAAAACACACCTGGGGACACCTGGGGACACCTGGGGACACCCAAAATACACCTGGGGACACCCAAAACACACCTGGGGACACCCAAAATACACCTGGGGACACCCAAAATACACCTGGGGACACCTGGGGACACCCAAAACACACCTGGGGACACCCAAAATACACCTGGGGACACCCAAAACACACCTGGGGACACCTGGGGACACCTGGGGACACCCAAAACACACCTGGGGACACCCAAAACACACCTGGGGACACCCAAAATACACCTGGGGACACCTGGGGACACCCAAAACACACCTGGGGACACCCAAAATACACCTGGGGACACCCAAAACACACCTGGGGACACCCAAAATACACCTGGGGACACCCAAAACACACCTGGGGACACCCAAAATACACCTGGGGCACCCAAAACACACCTGGGGACACCCAAAATACACCTGGGGACACCCAAAACACACCTGGGGACACCCAAAATACACCTGGGGACACCCAAAACACACCTGGGGACACCTGGGGACACCTGGGGACACCTGGGACACCCAAAATACACCTGGGGACACCCAAAACACACCTGGGGACACCTGGGGACACCTGGGGACACCTGGGACACCCAAAATACACCTGGGGACACCCAAAACACACCTGGGGACACCTGGGGACACATCTGGACACACACCTGGACACAGCTGGGGACACCTGGGGACATGGGGACACAGCTGGGCACATCTGGACACACCTGGGGACGCATCTGGGGACACACCTGGACACATCTGGACACACCTGGGGACACCTGGGGACATCTGGGGACACCTGGGGACACACCTGGGCACATCTGGACACCCCTGGGGACACACCTGGACACACCTGGACACATCTGGACACACCTGGGGACACACCTGGGCACATCTGGACACAGCTGGGGACACACCTGGGCACATCTGGGGACACCTGGGCACACCTGGACACACCTGGGGACATCTGGGGACACCTGGGCACATCTGGACACACCTGGGGACACCTGGGGACACACCTGGGCACATCTGGACACACCTGGGGACACCTGGGGACACACCTGGGCACATCTGGACACCCCTGGGGACACACCTGGGCACATCTGGACACAGCTGGGGACACACCTGGGCACATCTGGGGACACCTGGGCACACCTGGACACACCTGGGGACATCTGGGGACACCTGGGCACATCTGGACACACCTGGGGACACCTGGGGACACCTGGGGACACACCTGGGCACATCTGGACACACCTGGGGACACACCTGGGCACATCTGGACACACCTGGGGACACACCTGGGCACATCTGGACACACCTGGGGACACACCTGGGCACATCTGGACACACCTGGACACCCCTGGGCTCTTTCCCGGTGTCCTCGGTCCCTTCCAGGGCTGCTGTGGAGGTTAAAAAATGAAATTTTGGGGTTTTTTGGGGAGAAAATGAAGGAATTTTACATGGGGGGGTTTTAAAGGGGAGTTTGGGGATTAAATTGGGGGAAAAAAGAGGAATTTTGGGTCGTTTCAAGGGGAAAAAAAAGGAATTTTAGGGGTTTTTATCCAGAATAAAAAAAGGAATTTTAGGGGTTTTTATCCAGAATAAAAAAAGGAATTTTAGGGGTTTTTATCTAGAATAAAAAAGGGATTTTTTTGGGTTTTTATCCAGAATAAAAAAGGGAATTTTTTGGGTTTTTATCCAGAATAAAAAAGGGAATTTTGGGGGGTTTTTATCCAGAATAAAAAAGGGAATTTTTGGGTTTTTTCAAGGGGAAAAAATGGGAATTTTAGGGGTTTTTTTCCAAGATAAAAAAGGGAATTTTAGGGGTTTTTATGCAGGATAAAAAAGGGAATTTTTGGGGTTTTTTCCAAGATAAAAAAAGGAATTTTAGGGAGTTTTTTTTCAAGATAAAAAAGGGAATTTTTGAGGTTTTTTCCAAGATAAAAAAGGGAATTTTAGGGGATTTTTCCAAGATTTAAAAAAATAATTTTAGGGTTTTTTTCCAGGATAAAAAAGGGAATTTTGGGGGTTTTTGCAAGATAAAAAAAGAGAATTTTGGGTGGTATTTCCAGGATAAAAAAGGGAATTTTGGGGTGTTTTTTTTCCAAAATAAAAAAGTGAATTTTAGGGAGTTTTTCCAAGATTTAAAAAATTAATTTTAGGGTTTTTTTTCCTGAATAAAAAAGGGAATTTTAGGGGGTTTTTTCCCAAGATTTAAAAAATTAATTTTACATTTTTTTCCAGGACAAAAAAGGGAATTTTAGGGAGTTTTTTTCCAAGATAAAAAAGGGAATTTTAGGGGATTTTTCCAAGATTTAAAAAAATAATTTTAGGGTTTTTTTCCAAGATTTAAAAAAATAATTTTAGGGTTTTTTTCCAGGATAAAAAAGGGAATTTTGTTTGTTTTTTACAAGATAAAAAAAGGGAATTTTGGGTGGTATTTCCAGGATGAAAAAAGGAATTTTTGGGGTTTTTTTTTTCCAAAATAAAAAAGTGAATTTTAGGGGGTTTTTCCAAGATTTAAAAAATTAATTTTAGGGTTTTTTTTCCTGGATAAAAAAGGGAATTTTAGAGGTTTTTTTCCAGGATAAAAAAGGGAATTTTAGGGGTTTTTTTCTAAGATTTAAAAAATTAATTTTAGGGTTTTTTTTTCCAAAATAAAAAAAGGAATTTTAGAGTTTTTTACCAGGATAAAAAAGGGAATTTTGGAGGTTTTTTCCAAGATAAAAAAGTGAATTTTAGGGATTATTTTCCAGGATAAAAAAGGGAATTTTGGAGGGTTTTTTTCCAAGATAAAAAAGTGAATTTTGGGGTTTTTTACCAGGATAAAAAAGGGAATTTTAGGGATTGTTTTCCAAGATAAAAAAGGGAATTTTGGAGGTTTTTTTTACAGGATAAAAAATGGATTTTTGGGGGTTTTTCAGGATAGAAAAGGGAATTTTTGGGTTTTTTTTTCCCAAGATAAAAAACGGAATTTTGAGGGGTATTTCTAGGATAAAAAAAGGGAATTTTGGGGTTTTTTTCCAGGATAAAAAAGGGAATTTTGGAGGTTGATTTTCCAGGATAAAAAAGGGGAATTTTAGGGTGTTGTTCTGGGATAAAAAAGGGAATTTTAGGGGACATTTCCAAGATAAAAAAGGGAATTTTAGGGTTTTTTTCCAAGATAAAAAAGGGCTTTTTAGGGGTTGTTTTCCAGTATAAAAAAGTGAATTTTAGGGTTTTTTTCTGGGATAAAAAAGGGATTTTTAGGGGTTTTTTTCTGGGATAAAAAATGGAATTTTAGGCCACATTTCCAAGATAAAAAAGAGATTTTTATGGGACATTTCCAAGATAAAAAATGGAATTTTAGGGCACATTTCCAAGATAAAAAAGGGAATTTTAGGGTTTTTTTCCAAGATAAGAAAGGGATTTTAATGGGACATTTCCAAGATAAAAAATGGAATTTTAGGCCACATTTCCAAGATAAAAAACGGGAATTTCAGTGAAATCCGAGGAGATTTTTAAGGCCCTAAAAGCCGTTTCGGGGAGGATCCCAAAGGGGGATTTTGGGGCGGATTTTGGGTACAAAAACTCAAATTTTTCCGTTTTTTTTTTGGGAAAAAGCCAAGAAATTTGCGGAGAGCCAGGCCCGGAAGGAGAAGGAGCCCCCCAAGAAGGAGAAGGAGCCCCCCAAGAAGGAGAAGCCCCCCAAGAGGGAGGAGAAGCGGCCGGAGCCCGACGAGGACCTGGACGAGTGCGAGCAGGTCCTGGCAGCTGAGCCCAAAGCCAAGGACCCCTTCGCACACCTGCCCAAGAGGTGGGGACACACCTGGGGACACACCTGGGGGGGTTTGGGGACAGCTGGGGACACATGGGGACACCTGGGACACACCTGGGGACACCTGGGGACACCTGGGGACACCTGGGGACAGCTGGGACACACCTGGGGACACCTGGGGACAGCTGGGGACACCTGGGGACACCTGGGGACAGCTGGGACACACCTGGGGACACCTGGGGACAGCTGGGGACACACCTGGGGACACTTGGGGACACACCTGGGGGGGTTTGGGGACAGCTGGGGACACACCTGGGGACAGCTGGGGGGTCTGGGACACACCTGGGGACACCTGGGGCACCCAAAACACACCTGGGACACACCTGGACACACCTGGGGACACATCTGGGGACACCTGGGGACAGCTGGGGACACCTGGGACACACCTGGACACACCTGGGGACACTTGGGGACAGCTGGGGACAGACCTGGGGACACTTGGGGACACACCTGGGGACAGCTGGGGCGTCTGGGGACACCTGGTGGGGTTTGGGGACATCTGGGGACACCCAAAACACACCTGGGGACACCTGGAGGGGGTCTGGGACACACCTGGGGACACCTGGAGGGGGTCTGGGACACACCTGGGGACACCTGGGGCACCCAAAACACACCTGGGGACACCTGGGACACACCTGGGGACACTTGGGACACCTGGGACACACCTGGACACACATGGGGACACATCTGGGGACAGCTGGGGACACCTGGGGACAGCTGGGACACACCTGGACACACATGGGGACACTTGGGGACAGCTGGGGATACCTGGGGACACCTGGGACACCCAAAACACACCTGGGGACACCTGGGACACACCTGGACACACCTGGGGACACATCTGGGGACAGCTGGGGACACACCTGGGGACACTTGGGACACACCTGGGGACACCTGGGGACAGCTGGGGGGTCTGGGGACACCTGGGGACACACATGGGGACACCTGGGGGGGGCTGGGGACACCTGGTGGGGTTTGGGGACATCTGGGGACACCCAAAACACACCTGGGGACACCTGGGGGGGTCTGG
Source organism: Poecile montanus (assembly GCA_038429875.1). Taxonomy (NCBI): domain Eukaryota; kingdom Metazoa; phylum Chordata; class Aves; order Passeriformes; family Paridae; genus Poecile; species Poecile montanus. The sequence continues at coordinate 2,662,113 of CM076533.1, forward strand.
GGACACCTGGGGGGGGTCTTGAGTGACTTCTGGGACACACCTGGGGGGTCTGGGGACACCTGGGGGGTCTGAGGACAGGTGGGGACACACCTGGGGACACCTGGGGGGTCTGAGGACAGCTGGGGACACATCTGGGGACACTTGGGACACACCTGGGGGGTCTGGGGACATCTGGGGGGGTTTGGGGACATCTGGGGGGGTTTGGGGACATCTGGGGACACACCTGGGGACACCTGGGGATACACCTGGGGACACCTGGACACACGTGGGGACACCTGGGGGGTCCTGGGGACACCTGGGGGGACCTGGGACACATCTGGGGGGTACCTGGGACACACCTGGAAGGGTCTGGGACACACCTGAGATACTTGGGGGGACCTGGGGACACTGAGGGGACACCTGGGGACACCCCTGGGGACACTGAGGGGACACCTGGGGACACCTGGGGACACTGAGGGGACACCTGGGGACACTGAGGGGTTTGGGGTCACTCTGGTGTCCCCAGCCCCTTCATCCTGGACGAGTTCAAACACAAATCCTGAAACGGGGATGTGGGGGGTGTGGTCACTCAGTGGTCACTCAGTGGTCACTCAGTGGTCACTCAGTGGTCACTGGTCACTCAGTGGTCACTCAGTGGTCACTCGGGGTCAGTGGTCACTCAGGGTTAGTGGTCAGTGGTCACTCAGTGGTCACTCGGGTCACTCAGTGGTCACTCAGTGGGTCAATGGTCACTCTGTGGTCACTCTGTGGTCACTCGGGTCACTCAGGTCACTCAGTGGTCACTCAGTGGTCACTCAGGGGGTCAGTGGTCACTCAGTGGTCAGTGGTCACTCTGGTCACTCAGTGGTCACTCTGGTGTCCCCAGCCCGTTCATCCTGGACGAGTTCAAGCGCAAATACTCCAATGAGGACACTCTGGGGGTGGGGCTGGGGTCACTGTGGTCACTCAGGGTTAGTGGTCAGTGGTCACTCAGTGGTCAGTGGTCACTCAGTGGTCACTCAGTGGTCAGTGGTCACTCAGTGGTCAGTGGTCACTCAGTGGTCACTCTGGTGTCCCCAGCCCGTTCATCCTGGACGAGTTCAAGCGCAAATACTCCAACGAGGACACTCTGGGGGTGGGGCTGGGGTCACTGTGGTCACTCAGGGTTAGTGGTCAGTGGTCACTCAGGGTCAGTGGTCACTCAGTGGTCACTGGTCACTCAGTGGTCACTCAGTGGTCACTCTGGTCACTCTGGTGTCCCCAGCCCGTTCATCCTGGGCGAGTTCAAGCGCAAATACTCCAACGAGGACACTCTGGGGGTGGGGCTGGGGTCACTGTGGTCACTTGGGGTTAGTGGTCAGTGGTCACTCAGGGGTCAGTGGTCACTCAGTGGTCACTCAGGGTCACTCAGTGGTCACTCAGTGGTCACTCTGGTGTCCCCAGCCCGTTCATCCTGGACGAGTTCAAACACAAATACTCCAATGAGGACACTCTGGGGGTGGGGCTGGGGTCACTGTGGTCACTCAGGGTCAGTGGTCAGTGGTCACTCAGGGTCAGTGGTCACTCAGTGGTCACTCAGTGGTCAGTGGTCACTCAGTGGTCACTCAGTGGTCACTCTGGTGTCCCCAGCCCGTTCATCCTGGACGAGTTCAAGCGCAAATACTCCAACGAGGACACTCTGGGGGTGGCGCTGCCGCATTTCTGGGAGCACTTTGACCGCGAGGGTTGGTCCCTGTGGTACTGCCAGTACCGCTACCCCGAGGAGCTCAGCCAGACCTTCATGAGCTGCAACCTCATCACAGGTACCCGCCTTCGGCCTCAGCATCATCATCCTCACTGTTCTCATTGTCCTCACTGTCCTTGTCATCATCACCATCCTCATCCTCACTGTCCTCATTGTCCTCACTGTCCTCATCATCATCATTGTCATGGTACTGCCAGTACCGCTACCCCGAGGAGCTCAGCCAGACCTTCATGAGCTGCAACCTCATCACAGGTACCCGCCTTCGGCCTCAGCAGCATCATCATCATCATCATTGTTCTCACTGTCATCATCATCATCATCCTCATTTTCCTCACTGTCCTCATCCTCACTGTCCTCATCATCATCCTCATCATCCTCACCATCTTCATCCTCACTGTCCTCATTGTCATTGTCCTCACTGTCATCATCATCCTCACTGTCATCATCATCCTCACTGTCCTCATCATCATCCTCACTGTCCTCATCATCATCCTCATCATCCTCACCATCATCATCCTCACTGTCCTCATTGTCATTGTCCTCACTGTCATTGTCCTCACTGTCATCATCATCATCCTCATCATCCTCACTGTCCTCATCATCATCCTCATCATCCTCACCATCATCATCCTCACTGTCCTCATCATCATCCTCATCATCCTCACCATCATCATCCTCACTGTCCTCATCATCATCGTGGTCCTCATTGTCATTGTCCTCATTGTCATTGTCCTCACTGTCATCATCATCCTCACTGTCCTCATCATCCTCACCATCATCATCCTCACTGTCCTCATTGTCATTGTCCTCATTGTCATCATCATCATCCTCATCATCCTCACCATCATCATCCTCACTGTCCTCATTGTCATTGTCCTCACTGTCATTGTCCTCACTGTCATCATCATCATCCTCATCATCCTCACTGTCCTCATCATCATCCTCATCATCCTCACCATCATCATCCTCACTGTCCTCATCATCATCGTGGTCCTCATTGTCATTGTCCTCATTGTCATTGTCCTCACTGTCATCATCATCATCATCCTCATCATCCTCACCATCATCATCCTCACTGTCCTCATTGTCATTGTCCTCACTGTCATCATCATCCTCACTGTCCTCATCATCATCCTCATCATCCTCACCATCATCATCCTCACTGTCCTCATCATCATCCTCATCATCCTCACCATCCTCATCCTCACTGTCCTCACTGTCATTGTCCTCACTGTCATCATCATCATCATCGGCATGGTTCTCATTGTCATTGTCCTCACTGTCATCATCATCCTCACTGTCCTCATTGTCATCCTCATCATCCTCACCATCCTCATCCTCACTGTCCTCATCATCATCCTCATCATCCTCACCATCCTCATCCTCACTGTCATTGTCCTCACTGTCATCATCATCATCATTGTCATGGTCCTCATTGTCATTGTCCTCACTGTCCTCATCCTCATGGTCCTCATCATCCTCACCGTTCTCATCCTCATCGTCATTATTACTGTTCTCATTGTCCTCATTCTCATGGTCCTCGTCATCATCCTCATCCTCATTGTCCTCCTCGCTGTCCTCGCTGTCCTCACTGTCATCATCCTCACTGTCCTCATCGTCCTCCTCATCATCCTCACTGTCCTCATTGTGCTCATCCTCTCCATCCTCGCTGTCCTCATCCTCATCATCCTCATCATCCTCACCATCCTCATTCTCATTGTCCTCATCATCATCCTCACTGTCCTCATCATCCTCATCTTCATTGTCATCATCATCATCATCCTCATCATCATCCTCACTGTCCTCACTGTCCTCATCATCATCATCCTCATCCTCATTGTCCTCATCATCATCATCCTCATCATCATCCTCACTGTCCTCACTGTCCTCATCATCCTCATCCTCATTGTCATCATCATCATCCTCATCATCATCCTCACTGTCCTCACTGTCCTCATCATCATCATCCTCATCCTCATTGTCCTCACCATCATCATCCTCATCATCATCCTCACCATCCTCATCATCATCCTCATCCTCATCCTCATGGTCTTCACTGTCCTCACCATTCTCACTGTCCTCATTCTCATTGTCCTCATTGTCCTCATCATCATCATCTTCCTCATCATCCTCCTCACTGTCCTCACTGTCCTCATCGTCCTCATCCTCATGGTCCTCACTGTCCTCATCATCCTCATCCTCATCATCCTCACCATCCTCATCCTCATCCTCATGGTCCTCACTGTCATCATCCTCACTGTCATCATCATCATCCTCATCCTCATTGTCCTCACTGTCCTCGTCATCATTCTCACTGTCCTCACTGTTCTGTCCTCATCATCATCCTCATCATCCTCATCATCCTCATTGTCCTCATCATCATCCTCATCCCTATTGTCCTCACTGTCTTCACTGTCCTCATCATCATCATCCTCACTGTCCTCACTGTCCTCATCCTCATTGTCTTCATCATCATCATCCTCCTCACTGTCCTCACTGTTCTCATCCTCATCATCATCCTCACTGTTCTCATTGTCCTCATTGTCCTCCTCATCATCATCATCATCATCCTCATTGTCCTCATCCTCACCATCTTCACTGTCCTCACTGTTCTCGTTTCATTCCCATTGTTTCCCAGTGTTTCCCATGGGTTTTTCCCATGTTTTTCCCAGTGTTTCCCACATTTCATTCCCGTGTTTTATTCCCATTTTCCCCGTTTTTTTTTCCATGTTTTTTTTTCCCATTTTCCCACGTTTCATTCCCGTTATTCCCGAGTTTCATTCCCATTTTTCCCAGTGTTTCCCATTTCATTCCCATTTTTCCCCTTTTCCCCAGTTTTTTTCCCATGTTTCATTCCCGTTATTCCCACGTTTCATTCCCGTTGTTTCCCAATGTTTCCCATGTTTTATTCCCATGTTTCATTCCCATTTCTCCCATTTTCCCCAGTTTTTTTCCCATGTTTTTTTTCCCATTTTCCCATGTTTTATTCCCATTTTCCCTGTTCTTTTTCCCATGTTTTATTCCCATTTCCCCAGGTTTTATTCCCACATTTCATTCCTGTGTTTCCCGTGCATTATTCCCATGTTTCATTCCCATTTTCCCCAGTTTTTTTCCATGGTTTTTTTTCCCATTCCCGTGTTTCATTCCCGTTATTCCCAAGTTTCATTCCCATTGTTTCCCAGTGTCTCCCATGCATTATTCCCATGTTTTATTCCCGAGTTTCATTCCCATTTTCCCCAGTTTTTTTTCCATGTTTTTTTTTCCCATTTTCCCATGTTTCATTCCCATTTTCCCTGTTTTGTTTCCCATGTTTTATTCCCATTTTCCCCGTGTTTTTTCCCTGGTTTTTTTCCCATTCCTGTGTTTTTTTCCCGTTATTCCCATGTTTTATTCCCATTTTCCCTGTGTTTTTCCCCTGGTTTTTTTTCCCCATTCCCATGTTTCATTCCCATTATTCCCATGTTTCATTCCCATTTTCCCATGTTTTATTCCCATTATTCCCATGTTTTATTCCCATTTTCCCCGTGTTTTTTCCCCTGGTTTTTTTCCCATTTTCCCATGTTTCATTCCCGTTATTCCCATGTTTCATTCCCATTTTCCCTGTTTTTTTTCCCATGGTTTTTTTTCCCATTTTCCCGTGTTTCATTCCCGTTGTTTCCCCATGTTTTATTCCCATGTTTTATTCCTGTTTTCCCAGTGTTTCCTGTGTTTTATTCCCATGTTTTATTCCAGTGTTTCCCATGGGTTGTTTTTCCCATTTTCCCAGTGTTTCCCATGTTTTATTCCCACGTTTCATTCCTGTTATTCCCAAGTTTCATTCCCGTTTTTCCCAGTGTTTCCCATGCATTATTCCCACGTTTTATTCCCATTTTCCCGTGCGTTATTCCCGCATTTCATTCCTGTTTTTCCCAGTGTTTCCCGTGCGTTATTCCCATGTTTTTTCCCGTGCGTTATTCCCATGTTTCATTCCCGTTATTCCTGAGTTTCATTCCTGTTTTTCCCAGTGTTTCCCATGTTTTATTCCCGTGTTTCATTCCCATTTTCCCTGTTTTTTTTCCCTGGTTTTATTCCCATTTTTCCCTGTTTTTTTTCCCATCATTCCCATGTTTCATTCCCATTTTCCCCGTTTTTTTTCCCATGTTTTTTTTTCCCATTCCCATGTTTCATTCCCATTATTCCCACGTTTCATTCCCGTTATTCCCGAGTTTCATTCCCGTTGTTTCCCAGTGTTTCCCACATTTCATTCCCATTTTCCCTGTTTTTTTTCCCGTTTTATTCCCATTTCCCCCGTTTTTTTTCCCATGTTTTTTTTTCCCATTCCCATGTTTTTTTCCCGTTATTCCCATGTTTTATTCCCATTTTCCCTGGTTTTTTTCCCATGTTTTTTTTCCCATTCCCACGTTTCATTCCTGTTATTCCCAAGTTTTATTCCCATTTTCCCCGTGTTTTTTCCCTGTGTTTTTTCCCTGTTTTTTTTCCCATTATTCCCATGTTTTTTTCCCATTATTCCCATGTTTCATTCCCATTTTCCCAGTGTTTTTTCCCTGTTTTTTTCCCATTATTCCCATGTTCCATTCCCATTTTCCCCGTGTTTTTTCCCTGGTTTTTTTTCCCATTTTCCCCGTGTTTTTTCCCCTGTTTTTTTCCCATTATTCCCAAGTTTCATTCCCGTTATTCCCATGTTTTTTTTTCCCATTATTCCCCTGTTTTTTTCCCATTTTCCCCTGTTTTTTTTCCCGTTATTCCCGAGTTTCATTCCCATTTTCCCTGTGTTTTTTCCCTGTTTTTTTTCCCATTATTCCCATGTTTTATTCCCATTTTCCCTGTTTTTTTTCCCATTATTCCCATGTTTTTTTCCCATTATTCCCGAGTTTCATTCCCGTTATTCCCATGTTCCATTCCCATTTTCCCAGTATTTTTCCCTGTTTTTTTTCCCATTATTCCCATGTTTCATTCCCGTTATTCCCATGTTTCATTCCCATTTTCCCTGGTTTTTTTCCCATGTTTTATTCCCATTTTCCCCGTGTTTTTTCCCTGTGTTTTTTCCCTGGTTTTTTTCCCATTATTCCCATGTTCCATTCCCATTTTCCCTGTGTTTTTTCCCTGGTTTTTTTCCCATTATTCCCGAGTTTCATTCCCATTTTCCCCGTGTTTTTTCCCTGTTTTTTTCCCATTTTCCCCTGTTTCATTCCCATTTTCCCCGTGTTTTTTCCCTGGTTTTTTTCCCATTTTCCCCGTGTTTTTTTCCCGTTATTCCCATGTTTTATTCCCATTTTCCCTGGTTTTTTTCCCATGTTTTATTCCCATTTTCCCCTGTTTTTTTTCCCATCATTCCCATGTTCCATTCCCATTTTCCCTGTGTTTTTTCCCTGTTTTTTTTCCCATTTTCCCCGTGTTTCATTCCCATTTTCCCCGTTCTTTTTCCCATGTTTTTTTCCCATTTTCCTGTATTTCATTCCCATTATTCCCATGTTTTATTCCCATTTTCCCCGTGTTTTTTCCCTGGTTTTTTTCCCATTTTCCCCGTGTTTTTTTCCCGTTATTCCCATGTTTCATTCCCATTTTCCCTGTTCTTTTTCCCATGTTTTATTCCCATTTTCCCCTGTTTTTTTTCCAATTTTCCCATGTTTCATTCCCATTTTCCCTGTGTTTTTTCCCTGGTTTTTTTCCCATTATTCCCGTGTTCCATTCCCATTTTCCCTGTGTTTTTTCCTTGGTTTTTTTCCCATTATTCCCATGTTTTATTCCCATTTTCCCCTGTTTTTTTTCCCATTATTCCCGAGTTTCATTCCCATTTTCCCCGTGTTTTTTCCCTGTTTTTTTTCCCATTCCCACATTTCATTCCCATTTTCCCGAGTTTCATTCCCGTTGTTTCCCAGTGTCTCCCATGTTTCATTCCCATTTTTCCCATTTTCCCCAGTTTTTTTCCCATGTTTTTTTCCCATTCCCATGTTTTATTCCCATTTTCCCTGGTTTTTTTCCCATGGTTTTTTTTCCCATTCCCACGTTTCATTCCCATTATTCCCGAGTTTCATTCCCGTTTTTCCCAGTGTTTCCCATGTTTTATTCCCACATTTCATTCCCATGTTTCCCAAGTTTCATTCCCATTTTTCCCATTTTCCCCGTTTTTTTTCCCATGTTTTTTTCCCATTTCCCCAGGTTTTATTCCCACATTTCATTCCAGTGTTTCCCGTGCATTATTCCCATGCTTCATTCCCATTTTCCCCAGTTTTTTTCCCATTTTTTATTCCCATTCCCACGTTTCATTCCCGTTATTCCCACATTTCATTCCCATTTTTCCCAGTGTTTCCCATTTCATTCCCATTTTTCCCATTTTCCCCAGTTTTTTTCCCACGTTTCATTCCCGTTATTCCCATGTTTCATTCCCATTTTCCCTGTGTTTTTTCCCTGTTTTTTTTCCCATTATTCCCGAGTTTCATTCCCATTTTCCCCGGTTTTTTTCCCCTGTTTTTTTTCCCATTATTCCCGAGTTTCATTCCCATTTTCCCCGTGTTTTTTCCCTGTTTTTTTTTCCCATTATTCCCACGTTTCATTCCCGTTATTCCCATGTTTCATTCCCATTTCCCCTGGTTTTTTTCCCATTTTCCCGAGTTTTATTCCGGTTGTTTTCCCCAGGGATGTTCCAGCGTCTGGACAAGCTGCGGAAGAACGCCTTCGCCTCCGTCATCCTGTTCGGGAGCGACCACGACAGCAGCATCTCGGGGGTCTGGGTGCTGCGGGGGCAGGAGCTGGCATTCACCGTGAGAGAATTACCAAAAATTCACAAATTTATCCCGAAAAAACATCCCAGAGTTATCCCAAATTTATCCCAAAATATCCCAAAGTTATCCAAAAAAACATCCCAAAGTTATCCCAAAAATTCCCAAAGTTAACCCAAAAAACATCCCAAAGTTATCCCAAAAATTCCCAAATTTATCCCAAAAAAACATCCCAGAGTTATCCCAAAATATCCCAAATTTATCCCAAAGTTATCCCAAAGTTATCCCAAAATATCCCAAAGTTATCCCAAAAAAACCCCAAAGTTATCCCAAAATATCCCAAAGTTATCCCAAATTTATCCCAAAATATCCTAAAATTATCCCAGAAAAATTCCCAAATTTATCCCAAAATATCCCAAATTTATCCCAAAAAAATTCCCAAATTTAACCCAAAATATCCCAAATTTATCCCAAAAAATATCCCAAAGTTATCCCAAAATATCCCAAAGTTATCCCAAATTTATCCCAAATTTATCCCAAATTTATCCCAAAAATTCCCAAAATTATCCCAAAAAAACATCCCAAAGTTATCCCAAAAACATCCCAAAGTTATCCCTAAATATCCCAAAGTTATCCCAAATTTATCCCCAAAAAAATCCCAAATTTATCCCAAAATATCCCAAATTTATCCCAAATTTATCCCAAAATGTCCCAAAGTTGTCCCAAATTTATCCCAAAATATCCCAGAAAACATCCCTGGGGGCAGGAGCTGGCATTCACTGTGAGAGAATTCCCAAAAATTCCCAAATTTATCCCAAAAAACATCCCAAATTTAACCCAAAATATCCCAAATTTATCCCAAAAAAACATCCCAAAGTTATCCCAAAACATCCCAAAGTTATCCCAAAAATATCCCAAAGTTATCCCAAAATTATCCCAAAGTTATCCCAAAATATCCCAAAATTATCCCAAATTTAACCCAAATTATCCCAAATTTATCCAAAAGAAATCCCAAATTTATCCCAAAATAACCCAAAATTATCCAAATTTATCCCAAATTTATCCCCAAAAAAATCCCCAAAAAAATCCGAAACTTATCCAAAAATATCCCAAGGTTATCCCAAATTTATCCCAAAATTATCCCAAAATTATCCCAAATTTAACCCAAATTATCCCAAATTTATCCCCAAAAAAAATCCCAAAATATCCCAAAATTATCCAAAAAAAATCCCAAAATTATCCCAAATTTATCCCAAAATATCCCAAAATTATCCCAGAAAAATTCCCAAATTTAACCCAAAATGATCCCAAATTTATCCCAAATTTATCACAAAAAAATCCCAAATTTATCCCAAAAATTCCCAAATTTATCCCCCAAAATATCCCAAAATATCCAAAAATACCTCAAATTTATCCAAAAAAAACCCCAAATTTATCCCAAATTTATCCCAAAATTATCCCAAATTTATCCAAAAAAATCCCAAATTTATCCCAAAAATTCCCAAATTTATCCCCCAAAAAATCCCAAAATATCCCAAATTTTTCCAAAAAAACCCCAAAATATCCCAAATTTATCCCAAAATATCCCAAAATTATCCAAAAAAACCCCAAAATTTCCCAAAATATCCCAAATTTATCCCAAAAAAATCCCAAATTATCCCAAATTTATCCCAAAAAAATCCCAAAATTATCCCAAAATATCAGTGGGAATCCCAGATTTTCTCGGGATTTTCACTCAGAATCTCAGAATTTTTTGGGGTTTTTTTCCCAAAATTCCCATTTTTTTCCCTAATTCCCGTTTTTCCATGATTTTTCCATGATTTCCCACAGTTCTTCTTGGACTGGCACCCGGATTTCAAATCCCACACCCCAAAATCCCTCCCAAAACCCTCAGGAATTTTGGATTTTCTTGGGATTTTCACTCAGAATCTCGGAATTTTTTGGGGTTTTTTTTCCCAAAATTCCCATTTTTTTCCCTAATTCCCATTTTTCCATGATTTTTCCATGATTTCCCTCAGCTCTCCCCAAACTGGCACTGGGATTTTGAGTCCCACACCCCAAAATCCCTCCCAAAACCCTCAGGAATCTCGGATTTTCTCGGGATTTTCACTCAGAATCTCGGAATTTTCTTGGAATTTTTCCCAACATTCCCATTTTTTTCCCTAATTCCCATTTTTCCATGATTTTTCCATGATTTCCCACAGTTCTTCTTGGACTGGCACCCGGATTTCAAATCCCACACCCCAAAATCCACCCCAAAACCCTCAGGAATTTTGGATTTTCTTGGGATTTTCACTCAGAATCTCGGAATTTTTTGGGGTTTTTTTCCCAAAATTCCCAGATTTTTCCCTAATTCCCATTTTTCCATGACTTTTCCATGATTTCCCACAACTGTTCCCAGACTGGCACCCAGATTTCAAATCCCACACCCCAAAATCCCTCCCAAAACCTTCAGGAATTCCGGATTTTCTCGGGATTTTCACTCAGAATCCCAGAATTTTTTCAGGATTTTTCCCAAAATTCCCATTTTTTTCCCCTAATTCCCATTTTTCCCTGTTTTTTCCGCAGCTGTGTCCGGACTGGCAGGTGGATTACGAGTCCCACACCCCAAAATCCACCCCAAAACCTTTGGGAATCCCGGATTTTCTTGGAATTTTCGCTCAGAATCCTGGAATTTTCTTGGAATTTTTCCCAAAATTCCCAGATTTTTTCCCTAATTCCCATTTTTCCAGGACTTTTCCCAGTTTTCCCTCAACTTTTTCCATACTTGCACCCGGATTTCAAATCCCACACCCCAAAATCCCCCCCAAAACCCTCAGGAATTTTGGATTTTCTCGGGATTTTCACTCAGAATCTCAGAATTTTCTTGGAATTTTTCCCAACATTCCCATTTTTTTCCCTAATTCCCATTTTTCCCGGTTTTTCCGCAGCTGTGTCCGGACTGGCAGGTGGATTACGAGTCCCACACCCCAAAATCCACCCCAAAACCCTCAGGAATTCCGGATTTTCTCGGGATTTTCACTCAGAATCTCGGAATTTTCTTGGAATTTTTCCCCAAAATCCCGGATTTTTCCCTAATTCCCATTTTTCCATGATTTCCCTCAGCTCTCCTCAAACTGGCACCTGGATTTCAAATCCCACACCCCAAAATCCCTCCCAAAACCCTCAGGAATTTTGGATTTTCTTGGGATTTTCACTCAGAATCTCGGAATTTTTTGGGGTTTTTTTTCCCAAAATTCCCATTTTTTTCCCTAATTCCCATTTTTCCATGATTTTTCCATGATTTCCCTCAGCTCCCCCCAAACTGGCACCTGGATTTTGAGTTCCACACCCCAAAATCCCCCCCAAAACCTTTGGGAATCTCAGATTTTCTTGGAATTTTCACTCAGAATCTAGGAATTTTTTTGGAATTTTTCCCAAAATTCCCAGATTTTTCCCTAATTCCCATTTTTCCCGGTTTTTCCCCAGCTGTGTCCGGACTGGCAGGTGGATTATGAGTCCCACACCCCAAAATCCACCCCAAAACCCTCAGGAATTTTGGATTTTCTCGGGATTTTCACTCAGAATCTCGGAATTTTTTCGGGATTTTTCCCAAAATTCCCATTTTTTTCCCTAATTCCCATTTTTCCCGGTTTTTCCGCAGCTGTGTCCGGACTGGCAGGTGGATTACGAGTCGTACTCGTGGCGGAAGTTGGATCCCGACAGCGCCGAGTGCCGGACGCTGGTGACGGAATATTTCCTGTGGGAAGGGGAATTCCGGCACGTGGGAAAAGCCTTCAACCAGGGCAAGATCTTCAAGTGAATCCCGGGAATTTGGGGCTGGAATTCCGGGAATTTGGGGCTGGAATTCCGGGAATTTGGGGCTGGAATTCCGGGAATTTGGGGCTGGAATTCCGGGAATTCGGGGCTGGAATTCCGGGAATTCGGGGCTGAAATCCTGGGAATTTGGGGCTGGAATCCTGGGTATTGATGAGAGCTGAAATCCCGGGAATTCGGGGCTGGAATCCTGGGAATTTGGGGCTGGAATTCTGGGAATTCTGGGCTGGAATTCCGGGAATTCTGATCTGGAATCCTGGGTATTGATGAGAGCTGAAATCCTGGGAATTTGGGGCTGAAATCCTGGGAATTCGGGGCTGAAATCCTGGGAATTTGGGGCTGAAATCCTGGGAATTCGGGGCTGAAATCCTGGGAATTTGGGGTTGAAATCCTGGGCTGAAATCCTGGGAATTTGGGGTTGAAGTCCTGGGAATTCTGGGCTGGAATTCCGGGAATTCTGATCTGGAATCCTGGGAATTGATCAGAGCTGAAATCCCGGGAATTCGGGGCTGAAATCCCGGGAATTTGGGGTTGAAATCCTGGGAATTATTTGGGCTGGAATTCTGGGAATTTGGGGCTGGAATCCTGGGAATTCTGGGCTGGAATCCTGGGAATTCACAAGCCTTCAACCAGGGCAAGATCTTCAAGTGAATCCCGGGAATTTGGGGCTGGAATTCCGGGAATTTGGGGCTGGAATCCTGGGAATTAATCAGGGCCAAAATCCTGGGAATTTGGGGCTGAAATCCTGGGAATTATTTGGGCTGGAATCCTGGGAATTCTGGGCTGGAATCCTGGGAATTCTGGGCTGGAATTCTGGGAATTCACAACCCTTCAACCAGGGCAAGATCTTCAAGTGAATCCCGGGAATTCTGGGAATTTGGGGCTGAAATCCTGGGAATTCTGATCTGGAATTCCAGGAATTTGGGGCTGAAATCCCAGGAATTATTTGGGCTGGAATTCTGGGAATTTGGGAGTTGGAATCCTGGGAATTCTGGGCACTTCAACCAGGGCAAGATCTTCAAGTGAATCCCGGGAATTTGGGGCTGGAATTCCGGGAATTTGGGGCTGGAATTCCGGGAATTCGGGGCTGGAATCCTGGGAATTTGGGGTTGAAGTCCTGGGAATTCTGGGCTGGAATTCCGGGAATTCTGACCTGGAATCCTGGGTATTGATGAGAGCTGAAATCCTGGGAATTCGGGGCTGAAATCCTGGGAATTCGGGGCTGAAATCCTGGGAATTTGGGGCTGAAATCCTGGGAATTCGGGGCTGAAATCCTGGGAATTTGGGGTTGAAATCCTGGGCTGAAATCCTGGGAATTTGGGGTTGAAGTCCTGGGAATTCTGGGCTGGAATTCCGGGAATTCTGATTTGGAATTCCAGGAATTTGGGGTTGAAATCCTGGGAATTATTTGGGCTGGAATTCTGGGAATTTGGGGTTGAAATCCTGGGAATTCACAACCCTTCAATCAGGGCAAGATCTTCAAGTGAAATCCCAGGAATTTGGGGCTGGAATTCCGGGAATTTGGGGCTGGAATTCCGGGAATTCTGGGCTGGAATTCCGGGAATTCTGAACCCTTCAACCAGGGCAAAATCTTCAAGTGAAATCCTGGGAATTTGGGGCTGAATTCCCAGGATTTTGGGGTGAATTCCCAGGATTTTTGCGTTAAATCCCAGGATTTTGGGATGAATTCCCAGGATTTTGGGATGAAATCCCAGGATTTTGGGGTGAAATTCCAGAAGTTTGGGTTGAATTCCCAGGATTCTGGGCTGGAATTCCCAGAATTTGGAGCTGAATTCCCAGGATTTTGGGGCTGAATTCCCAGGATTTTGGGATAAAATTCCAGAATTTTGGTGTAAATTCCCAGGATTTTGGGGCAGAATTCCCAAGATTTTGGGCTGAAATTCCAGGATTTTGGGCTGAAATTCCAGGATTTTGGTGCAAATTCCCAGGATTTTGGGCTGAAATTCCAGGATTTTGGTGTAAATTCCCAGAATTTTGGTGTAAATTCCCAGGATTTTGGTGTAAATTCCCAGGATTTTGGGATAAAATTCCAGAATTTTGGTGTAAATTCCCAGGATTTTGGTGTAAATTCCCAGGATTTTGGGCTGAAATTCCAGGATTTTGGGATAAAATTCCAGAATTTTGGTGTAAATTCCCAGGATTTTGGTGTAAATTCCCAGGATTTCGGGGTTTTCCGGGAATTCCGGTTTTTCCATCCCCAATCCAATAAAAACTCTTGGGACAGGACGAAACTCTTGGAATTTTTTTTTGGGGGGGGGGAGGAATTTGGGAAATTCCAGAGGTTCCCAAAACGATCCCAGGAAATCCCAGGGGGGACCAAAATTCCCGATTTTTCCTTCAATTCCCAAAAAAAACCTGGAAAAAGGAGGAGAATCCGGAGCGGTCCCGGAATTCCGGGGGATTCCCGGAGCTTGAATTCCCAAAAATTCCCAAAAATTGGGGTCTCGTTATCCCGAAATTCCGGGATTTTCTGGGAATTCTCCCCCCCAAATTCACCCCTCCCCCCACATCGGGGGGTGGGGGAGGGGCCGGTCCCAGTATAAACCAGTATAGACCAGTATAAACCGGTATAGACCAGTATAAACCAGTATAGACCTGTATAGACCAGTATAAACCAGTATAGACCACTGTAAACCGGTATAGACCACTGTAAACCAGTATAAACCAGTATAGACCAGTATGAACCAGTATAGACCAGTATAAACAAGTATAGACCAGTATAGACCAGTATAAACCAGTTCAGCCCCAGTTCATTCCCAGTTTGGTCCCAGTTCAGTCCCAGTTCATTCCCAGTTCATTCCCAGTTCAGTCCCAGTTCATTCCCAGTTCATTCCCAGTTTGGTCCCAGTTCAGTCCCAGTTCATTCCCAGTTCATTCCCAGTTTGGTCCCAGTTCAGTCCCAGTTCATTCCCAGTTCATTCCCAGTTCATTCCCAGTTCATTCCCAGTTTGGTCCCAGTTCATTCCCAGTTCATTCCCAGTTCATTCCCAGTTCAGCCCCAGTTCATTCCCAGTTCAGTCCCAGTTTATTCCCAGTTCATTCCCAGTTCATTCCCAGTTCAGTCCCAGTTCATTCCCAGTTTGGCCCCAGTTTATTCCCAGTTTATTCCCAGTTCATTCCCAGTTCATTCCCAGTTCATTCCCAGTTCAGTCCCAGTTCATTCCCAGTTCAGTCCCAGTTCATTCCCAGTTCATTCCCAGTTCAGTCCCAGTTCATTCCCAGTTCATTCCCAGTTCAGTCCCAGTTCATTCCCAGTTCATTCCCAGTTCATTCCCAGTTCAGTCCCAGTTCAGTCCCAGTTTGGTCCCAGTTCGGTCCCAGTTTGGTCCCAGTTCATTCCCAGTTCATTCCCAGTTCAGTCCAGTTCAGTCCCAGTTCATTCCCAGTTCATTCCCAGTTCATTCCCAGTTCATTCCCAGTTTGGTCCCAGTTCATTCCCAGTTCATTCCCAGTTCAGTCCAGTTCAGTCCCAGTTCATTCCCAGTTCATTCCCAGTTCATTCCCAGTTCGGTCCCAGTTTGGTCCCAGTTCATTCCCAGTTCATTCCCAGTTCATTCCCAGTTCAGTCCCAGTTCAGTCCCAGTTCATTCCCAGTTCAGTCCCAGTTCATTCCCAGTTCATTCCCAGTTTATTCCCAGTTCATTCCCAGTTCATTCCCAGTTCAGTCCCAGTTCATTCCCAGTTCAGTCCCAGTTTGGTCCCAGTTCATTCCCAGTTCATTCCCAGTTCAGTCCCAGTTCATTCCCAGTTCATTCCCAGTTCATTCCCAGTTCATTCCCAGTTTGGTCCCAGTTCATTCCCAGTTCATTCCCAGTTCATTCCCAGTTCAGTCCCAGTTCATTCCCAGTTCATTCCCAGTTTGGTCCCAGTTCATTCCCAGTTCATTCCCAGTTCATTCCCAGTTCATTCCCAGTTCATTCCCAGTTCAGTCCCAGTTCAGTCCCAGTTCAGTCCCAGTTCATTCCCAGTTCATTCCCAGTTCAGTCCCAGTTCGGTCCCAGTTTGGTCCCAGTTCAGTCCCAGTTTGGCCCAGTTCATTCCCAGTTCATTCCCAGTTCAGTCCCAGTTTGGCCCCAGTTCATTCCCAGTTCATTCCCAGTTCATTCCCAGTTTGGCCCCAGTTCATTCCCAGTTCATTCCCAGTTCATTCCCAGTTCAGTCCCAGTTCATTCCCAGTTCATTCCCAGTTCATTCCCAGTTCATTCCCAGTTTGGCCCCAGTTCATTCCCAGTTCATTCCCAGTTCATTCCCAGTTCAGTCCCAGTTCATTCCCAGTTTGGTCCCAGTTCATTCCCAGTTTATTCCCAGTTCATTCCCAGTTCATTCCCAGTTCATTCCCAGTTTGGTCCCAGTTCATTCCCAGTTCATTCCCAGTTTGGTCCCAGTTCATTCCCAGTTCAGTCCCAGTTCATTCCCAGTTCAGTCCCAGTTCATTCCAGTTCATTCCCAGTTTGGTCCCAGTTCATTCCCAGTTCATTCCCAGTTCATTCCCAGTTCATTCCCAGTTCAGTCCCAGTTCATTCCCAGTTCATTCCCAGTTCATTCCCAGTTCAGTCCCAGTTTGGTCCCAGTTCATTCCCAGTTCAGCCCCAGTTCATTCCCAGTTCATTCCCAGTTTGGTCCCAGTTCATTCCCAATTCATTCCCAGTTCAGTCCCAGTTCAGTCCCAGTTCATTCCCAGTTTGGTCCCAGTTCATTCCCAGTTCATTCCCAGTTCATTCCCAGTTTGGTCCCAGTTCATTCCCAGTTCATTCCCAGTTCATTCCCAGTTCATTCCCAGTTCAGTCCCAGTTTGGCCCCAGTTCATTCCCAGTTCATTCCCAGTTCAGTCCCAGTTTGGCCCCAGTTCATTCCCAGTTCATTCCCAGTTCATTCCCAGTTCAGTCCCAGTTTGGCCCCAGTTCAGTCCCAGTTCAGCCCCAGTTCATTCCCAGTTTGGTCCCAGTTCATTCCCAGTTCATTCCCAGTTCATTCCCAGTTCATTCCCAGTTTGCTCCCAGTTCAGTCCCAGTTCATTCCCAGTTCATTCCCAGTTCATTCCCAGTTCAGTCCCAGTTCATTCCCAGTTCATTCCCAGTTCATTCCCAGTTTGCTCCCAGTTCAGTCCCAGTTCATTCCCAGTTCATTCCCAGTTCATTCCCAGTTCATTCCCAGTTTGCTCCCAGTTCAGTCCCAGTTCAGTCCCAGTTCATTCCCAGTTCATTCCCAGTTCATTCCCAGTTCATTCCCAGTTCATTCCCAGTTTGCTCCCAGTTCAGTCCCAGTTCATTCCCAGTTCATTCCCAGTTTGGTCCCAGTTCATTCCCAGTTCATTCCCAGTTCAGTCCCAGTTCAGTCCCAGTTCATTCCCAGTTCATTCCCAGTTCAGTCCCAGTTCATTCCCAGTTCAGTCCCAGTTTGGCCCCAGTTCATTCCCAGTTCAGTCCCAGTTCATTCCCAGTTCAGTCCCAGTTCAGTCCCAGTTCATTCCCAGTTCATTCCCAGTTCATTCCCAGTTTGGTCCCAGTTCATTCCCAGTTCATTCCCAGTTTGGTCCCAGTTCATTCCCAGTTCAGTCCCAGTTCAGTCCCAGTTCATTCCCAGTTCATTCCCAGTTCATTCCCAGTTTGCTCCCAGTTCAGTCCCAGTTCATTCCCAGTTCATTCCCAGTTCATTCCCAGTTCATTCCCAGTTCATTCCCAGTTTGCTCCCAGTTCAGTCCCAGTTCATTCCCAGTTCATTCCCAGTTTGGTCCCAGTTCATTCCCAGTTCATTCCCAGTTCATTCCCAGTTTGCTCCCAGTTCAGTCCCAGTTCATTCCCAGTTCATTCCCAGTTTGGTCCCAGTTCATTCCCAGTTCATTCCCAGTTCAGTCCCAGTTCAGTCCCAGTTCATTCCCAGTTCATTCCCAGTTCAGTCCCAGTTCATTCCCAGTTCAGTCCCAGTTTGGCCCCAGTTCATTCCCAGTTCAGTCCCAGTTCATTCCCAGTTCATTCCCAGTTCATTCCCAGTTCATTCCCAGTTCATTCCCAGTTTGGTCCCAGTTCATTCCCAGTTCAGTCCCAGTTTATTCCCAGTTCATTCCCAGTTCAGTCCCAGTTCAGTCCCAGTTCAGTCCCAGTTCATTCCCAGTTCATTCCCAGTTCAGTCCCAGTTCAGTCCCAGTTCATTCCCAGTTCAGTCCCAGTTCATTCCCAGTTCATTCCCAGTTCATTCCCAGTTTGGTCCCAGTTCATTCCCAGTTCATTCCCAGTTCATTCCCAGTTTGGTCCCAGTTCATTCCCAGTTCATTCCCAGTTCAGCCCCAGTTCATTCCCAGTTTGGTCCCAGTTCATTCCCAGTTCAGTCCCAGTTCATTCCCAGTTCGGTCCCAGTTCATTCCCAGTTTGGCCCCAGTTCATTCCCAGTTCATTCCCAGTTCAGTCCCAGTTCATTCCCAGTTCATTCCCAGTTCATTCCCAGTTTATTCCCAGTTCATTCCCAGTTCATTCCCAGTTTCCTCCTTTCTGTGGCCGCGCCCTTTCTGAGTCACCCCCGGGTGGGGACAAACCCCGGGCCAGTGTCCCCTCCCCCCCCCCGGGGTGTCCCCAGTGTCCCCTCCCCCCCCGCCCCGGGTGTCCCCAATGTCCCCTCCCCCCCCGGGGTGTCCCCAGACCCTCCTGGGGTGTCCCCAGTGTCCCCCAATGTCCCCAAACCCCCCCCCCCCGGGGTGTCCCCAAATCCCTCGGGGTGTCCCCAATGTCCCCTCGGGGTGTCCCCAGTGTCCCCCCGGGGTGTCCCCAATGTCCCCCCGGGGTGTCCCCAATGTCCCCCCCGTGTCCCCCCGGTGCCAAATCCCGCAGCGGTGACAGGGGGAGGGGACAGAGGGGGAGGGGACAGGGGAGGTGACAGGAGGGGACAGGAGGGGACAGAGGGGACAGGGGAGGGGACAGAGGGGGAGGGGACAGGAGGGGACAGAGGGGACAGGGGAGGGGACAGGGGAGGGGACAGGAGGGGACAGGGGGAGGGGACAGGAGGTGACAGGAGGGGACAGAGGGGACAGGGGGGAGGGGACAGGGGGAGGGGACAGGGGAGGTGACAGGGGGAGGGGACAGGAGGAGGGGGACAGGGGGAGGGGACAGGAGGTGACGGGGGAGGGGACAGGGGAGGGGACAGGGGAGGGGACAGGGGGAGGGGACAGGAGGTGACAGGGGGAGGGGACAGGAGGGGACAGAGGGGGAGGGGACAGAGGTGACAGGGAGGTGACAGGGGGAGGGGACAGGAGGTGACAGGGGGAGGGGACAGGGGGAGGGGACAGGAGGTGACAGGGGGAGGGGACAGGGGGAGGTGACAGGGGGAGGGGACAGGGGGAGGTGACAGGGAGGGGACAGGGGGAGGGGACAGGGAGGGGACAGGGGGAGGTGACAGGGAGGGGACAGGGGGAGGTGACAGGGAGGGGACACCGGTGCCAGGTGTGGCACAGCCGGGGAACCTCGCGGGGACACCCGGGCCGGGCCCCGCCCCCGCTGTCACCGAGTGTCACCTGGACAGGGACAGCGGGACAGGGACACACCTGGACAGTGCCACATCTGGACAGGGACACCCCGGGACAGTGCCACATCTGGACAGGGACACACCTGGACAGGGACACATTTGGACAGGGACACACAGGGACAGGGACACACCTGGACAGGGACACACCTGGACAGGGACAGCGGGACAGGGACACACCTGGACAGTGCCACATCTGGACAGTGACACACCTGGACAGTGCCACATCTGGACAGGGACACATCTGGACAGTGACACACCTGGACAGTGCCAGATCTGGACAGGGACACACCTGGACAGTGCCACATCGGGACAGTGCCAGATCTGGACAGGGACACACCTGGACAGTGCCACACCGGGACAGTGCCACATCGGGACAGTGCCACATCTGGACAGGGACACACCTGGACAGGGACACCCCGGGACAGTGCCACATCTGGACAGGGACAGCGGGACAGGGACACACCTGGACAGTGCCACATCTGGACAGTGACACACCTGGACAGTGCCACATCTGGACAGTGACACATCTGGACAGTGCCACACCTGGACAGGGACACACCTGGACAGGGACAGCGGGCAGGGACACACCTGGACAGTGCCACATCTGGACAGGGACACATCTGGACAGGGACACACCTGGACAGGGACACATCTGGACAGTGACACACCTGGACAGTGACACACCTGGACAGGGACACACCTGGACAGTGCCACATGTGGACAGTGACACACCTGGACAGGGACACACCTGGACAGGGACACACCTGGACAGTGCCACATGTGGACAGTGACACACCTGGACAGGGACACACCTGGACAGTGCCACACCTGGACAGGGACACACCTGGACAGGGACAGCGGGACAGGGACACACCTGGACAGGGACACACCTGGACAGGGACACACCTGGACAGTGCCACATCTGGACAGGGACACACCTGGACAGGGACACATCTGCACAGGGACACACCTGGACAGGGACACACCTGGACAGGGACACACCTGGACAGTGCCACATCTGGACAGGGACACACCGGGACAGTGCCACACCTGGACAGTGCCACATCTGGACAGTGCCACCTCTGGGCAGTGCCACACCCACCTGTCCCCAGGTGCCACCCGGGTGTCCCTGGGCAATGCCGGGGTGAGCTGGGACTGCCTGAGTGCCACCAAAGTGCCACCAGGTGTCCCTGAGCAGTGTCACCACGAGCCACCGGAGTGTCCCTGGACAGTGACACACCTGGACAGTGCCGCCCCCTGGCAGGGCCACCCCTTGGCAGGGCCACCCCCGCCTGTCCCCAGGTGCCACCACCAGTCTGGGCACCCTCCGAGTGCCACCCGAGTGTCACCAGAGTGTCCCTGGGCAGTGTCACCATGAGCTGGCACCGCCCGAGTGTCACCAAAGTGCCACCAGATGTCCCTGGGCAGTGTCACCATGAGCCACCGGAGTGTCCTGGGGCAGTGCCACACCTGGACAGTGCCACACCTGGACAGTGCCACACCTGGACAGTGACACACCTGGACAGTGCCACCCCCCGGGCGGTGCCACCCCCCGGGCGGTGCCACCCCCGGGCGGTGCCACCTCCACCTGTCCCCAGGTGCCACCACCAGGCTGGGCAGCTCCCGGCTGCCACCCGAGTGTCCCTGGGCAGTGTCACCATGAGCTGGCACCGCCCGAGTGTCACCAAAGTGCCACCCGGTGTCCCTGGGCAGTGTCACCACGAGCCACCGGAGTGTCCCAGGACAGTGCCACACCTGGACAGTGCCACACCTGGACAGGACACTGCCACCTCCAGGCGGTGCCACCCCCCGGGCAGGGCCACTCCCGCCTGTCCCCAGGTGCCACCCGGGTGTCCCTGGGCAGTGCCGGGGTGAGCTGGCACCGCCTGAGTGCCACCCCCGGGCAGGGCCACCTCTGCCTGTCCCCAGGTGCCACCACCAGGCTGGGCAGCTCCCGGGTGCCACCCAAGTGTCCCTGGGCAGTGCCACACCTGGACAGTGCCACACCTGGACAGGACACTGCCACCCCCGGGTGAGCTGGCACCGCCAAAGTGCCACCAGATGTCCCTGGGCAGTGCCACCGTGAGCCACCGGAGTGTCCCTGGACAGTGACACACCTGGACAGTGACACACCTGGACAGTGCCACCCTCGGGGCAGGGACACACCTGGACAGGACAGTGCCACCCCCCGGGCAGGGACACACCCGCCTGTCCCCAGGTGCCACCACCAGGCTGGGCAGCTCCCGGGTGCCACCAAAGTGCCACCAGAGTGTCCCTGGGCAGTGTCACCGTGAGCTGGCACCGCCCCAGTGCCACCAGATGTCCCTGGGCAGTGTCACCATGAGCCACCCGAGTGTCTCTGGACAGTGACACACCTGGACAGTGACACACCTGGACAGTGCCACCCCCAGGCGGTGCCACCCCCGGGCGGTGCCACCTCCACCTGTCCCCAGGTGCCACCACCAGGCTGGGCAGCTCCCAGGTGCCACCCGAGTGTCCCTGGGGCAGTGTCACCATGAGCTGGCACCTCCTGAGTGCCACCCCCGGGCAGGGCCACCCCTGCCTGTCCCCAGGTGCCACCCGGGTGTCCCTGGGCAGTGCCGGGGTGAGCTGGGACCACCCGAGTGCCACCAGAGTGTCACCAAAGTGCCACCAGGTGTCCCTGGGCGGTGTCACCATGAGACACCGGAGTGTCCCCTGGACAGTGCCACCCTCGGGCAGGGCCACACCCGCCTGTCCCCAGGTGCCACCACCAGTCTGGGCAGCTCCCAGGTGCCACCCGGGTGTCCCTGGGCAGTGTCACCATGAGCTGGCACCGCCCCGAGTGTCACCAAAGTGTCACCAGATGTCCCTGGGGAGTGTCACCATGAGCCACCGGAGTGTCCTGGGGCAGTGCCACTCCTGGACAGTGACACACCTGGACAGTGCCACCCTCAGGCAGGGACACACCCGGGCAGGGACACACCCGGGCAGGGACACACCCGGGCAGGGCCACACCCGCCTGTCCCCAGGTGCCACCCCCAGGCTGGGCAGCTCCCGGGTGCCACCCGAGTGTCACCAAAGTGTCACCACGAGCCACCGGAGTGTCCCAGGGCAGTGCCACACCCGGGCAGGGCCACACCCCGCCTGTCCCCTGGTGCCACCCGAGTGTCCTGGGGCAGTGCCACACCTGGACAGTGACACACCTGGACAGGGCAGTGCCACCCCCGGGTGAGCTGGCACCACCAAAGTGCCACCAGATGTCCCTGGGCAGTGTCACCACGAGCCACTGGAGTGTCCCAGGACAGTGACACACCTGGACAGTGCCACACCTGGACAGTGACACACCTGGACAGGGACACACCTGGACAGGACACTGCCACCTCCAGGCGGTGCCACCCCCGGGCAGGGCCACACCCGCCTGTCCCCAGGTGCCACCCGGGTGTCCCTGGGCAATGCCGGGGTGAGCTGGGACCACCCGAGTGCCACCAGAATGTCACCAAGGTGCCACCAGGTGTCCCTGAGCAGTGTCACCATGAGACACCGGAGTGTCCCTGGACAGTGACACCCCTGGACAGTGACACCCCTGGACAGTGCCACACCTGGACAAGACAGTGCCACCCCCGGGCAGGGACACACCCGGGCAGGGCCACACCCGCCTGTCCCCAGGTGCCACCCGGGTGTCCCTGGGCAGTGCCGGGGTGAGCTGGCAGTGCCACCATGAGCTGGCACCTCCTGAGTGCCACCCCCGGGCAGGGCCACCTCTGCCTGTCCCCAGGTGCCACCACCAGTCTGGGCAGCTCCCAGGTGCCACCGGAGTGTCCTGGGGCAGTGCCACACCTGGACAGGACACTGCCACCCCCGGGTGAGCTGGCACCACCAAAGTGCCACCAGGTGTCCCTGGGCAGTGCCACCATGAGCCACCGGAGTGTCCCCAGGACAGTGCCACTCCTGGACAGTGACACACCTGGACAGGGCAGTGCCACCCCCGGGCAGGGACACACCCGGGCAGGGCCACACCCACCTGTCCCCAGGTGCCACCACCCAGGCTGGGCAGCTGCCACCAAAGTGTCCCCGGGCAGTGTCACCATGAGCTGGCACCTCCCGAGTGTCACCAAAGTGCCACCAGAGTGTCCCTGGCAGTGTCACCATGAGCTGGCACCTCCCGGGTGTCACCAAAGTGCCACCAGAGTGTCCCCTGGCAGTGTCACCATGAGCTGCCTCCCCCCGAGTGTCACCAAAATGCCACCAGAGTGTCCCTGGTGATGCCACCATGAGCTGCCTCCCCCCGAGTGTCACCAAAGTGCCACCAAAGTGTCCCCGGGCAGTGTCACCATGAGCTGGCACCTCCCGGGTGTCACCGTCCTCTCCCCCCCCACCCCCGTCGCGCTCCCGCGGCTCTCCCGGGAATTCGGGGAATTTGGGAATTTGGGGGAATTTTGGGGAATTTTGGTCAATTCCGGGGGTGTCGCCCCCCCGCACCCCCCTGTCACCCCCCCGTTGTCGCCCACGTGTCCCCTGGCCCTGCCCCCCCCCCCGCCCGCGGGTGGCCCGGGGCCAGCGCGGAATCCCAAACATCCCAAAATCCCAAACAAAATCCCAAAATCCCCAACCTCCCCCGCGGGGGGGCCGCGCCCGCGCTCCCCTCCCCCCCTCCCGCCGCTCCCGGGGGTCCCCGAGTGTCCCCAACCCCCCCCCCCCCCCCCCCCCGGTGTCACCCCCGTGTCCCCTCCAGCGGTGACGCCACAGCTGGAGCCCATCCCCCACCCCCGAACCGCGGGGACCCCCGGGCTGGGGGGGGGGAGGGGCGCTGGGGACCCCCGAGTGTCACCCCGAGTGTCACCCAATGTCCCCCGGTGTCCCCCGAGTGTCCCCCAATGTCCCCCAATGTCTCCCGCTGTCCCCCGATGTCCCCCGCTGTCCCCCGAGTGTCCCCCGAGTGTCCCCCAATGTCCCCGCTGTCCCCCAATGTCGCCCGGTGTCCCGTGGTGTCCCCCAATGTCCCCTGAGTGTCCCCCCAATGTCCCCAAGTGTCCCCCGGTGTCCCCCAATGTCCCCCGGTGTCCCCCAGTGTCCCCCAATGTCGCCCGGTGTCCCCCGAGTGTCCCCTGCTGTCCCCGCTGTCCCCCAATGTCCCCCGCTGTCCCCGATGTCCCCAATGTCCCCCGGTGTCCCCCCGCTGTCTCCCGAGTGTCCCCCGAGTGTCCCCCGCTGTCCCCAAGTGTCCCCCGGTGTCCCGTGGTGTCCCCCAGTGTCCCCCAATGTCCCCCGGTGTCCCCCAGTGTCCCCCAATGTCCCCCAGTGTCCCCCGAGTGTCCCCCAATGTCCCCCGCTGTCCCCCAATGTCCCCCGGTGTCCCGCGGTGTCCCCCGAGTGTCCCCCGGTGTCCCCCGATGTCCCCCGAGTGTCTCCAAGTGTCCCCCGGTGTCCCCCGATGTCCCCCAATGTCCCCGAGTGTCCCCCGATGTCCCCCAGGTCCCCCGGTGTCCCTCAATGTCCCCCGCTGTCCCCCGATGTCCCCAATGTCGCCCGAGTGTCCCCCGCTGTCCCCACTGTCCCCCAATGTCCCCCGAGTGTCCCCCAATGTCCCCCAATGTCGCCCCAGTGTCCCCCAGTGTCCCCCGGTGTCCCCCGAGTGTCCCCCGCTGTCCCCCCGGTGCCGCCGCGGGGCCCGGGAGGGGCGGGAGGGTTCGGTTCGGTTCGGTTCGGTTCGGTTCGGTTCGTTTTGGTTCGGTTCGGTTCGGTTCGGTTCGGTTCGGTTCGGTTCGGGGGGGATGAGGCAGCGCTCGGGAATGCGCCGGGATTTGGCACCGGCGGCTCCGGGAGCGGAGCGGGAACAAACCGGGAATGGACCCGGAACAAACCGGGAATGGACCGGGACCGGACCGGGAACCGATGGGGATGGGACCGGGATCGGGACCGGCAATGGGCCCGGGACCGGACCGGGAATGGACCGGAACCGGAGCGGGAACCGATGGGGATCGGACCGGGATCGGGACCGGGAATGGACTGGAACCGGACCGGGAACCGATGGGGATCGGACCGGGATCGGGACCGGGAATGGACCCGGGATCGACCGGGAATGGACCGGAACCGGACCGGATCGGGACCGGGAATGGACCGGGACCGGACCGGGAACCGACGGGGATCGGATCGGGACCGGGACCGGACCGGGAACCGATTGGGATCGGACTGGGATCGGGACCGGGAATGGACCGGAACCGGAGCGGGAACTGACGGGGATTGGCCCAAATACGGCCCCGGGAATGGCCCCGGATCGGCCCCGGGACCGGATCAGGAATGGACTGGAACGGGACCGGGAACGGACCCGGAACAAACCGGGAATGGACCCGGGATCGGGACCGGGAATGGACCGGGAACCGACTGGGATCGGACCGGGAATGGACCCGGGACCGGACCGGGAATGATCCCGGGATCGGGACCGGGAACCGACCGGGAACGGACCGTGAATGGACCCGGAACCGGACCAGGAACAAACCGGGAATGGACCCGGAACCGGACCGGGAACAAACCGGGAATGGACCCAGGACCGGACCGCGAACGGCCCCGGGATCGGGACCGGGATCGGACCGGGAATGGCCCCGAACCGGCCCCAGGAACGGCCCCGGGAAAGGCGCCGATCCCAACCGGGACCGGCCCAAAACGGGACCGGGACCGGCCCAAAACGGCCCCGGTGCCACCGGGACCGGCCCCGGAACCGCCCGTGGGGAGGGGTCCCACGGGTGGGGAGGGGGATCGGGAAGGGGAATTTGGGGGAATTTGAGGAAATTTGGGGCAGTTTGGGGCAGTTTGAGGGAATTTGGGGCAGTTTGGGGGAATTTGGGGGTTCAAGGGTGGGAAAAGTCCCGGATTTTGGGGGGATTGGGGCTCCCAGTACGGACTGGGCCAAACTGGGAGCAGCGCCTGAGGGTCCCGACCCCCCGCGGTGCCCCCCCAGTGCCCTCCCAGTTCTCACCCAGTGCCCTCCAGTGCCCCCCAACCCCCCAAGTGCCCCCCAACCCCCCAAGTGCCCTCCAAATCCCCCCCAGTGCCCCCCAACTTCCCCCAGTGCCCCCCAATTCCCTCCCAGTGCCCCCCCAGTTCACACCCAGTGCCCCCCAACCCCCCAAGTGCCCCCCAACCCTCCAAGTACCCCCCAAACCCCCCCGAGTGCCCCCCAGTGCCCACCAGTACCCACCAGTGCTCCCAGTGTTCCCCCCAGTTCCCTCCCCAGTGCCCCCAACCCCTCCCAGTGCCCCCCCACTGTCTCCCCAGTGCCCCCCCAGCACCCCCCAGTGCCCCCCAAACCCCCAAACCTTCCCCAGTGCCCCCCCAGTTCACACCCAGTGCTCCCAGTGCCCCCCAATCACCCCCAGTGCCCCCCAACTCCCCCCAGTGCCCCCCCCAGTTCACACCCAGTGCTCCCAGTGTCCCCTCCAGTGCCCCCCAGGCCCCCCCCAGTGCCCCCCAGGTTCACACCCAGTGCCCCCCCAACTCCCCCCAGTGTCCCCCAGTGCCCCCCCAACCCTCACCAGTTCCCCCCCAGTGCCCCCCAGTGCCCCCCCAGTGCCCCCCAGTGCCCCCCAGTGCCCCCTAATCCTCACCAATGCCCCCCCAAGTGCCCCCAACCCCCCAAACCTTCCCCAGTTCCCCCCCAGTGCCCCCCCAGTGCCCCCCCACTGTTCCCCCAGTGCCCCCCAACTCCCCCCAGTTCCCCCCCAGTGCCTCCCAGTGCCCCCCCAGTTCACACCCAGTGCCCCCAGTGCCCCCCAACCACCCCCAGTGCCCCCCAACTCCCCCCAGTTCCCCCCCAGTGCCCCCAATGCCCCCCCAGTGCCCCCCCAGTGCCCCCCAACTCCCCTCCAGTGCCCCCCAACCCTCCCCAGTCCCCCCCAGTTCCCCCCAGTTCCCGGTTCTGGGGTTTTTGGGGGGTCTGGGGTCATTTTTTGGGGTTTTTTGGGGGGGTCTGGGGGGTCCCCGGGGGGATTTGGGGTCACCTGGGGGGGGCGGGGCTCGGGACTCACCTGGGGGGGGAGGGGAGGGGGGGGAGGGGCTGCCCTCGATTGGGGGGGGGCAAAGAACCGGGGGGGGGAGGGGAGGGGGAGGGGGGCCCGTTCTGGGATCGTTCAATGGAACCGAACCGGGACCGGGATTGGATCGGAACCGGGATTGAATTGGAACTGGAACCGGGGCTGGGCCGGGATTGGATCAGAACCGGGGACCGGGATTGGATCGAGATTGGATCGGGACCGGGACCGAGATTGGATTGGAACCGGATCCGGGATTGGATCGGAACCGGGATCAGGATTGGATCGGAACCGGGATCGGGATTGGATCTGGACCGGGACCGGGACTGGGCCGGGATTAGAACCGGGACTGGATTGAGATTGGATCGGAACCGGGACCAGGATTAAATCGGAACCGGGACCGGGATTGGATCGAGATTGGATCGGAACCGGGATCGGGATTGGATCGGGACCAGGATTG
>CM076533.1:2691369-2818046 GCA_038429875.1 Poecile montanus
ACTTTGTCTCATTTTTGTCCCATTTTGTATCATTTTTGTCACTTTTTTTCCATTTTTATCCTGTTTTTATCCTTTTTTCCCTTTTTTTGTCCATTTTTGTCCCTTTTTGTCATTTTCTGTCCATTTTTGTCCCATTTTTGTCTCTTTTCATCCCATTTTCATCCCATTTTGTCCCATTTTTGCCCACTTTTATCCATTTTTGTCCCTTTTTATCCCATTTTTATCTCTTTTTTATCCCATTTTGTCCCATTTTGCCCACTTTTATCCATTTTTGTCCATTTTTATCCCATTTTTATCTCTTTTATCCCATTTTGTCCCATTTTTGCCCACTTTTATCCATTTTTGTCCCTTTTTATCCCTTTTTCCCCATTTTTCCATTTTTGTCACTTTTTATCCCATTTTTGTCACTTTTTATCCATTTTTGTCCCTTTTCATCCCATTTTTATTCCTTTTTTTCACTTTTTTGTCCCTTTTCATCCCTTTTTGTCACTTTTTATCCCATTTTGTCCATTTTTGTCTCTTTTTATCCATTTTTGTCCCTTTTATCCCATTTTTACCCCATTTTTATCTCTTTTTTGTCCATTTTCGTCCCTTTTTCTCACTTTTTATCCCGTTTTTATCCATTTTTGTCCATTTTTATCCATTTTTGTCCTTTTCACCCCATTTTTCCCCCCAGGTCGGGCTGTTCACGGAGATTGGGCCGATGTCCTGCTTCATCTCGCGCCACGTGAGACCCAAAAGTGTCACCAGGGGGAGGTTTGGGGACCCCAAAATGTCACCAAAAGGGGGTGGGGACACCCCAAAATGTCATCAGGGGGTTGGGGACCCCAAAAATGTCACCAGGGGGGGTGGGGACACCCCAAAATGTCACCAGGGGGGGTTGGGGACCCCAAAATGTCACCAAGGGTTGGGGACCCCAAAAATGTCACCAAGGGGGTTTGGGGACCCCAAAATGTCACCAAGGGGGGTTTGGGGACCCCAAAATGTCACCAAAAGGGGTTGGGGACCCCAAAAGTGTCATCAGGGGGGGTGGGGACACCCCAAAATGTCACCAAGGGGGGGTTGGGGACCCCAAAAATGTCACCAGGGGTTGGGGACACCCCAAAATGTCACCAGGGGAGGGGGACACCCCAAAAGTGTCACCAAGGGTTGGGGACACCCCAAAATGTCACTGGGGGGGTTGGGGACACCCCAAAATGTCACCAAGGGTTGGGGACACCCCAAAATGTCACCAACGGGTTTGGGGACCCCAAAATGTCACTGGGGGGGTTTGGGGACCCCAAAATGTCACCAGGGGGGTTTGGGGACCCCAAAATCCCCCTTGGGGACCCGGCTGAGCCCTGAAACCCCCAAATCCCCCCCATATTTTCCTTTGGGGACCCCAGACCCCCCCTGGGACCCCCCTGGGACCCCCAGGACCCCCCAGACCCCCCCCAGAACCCCCCAGTGAGCCCCCAGATCCCCCCAGGGACCCCCCAGAGCCCCTCAGGACCCCCCAGGACCCCCAAAGACCCCCCAGGACCCTGCTCAGGACCCCCCAGATCCCCCCAAGACCCCTCTGAGCCCCCAATGAGCCCCCAAACCCCCCCTGGGAACTCTCCAGGACCCCCCCAGGACCCCCCTGAGCCCCCCAAGACCCCCCCAAGACCCCTCTGGGCCCCCCAGAACGCCCCAGACCCCCCAGATCCTCCCAAGACCCCCCAGACCCCCCTGGGACCCCTCTGAGCCCTCCAAGACCCCCTGGGGACCCCCCAGATCCTCCCAAGACCCCCTGGGGACCCCCCCAAGACCCCCCCAGGACCCCCCAAGACCCCTCCAAGCCCCCCCTGACCCCCCCCAGAACCCCCAAAGGCCCCCCCAGGACCCCCAGAGCCTCCCTGGGGACCCCCCTGAGCCCCCCAAGACCCCTCTGAACCCCCCAGAACCCCCCCAATGAGCCCCCAGACCCCCCAGGGACCCCCCCAGACCCCCCCAAAGACCCCCCAGGACCCCCCTGACCCTCCTGGGGACCCCCCAAAGACCCCCCAGGATCCCCCAGACCCCCCAAAGACCCCCAAGACCCTCCAGGACCCCCCCAAATACCCCCCAGGAGCCCCCTGAGCCCCCCAAGACCCCCCCAAGACCCCTCTGAACCCCCCAGAACCCCCCCAATGAGCCCCCAGACCCCTCCAGGGACCCCCCTGAGCCCCCCAGGACCCCCCAGACCCCCCCCAGAACCCCCCAGGACCCCCAGAGACCCCCCAGGACCCTCCTGACCCTCCTGAGGACCCCCCAGATCCCCCCCAAAGACCCCCCAGGACCCCCTGGGGACCCCCCAGATCCTCCCAAGACCCCCTGGGGACCCCCCCAGGACCCCCCAAGGCCCCCTAAGACCCCCCCAGGACCCCCCAAGGCCCCCCAAGACCCCCCCAGGACCCCCCAAGACCCCTCCAAGCCCCCCCTGACGCCCCCTTTTCCCCCCAGTCCCCCCTCCTGGGACCCCCCCAGGACCCCCCAATGAGCCCCCAGACCCCCTCAGGGACCCCCCTGAGCCCCCCAGGACCCCCCAGACCCCCCCCAGAACCCCCCAGTGAGCCCCCAGATCCCCCCAGAGCCCCTCAGGATGCCCCAGACCCCCCCCCAGGACCCCCAAAGACCCCCCAGGACCCCCCAGACCCCTCTGAGCCCCCAGTGAGCCCCCAAACCCCCCCTGGGAACCCTCCAGGACCCCCCTGAGCCCCCCAAGACCCCCCCAAGACCCCCCCAAGACCCCTCCAAGCCCCCCCTGACCCCCCCCCAGGACCCCCAAAGGCCCCCCAGGACCCCCAGAGCCCCCCTGGGGACCCCCCTGAGCCCCCCAAGACCCCTCTGAACCCCCCAGAACCCCCCCAATGAGCCCCCAGACCCCCCCAGGGACCTCCCCCAGACCCCCCCAAAGACCCCCCAGGATCCCCCAGACCCCCCAAAGACCCCCAAGACCCTCCAGGACCCCCCCAAAGACCCCCCAGGAGCCCCCTGAGCCCCCCAAGACCCCCCAAAGACCCCCCAGGATCCCCCAGACCCCCCAAAGACCCCAAAGACCCTCCAGGACCCCCCCAAAGACCCCCCAGGAGCCCCCTGAGCCCCCCAAGACCCCCCCAAGACCCCTCTGAACCCCCCAGAACCCCCCCAATGAGCCCCCAGACCCCCCCAGGGACCCCCCAGAACCCCCCAGGACCCCCAAAGACCCCCCAAAGACCCCCCAAAACCCCTCTGAGCCCCCCAAAGACCCCCAAGACCCCCCCAAAGACCCCCCAAGACCCCTCTGAGCCCCCCAAGGCCACCCCAGGAGCCCCCAGGACCCCCCAATGAGCCCCCAGACCCCTCCAGGGACCCCCCAAAGACCCCCCAGGACCCCCCTGACCCCCCCTTTCCCCCCCAGTCCATCCCCTCCGAGATGGAATTCGACCCCAACTCCAACCCCCCCTGCTACAAAACCGTGGACGAGGTGAGACCCAAAACCCCCAAAATCCCCCAAATCCCCCCAAAAAACCCCAAAATCCCCTCCCCCACCTCGGGGGGGTCCCCAGAGCCCCCCCAAACCCCCCCAAACCCCCCCCAGGACATCGTGATCCAGCAGGACGACGAAATCCGGCTGAAGATCGTGGGGACCCGAGTGGACAAAAACGACATCGTCAGTGGGGGGGACCCCAAAATCCCGGGGTTCTGGGTTGGGTTTGGGGGGAAACCACAAAATTTGGGGGGTTCTGGGTTGGGTTTGGGGGGAAATCCCAAGATTTGGGGGGTTCTGGGTTGGGTTTTGGGGAAAAATCCCAAAATTTGTGGGGGAAATCCCGAAATTTTGGGGTTCTGGGTCAGTTTTGGGGAAATATCCCAAAATTTGGGGGGTTCTGGGTTGGGTTTGGGGGAAAATCCCGAAATTTGGGGATTCTGGGTTGGGGTTTGGGGGAAAATCCCAAAATTTGGGGGGGAAATCTCAAAATTAGGGGGGTTCTGGGTTGGGTTTTGGGGGAAAATCCCGAAATTTGGGGGGGAAATCCCAAAATTTGGGGGGGCTGGGTTGGGTTTTGGGGGGAAATCTCAAAATTAGGGGGGTTCTGGGTCGGGTTTGGGGGAAAATCCCGGAATTTTGGGGTTCTGTGGTCATTTCTGGGGGAAAATCCTGAAATTCGGGGGGTTCTGGGTTGGGTTTGGGGGGAAATCACAAAATTTTGGGGGTTCTGGATGGGGTTTGGAGGAAAATCCCAAAATTTGGGGGGTTCTGGGTTGGGTTTGGGGGGAAAATCCCAAAATTTGGGGGGTTCTGGGTGGGGTTTGGGGGAAAATCCCAAAATTTTGGGGGGGAAATCCCAAAATTTGGAGGGTTCTGGGTTGGGTTTGGGGGAGAAATCTCAAAATTTTGGGGGGGTCTGTGTCCATTTTTGGGAAGAAATCTCAAAATTTGGGGGATTTTCTTGACCGTTTTGGGGGGAAATCCTGAAATTTGGGGGGTTCTGGGTGGGGTTTGGGGGAAAATCCCAAAATTTTGGGGATTCTGGGTTGGGTTTGGGGGAAAATCCCGAAATTTGGGGGGGAAATCCCAAAATTTGGGGGGTTCTGGGTTGGGTTTTGGGGGAAAATCTCAAAATTTGGGGGGGAAATCCCAAAATTTGGGGGGGCTGGGTTGGGTTTTGGGGGAAAATCTCAAAATTTCGGGGGTTTTTTGACCATTTTGGGGGAAAATCTCGAAATTCGGGGGGTTCTGGGTTGGGTTTGGGGGAATATCCCAAAATTTTGGGGGGTCTGGGTGGGGTTTGGGGGAAAATCCCGAAATTTTGGGGGTTCTGGGTTGGGTTTGGGGGGAAATCCCAGAATTTTGGGGGGAAATCCCAAAATTTGGGGGGGAAATCCCAAAATTTTGGGGTTCTGGGTCAGGTTTGGGGGGAAATCACAAAATTTGGGGGGTTCTGGGTTGAGTTTTGGGGGAAAATCTCAAAATTAGGGGGGAAAATCCCAAAATCTGGGGGGTTCTGGGTGGGGTTTGGGGGAAAATAACAAAATTCGGGGGGAAAATCGCAAAATTTGGAGGGTTCTGGGTCGGGTTTGGGGGGAAAATCTCAAAATTTTGGGGGGGTCTGTGTCCATTTTTGGGAAGAAATCTCAAAATTTGGGGGATTTTTTTGACCATTTTGGGGGGAAATGCCAGAATTTGGGGGTTCTGGGTCAGTTTTGGGGAAAAATCCCAAAATTTGGGGGGAAATCCCAAAATCTGGGGGATTCTGGGTGGGGTTTGGGGGAAAATCCCGAAATTTTGGAGGTTCTGGGTCGGGTTTTAGGGAAAATCCCAAAATTTGGGGTGAAATCCCAAAATTTGGGGGGTTCTGGGTTGGGTTTTGGGGGGAAATCTCAAAATTAGGGGGGTTCTGGGTTGGGTTTTAGGGAAAATCCCAAAATTTTGGGGGGAAATCCCGAAATTTGGGGGGTTCTGGGTCGGGTTTTAGGGAAAATCCCAAAATTTGGGGGGGAAATCCCAAAATTTGGGGGGTTCTGGGTCGGGTTTGGGGGGAAATCCCAAAATTTTGGGGGGTTCTGTGACCATTTTGGGGGAAAATCCCAAAATTTTGGGGTTCTGGGTTGGTTTTGGGGGGGAAAATCCCAAAATTTTGGGGTTCTGTGGTCATTTTTGGGGGAAAATCCTGAAATTCGGGGGGTTCTGGGTTGGGTTTGGGGGGAAATCACAAAATTTTGGGGGTTCTGGGGGGGTTTGGGGGAAAATCCCGAAATTTTGGGGGTTCTGGGTTGGGTTTGGGGGGAAATCCCAGAATTTTGGGGGGAAATCCCAAAATTTGGGGGGGAAATCCCAAAATCTGGGGGGTTCTGGGTCAGGTTTGGGGGGAAATCCCAAAATTTTGGGGTTCTGGGTTGAGTTTTGGGGGAAAATCTCAAAATTAGGGGGGGAAATCCCAAAATTCGGGGGGTTCTGGGTTGGGTTTGGGGGAAAATCCCGAAATTTGGGGGGAAATCCCGAAATTTGGGGGGTTCTGGGTCGGTTTTGGGGGAAAATCCTGGGATTTGGGAGGTTCTGGGTCGGATTTTGGGGGGAAATCTCAAAATTTGGGGGGGTCTGGGTTGGGTTTGGGGGAAAATCCCAAAATTCGGGGAGAAAATCCCAAAATTTTGGGGGGTTCTGTGGCCGTTTTGGGGGAAAATCCCAAAATTTTGGGGTTCTGGGTTGGGTTTTGGGGGGGAAATCCCGAAATTTTGGGGGGAAATCCTGAAATTTGGGGTGAAATCCCAAAATTTGGGGGGTTCTGGGTCAGTTTTGGGGAAAAATCCCAAAATTTGTGGGGGAAATCCCAAAATTTTGGGGGTTCTGGGTTGGGTTTGGGGGAAAATCTCAAAATTTGGGGGGGAAATCCCGAAATTCGGGGGGTTCTGGGTCGGTTTTGGGGAGAAATCCTGAAATTTGGGGGGTTCTGGGTTGGGTTTTGGGGGAAAATCTCAAAATTTGGGGGGTTCTGGGTTGGGTTTGGGGGAAAATCACAAAATTTAGGGGGAAAATCCCAAAATTTTGGGGGGTTCTGTGGCCATTTTGGGGGAAAATCCCGAAATTTGGGGGGTTCTGGGTCGGGTTTGGAGGAAAATCCCAACATTTGGGGGGGAAATCCCAAAATTTGGGGGTTCTGAGTTGGGTTTTGGGGGAAAATCTGGGGGTTCTGTGGCCATTTTGGGGGAAAATCCCAAAATTTTGGGGTTCTGGGTTGGTTTTGGGGGGGAAATCCCAAAATTTGGGGGATTTTTGACCATTTTGAAGGGAAATCTCAAAATTTGGGGGGTTCTGGGTGGGGTTTGGGGGAAATCTCAAAATTTTGGGGATTTTTTGACCATTTTGGGGGGAAATCCCAAAACTGGGGGGGTCTGGGTCGGTTTTGGGGGAAAATCCCAAAATTTGGAGGGTTCTGGGTCAGGTTTTGGGGGGGAATCTCAAAATTTTGGGGATTTTTTGACCATTTTGGGGGAAATCCCGAAATTTGGGGGGTTCTGGGTGGGGTTTGGGGGAAAATCCCAAAATTTGGGGGGGAAATCCCAAAATTTGGGGGTTCTGGGTCAGGTTTTGGTGGGGAAATCTCAGAATTTTGGGGATTTTTTGACCATTTTGGGGGGAAATCCCAAAACTGGGGGGGTCTGGGTTGGTTTTGGGGGAAAATCCCAAAATTTGGAGGGTTCTGGGTTGGTTTTGGGGGGAAATCCCGAAATTTTGGGGGGTTTTGGGGGAAAATCCTGGGATTTGGGAGGTTCTGGGTCGGATTTTGGGGGGAAAACCCAAAATTTTGGGGGTCCTGAGTCGGGTTTTGGGGAAAATCCCAAAATTTGGAGGGTTCTGGGTTGGTTTTGGGGGGAAATCCCGAAATTTTGGGGGGTTTTGGGGGAAAATCCTGGGATTTGGGGGGTTCTGGGTCGGGTTTTGGGGAGAAAATCCCAAAATTTGGGGTTTCTGGGTCGGTTTTGGGGGGAAAATCCCAAAATTTGGGGTTTCTTTGACCATTTTGGGGTGAAAAATCCCAAAATTTGGGGTTAAAATCCCCAATTTTTTGGGGTGAGCTCCCCATTTCTGGGGGTGGGGGAGGGGAAGGGGGGGGGTCCAGGCGAGCCCCTCCCCCCCTGACCCTCCCCCTCCCCTCCCCCCAGTTCGCCATTGGCTCCCTCATGGACGATTACCTGGGTGAGCTGGGGGTCCCGGGGGGGTTCTGGGGGTCCCCCCGGGGGGGTTTTGGGGGTCCCTCCTCCCTCATCCCCTCCCCCCTCATCCCCTCCCCCCTCTCCCCCCAGGTCTGGTCAGCTGAGCCCCGCGACCCCTCCCCACTTCTGCCCCCCAAATTTTGGGGTGTTCTGCCCCAGATCTTGGGGGGCTCTGCCTTTCCTCTCCAAACTCCCAATAAAAGCTTTTTTCGCCCGTTTTTCACCCATTTTTCACTTTTTTCTTTATTTTTTTTTGGGGGGGGGGGGAGGGATCTTCACCTTTCAGTGGGCCCCACCGCCGTCATTGCCGCTTTAAGGCGGTGTCGCCCCTTTAAGCGCGCCCCCCCCGTTTCCACGGTAACCGCCCCCCCTCCCTTTGGCGCTTTACGTCCGCGCGCGCCACTGTCGCGCTGTCCTCACCACCCCCTTCCGCGCTTGGCGGCCGCGGCCCGGCCTTCTCTCCGCGCTCTCCAAGATGGCGGTGTCCGGGGTGAGTGAGGCCGCCTCCGCCATCCGCCGCCATCCTCCTTCCCCCGCCGCCCCGGCGCGCCCCCGCCGCCACCGGCGGAGCCGCGGGGATCCGGGGATGCCGCCCGGCCGCGCTCGGCGGCGCGGGGATGATCGGGGAGCAGCGGATGGCGGCGGGAAGGGAGCGGGGGGGGGGTGGGCCCTGAGGGGAGCGCGGGGTGGGGGAGGGGGCGTGTGGCACCCCCGGGGACATTTGGGGACCCCCTGAGGCCGGAACCCCAAAACCTGGGATGGCTTTTAGACCCTCAATCGCTGCCAGAGCCAAGTTTAGATGCCATAATCGGGAGCTTTTGTCACCCGCTGTCCCTCACTTTGTCACCCGCTGTCCCTCACGCTTCCCCCCTCAGCCCTGGCGACATTTTGGGGACCCCAGAACCGCCCCAAAGCACAACCAGGACCCCTCAAACTGGGAGGGATTTAAAGCCCCAAATTCCTCGGGGAGGTTTTTGGGGTGGCGTTTTTGGGGTGGCGCAGCTGGCGGGGTTTGGGGACACTCGGGGGACACCTGGGGACACTTTTGGGGTCTGCAGAACTTGGGGCTTTGGGGTTCCGGGGGTTGGGGGTTGAGGTTCCACCCCGAAATCCCAAAAATTGGGGGTTTGGGGGGTTTGAATCCTGAAATTCCCGGTGGGAAAGGCGGGTCCTGAGCCCGGGATTTGGGGTCTGCAGAACCGGGGGACACTCGGGGATACTCGGGGATACTCGGGAGACACTCGGGGAGACTCGGGGATACTCGGGGGACACTCGGGGATGCTCGGGGGGCACTCGGGGGACTCCGGGGGGCACTCGGGGATATTCGGGGGATACTCGGGGATACTCGGGAGACACTCGGGGATACTCGGGGAGACTCGGGGGGCACTCGGGGGATACCAGGGGACACTCGGGGATGCTCGGGGGACACTCAGGGACACTCGGGGGACTCCAGGGGACACTCGGAGATACCCGGGGGACACTCGGGGACACTCGGGAGACACTCGGGGATACTCGGGGGACACTCGGGGAGACTCGGGGGGACACTCGGGGACACTCGGGGGGCACTCGGGGACACTCGGGGATACTCGGGGACACTCGGGGGATACCAGGCAACACTCGGGGATGCTCGGGGGGCACTCGGGGGACACTCGGGGATACTCGGGAGACACTCGGGGATACTCGGGGGACACTCGGGGAGACTCGGGGATGCTCGGGGGACACTCGGGAAGACTCGGGGATATTCGGGGACACTCGGGGGACTCCGGGGGACACTCGGGAGACACTCGGGGATACTTGGGGACACTCGGGGGTACTCGGGAGACACTCGGGGACACTCGGGGATACTCGAGGGACTCCGGGGGACACTCGGGGGACTCCGGGGGACACTCGGGGATGCTCGGGGGACACTCGGGGACACTTGGGGGATACCAGGGGACACTCGGGGATGCTCGGGGGGCACTCGGGGACACTCGGGGGACACTCGGGGGACACTCGGGGATACTCGGGGGGCACTCGGGGAGACTCGGGGATACTCAGGAGACACTCGGGGATACTCGGGGACACTCGGGGATACTCGGGAGACACTTGGGGACACTCGGGGATACTCGGGAGACACTCGGGGATACTCGGGGGATACTTGGGGGATACCAGGCAGCACTCAGGGATGCTCGGGGGGCACTCGGGGACACTCGGGGATGCTCGGGGGATGCTCGGGGAGACTCGGGGGACTCCGGGGAGACTCGAGGGACTCCGGGGGACACTCGGGGGACACTCAGGGATATTCGGGGGATACTCGGGGACACTCGGGGACACTCGGGGATACTCGGGAGACACTCGGGGGGCACTCGGGGATACTCGGGAGACACTCGGGGATACTCGAGGGACTCCGGGGGACACTCGGGGATATTCGGGGGACACTCGGGGCCACTCGGGGGGCACTCGGGGATACTCGGGGACACTCGGGAGGCACTCGGGGAGACTCGGGGGACACTCGGGGGGCACTTGGGGATGCTCGGGGGGCACTCGGGGGACTCCGGGGGACACTCGGGGATACTCGGGGGACACCAGGGGACACTCGGGGATACTCGGGGACACTCGGGAGACACTCGGGGATACTCGGGGACACTCGGGGATACTCGGGGGACACTCGGGGAGACTCGAGGGACTCCGGGGGACACTCGGGGATATTCGGGAGACACTCGGGGGCACTCGGGGACACTCGGGGGGCACTCGGGGACACTCGAGGGACTCCGCGGGACACTCGGGGATATTTGGGGGATACTCGGGGATGCTCGGGGGATACCAGGGGACACTCGGGGATGCTCGGGGGGCACTCGGGGACACTCGGGGGACACTCGGGGATGCTCGGGGATACTCGGGAACACTCGGGGGATACTCGGGGGACACTCGGGGACACTCGGGGAACACTCGGGGATACTCGAGGGACTCTGGGGGACACTCAGGGATATTTGGGGGACACTCGGGGGATACCGGGGGACTCCAGGGGACACTCGGGGAACACCGGGGGGCACCCGGAGACACCCGGGGGACACTCGGTGACACTCGAGGACCCCAGAAGACACCCGGGGATACCGGGGGACACTCGGGGGATACCGGGGGACACTCGGGGGATACTGGGGGATACCCGGGGACACTTGGGGGATACCGGGGGACACTCGGGGACATCGGGGGACACTTGGGGATACCGGGGGACACTCGGGGATACCAGGGGACACTTGGGGACACCAGAAGACACCCGGGGGACACCGGGGGCCACTCCGGGACACTGGGGGACACTCGGGGATACTCGGAGACACTTGGGGGACACTCGGGGGATACCGGGGGACACTCAGGGGACACTCGGGGAACACCGGGGGGCACTCGGGGACACTCGGGGGACACTCGGGGAGACTCGGGGGACTCCGGGGGACACTAGGGGATATTTGGGGGACACTCGGGGATGCTCGGGGGACACTTGGGGACACTCGGGGGACACTCGGGGACACTCGGGGGACACTCGGGGGACACTCGGGGGACACTCGGGGACACTTGGTGACACTCGGGGGACTCCCGGGGGACACTCAGGGACACCCGGGGGACACTCGAGGATGCTCAGGGGACACCCGAGGACACTCAGGGACACCCGGGGGACACTCAGGGACACCCGGGGGACACTCGAGGATGCTCGGGGGACACCGGGGGATACTCGGGGGACACTCGGGGTACACCTGGGGACACCTGGGGATGCTTGGGGCACACCGGGGGAATCCTGGGGGACACTTGGGGATACTCGGGGGACACTTGGGGACACTCAGGGGACACCGGGGGACACTGGGGGACACCGGGGGACACTCGGGGACACCAGAAGACACTCGAGGGACACTTGGGGACACCAGAAGACACTTGAGGGACACTTGGGGACACCAGAAGACACTCAGGGGATACCCAGGGAATCTCGGGGGACACTGAGGGACACTTGGTGACACCCAGGGGACACTCAGGGGACACCTGGGGACACTCTGGACACTCAGGGACAACGGGGGACACCCGGAGGATACCAGGGGACACTCGGGGACACCAGAAGACACTTGGAGGACACTTGGGGACACCAGAAGACACTCAGGGGATACCTGGGGAGTCTTGGAGGACACCAAAGGACACTTGGTGACACCCAGGGGACACTCAGGGGACACCTGGGGACACTCTGGGACACTGAGTGACACTCGGGGACAACGGGGGACACCCGGGGGATACCAGGGGACACTCGGGGACACCAGAAGACACTCGGGGGGATACTGGGGGAATCCTGGGGGACACCGAGGGACACTTAGGGACACTCGGGGGACACCTGGGGACGCTCGGGGACACTCGGGGGACACCTGGGGGCACTCGGGGGACACCTGGGGGCACTCGGGGGACACTTGGGGACACTCAGGGACACCCTGGGGGACACTCAGGGACACCCTGGGGATACTGGGGGGCCATCGGGGGACACCTGAGGACACCAGAAGACACTCAAGGGACACTCGGGGGACACCTGGGGACACTTGGGGAACACCGGGGGAAACCCGGAGACACCGGGGACACTTGGGGACACTTGGGGACACCAGGAGACACCCGGGGATGCTCGGGGGACACTGGGGGACAACAGGAGGCACTCGGGAACACCTGGGGACATGTGGTGACACCTGGTGACCCTTGGTGACATTGGGTGACACTGGGTGACACTCAGTGACACTCGAGGACACCAGAAGACACCTGGGGATGCTCGGGGGATACTGGGGGACACCTGGTGACACTGGGTGACCCTTGGTGACACCGGGTGACCCTGGGTGACCCCTGGTGACCCTGGGTGACACTGGGTGACCCCGGTGTCCCTGTCCCCAGACCCTGTACACGTACCCCGAGAACTGGCGCGCGTTCAAGGCACTGATCGCGGCTCAGTACTCGGGTGACACTGGTGACACTGGGTGACCCTGGGTGACACTGGGTGACACTGGGTGACACCGGGTGACACTGGGTGACACTGGGTGACACTGGGTGACACTGGGTGACCCCGGTGTCCCTGTCCCCAGACCCTGTACACGTACCCTGAGAACTGGCGCGCGTTCAAGGCGCTGATCGCGGCTCAGTACTCGGGTGACACTGGGTGACACTGGGTGACACCGGGTGACACTGGGTGACACTGGGTGACACTGGGTGACACTGGTGACACTGGGTGACACTGGGTGACCCCTGGTGACCCTGTTGTCCCTGTCCCCAGACCCTGTACACGTACCCTGAGAACTGGCGCGCGTTCAAGGCGCTGATCGCGGCTCAGTACTCGGGGGACAACTGGTGACACTGGGTGACCCTGGGTGACACTGGGTGACACTGGGTGACACTGGGTGACCTTGGGTGACACCGGGTGACACTGGGTGACACCGGGTGACACTGGGTGACCCTTGGTGACACCGTGTGACCCCGGTGTCCCTGTCCCCAGACCCTGTACACGTACCCTGAGAACTGGCGCGCGTTCAAGGCGCTGATCGCGGCTCAGTACTCGGGTGACACTGGGTGACACTGGGTGACACTGGGTGACCCTGGGTGACACTGGGTGACCCCGGTGTCCCTGTCCCCAGACCCTGTACACGTACCCTGAGAACTGGCGCGCGTTCAAGGCGCTGATCGCGGCTCAGAACTCGGGGGACAACGGGTGACACCGGGTGACACTGGGTGACACTGGGTGACACTGGGTGACACCGGGTGACACTGGGTGACACTGGGTGACACTGGGTGACACTGGGTGACCCCGGTGTCCCTGTCCCCAGACCCTGTACACGTACCCCGAGAACTGGCGCGCGTTCAAGGCGCTGATCGCGGCTCAGTACTCGGGTGACAACGGGTGACACTGGGTGACACTGGGTGACACTGGGTGACACTGGTGACACTGGGTGACACTGGGTGACCCTGGGTGACCCTGGGTGACACTGGGTGACCCTGCTGTCCCTGTCCCCATACCCTGTACACGTACCCCGAGAACTGGCGCGCGTTCAAGGCACTGATCGCGGCTCAGTACTCGGGTGACACTGGTGACACTGGGTGACCCTGGGTGACACTGGGTGACACTGGGTGACACTGGGTGACACTGGGTGTCCCTGCTGTCCCTGTCCCCAGACCCTGTACACGTACCCTGAGAACTGGCGCGCGTTCAAGGCGCTGATCGCGGCTCAGTACTCGGGTGACACTGGGTGACACCGGGTGACACTGGGTGACACTGGGTGACACTGGGTGACACTGGGTGACCCTGCTGTCCCTGTCCCCAGACCCTGTACACGTACCCTGAGAACTGGCGCGCGTTCAAGGCGCTGATCGCGGCTCAGTACTCGGGAGCGCGGCTCCGCGTCCTCTCCACGCCCCCGCACTTCCACTTCGGCCACACCAACCGCAGCCCCCAGTTCCTGCAGAAATTCCCCATGGGAAAGGTGAGCCCTGATCCGGGGATTTGGGGTTTGGGATTTGGGATTTGGGGTTTGGGGTTTGGGATTTGGGGTCTCTGATCCTGGGATTTGGGGTTTGAGGTTTCACCCCAAAATCTCAAAAACTGGGGAGTTTGGGGGGTTCAGACCCCCCAGTTCCTGCAGAAATTCACCATGGGAAAGGTGAGCCCTGATCCTGGGATTTGGGGTTTGGGATTTGGGGTTTGGGATTTGGGATTTGGGGTCTCTGATCCTGGGATTTGGGAGGTTCAGACCCCCCAGTTCCTGCAGAAATTCCCCATGGGAAAGGTGAGCCCTGATCCAGGGATTTGGGGTTTGGGGTTTGGGATTTGGGGTTTGGGGTTTGGGGGATTGGGATTTGGGGTTTGGGATTTGGGGTTCCTGATCCAGGGGTTTGGGGTTTGGGATTTGGGGTTTGGGGTTCCTGATCCTGGGATTTGGGGGATTCAGACCGCCCAGTTCCTGCAGAAATTCCCCATGGGAAAGGTGAGCCCTGATCCAGGGATTTGGGATTTGGGATTTGGGGTTTGGGATTTGGGGTTTGGGATTTGGGGTTCCTGATCTTGGGATTTGG
Source organism: Poecile montanus (assembly GCA_038429875.1). Lineage (NCBI taxonomy): Eukaryota > Metazoa > Chordata > Aves > Passeriformes > Paridae > Poecile > Poecile montanus. The sequence continues at coordinate 2,706,121 of CM076533.1, forward strand.
GAGGTTCAGACCCCCCAGTTCCTGCAGAAATTCCCCATGGGAAAGGTGAGCCCTGATCCAGGGATTTGGGATTTGGGATTTGGGATTTGGGGTTTGGGGTTTGGGGGATTGGGATTTGGGGTTTGGGATTTGGGGTTCCTGATCCAGGGGTTTGGGGTTTGGGATTTGGGATTTGGGGTTCCTGATCCTGGGATTTGGGGGATTCAGACCCCCCAGTTCCTGCAGAAATTCCCCGTGGGAAAGGTGCGTGCTGGGATTTGGGATTTGGGATTTGGGGTCCCTGATCCAGGAATTTGGGATTTGGGGTTTGGGGTTTGGGATTTGGGGTTCCTGATCCAGGAATTTGGGATTTGGGGTTCAGGATTTGGGGTTTGGGATTTGGGGTTCCTGATCCAGGGATTTGGGATTTGGGATTTGGGGTTTGGGATTTGGGGTCTGCAGAATTTGGGGGTTTGAGGTTCCACCCCAATATCCCAAAAATTGGGGATTTTGGGAGGTTCAGACCCTCCAGTTCCTGCAGAAATTCCCCATGGGAAAGGTGAGTGCTGATCCTGGGATTTGGGATTTGGGGTTTGAGATTTGGGATTTGGGGTCCCTGATCCAGGAATTTGGGATTTGGGGTTTGGGATTTGGGGTTCCTGATCCAGGAATTTGGGATTTGGGGTTTGGGATTTGGGATTTGGGGTCCCTGATCCAGGAATTTGGGATTTGGGGTTTGGGATTTGGGATTTGGGGTCCCTTATCCAGGAATTTGGGGTTTGGGATTTGGGATTTGGGGTTCCTGATCCAGGAATTTGGGATTTGGGGTTTGGGATTTGGGATTTGGGGTCTGCAGAATTTGGGGGTTTGGGAGGTTCAGACCCCGCAGTTCCTGCAGAAATTCCCCATGGGAAAGGTGAGTCCTGATCCAGGGATTTGGGATTTGGGATTTGGGGTTTGGGGTTTGGGGTTTGGGGTTTGGGGTTTGGGATTTGGGATTTGGGGTTCCTGATCTTGGGGTTTGGGGGGTTCAGACCCCCCAGTTCCTGCAGAAATTCCCCATGGGAAAGGTGAGTGCTGGGATTTGGGATTTGGGATTTGGGATTTGGGGTTTGGGATTTGGGGTTTGGGGATTTGGGGTTTGGGGTCTGCAGAACTTGGGGCTTTGGGGTTCCGGGGGTTGGGGTTTGAGGTTTCACCCCAAAATCCCAAAAATTTGGTGTTTGGGGGGTTTGAATCCTGAAATTCCCGCTGGGAAAGGTGGGTCCTGAGCCCGGGATTTGGGATTTGGGGTCCTGATCCCCACATTTGGGATTTGGGGTCCCTGATCCCAGGATTTGGAATTTGGGGTTTGGGGTCTGCAGAATTTGGGATTTGGGGTTTGGGGTTCCACCCCAAAATCCCCAAAATTTGGGATTTGGGAGGTCCTGAGCTCGGGATTTGGGGTTCCTGACCCCCACATTTGGGATTTGGGGTTCCTGATCCCGGGATTTGGGATTTGGGGTCCTGAGCTCGGGATTTGGGGTTTGGGGTCTGCAGAATTTGGGATTTGGGGTTTGAGGTTCCATCTCAATCCCAAAAATTTGGGATTTGGGAGGTCTTGATCCTGGGATTTGGGGTTTGGGGGTCCTGAACCCCACATTTGGGATTTGGGGTCCCTGACCCCAGGATTTGGGGTTTGGGGTCTGCAGAATTTGGGATTTGGGGTTTGGGGTTCGAGGTTTCACCCCAAAATCCCAAAAATTTGGGATTTGGGGGGTTTGAATCCTGAAATTCCCGGTGGGAAAGGCGGGTCCTGAGCCCGGGATTTGGGATTTGGGGTCCTGATCCCCACATTTGGGATTTGGGGTCCTGAGCTCAGGATTTGGGGTCCCTGATCCCAGGATTTGGGATTTGGGGTCCCTGACCCTGGGATTTGGGGTTTGGGGTTTGAGGTTTCACCCCAAAATCCCAAAAATTTGGGATTTGGGAGGTCCTGAGCTCAGGATTTGGGGTTCCTGATCCCAGAATTTGGGATTTGGGGTCTGCAGAATTTGGGATTTGGGGTTTGGGGTTTGAGGTTCCACCCCAAAATCCCAAAAATTTGGGATTTGGGAGGTTCAGACCCTGGAATTTGGGAAGTTCTGAGCCCCAAAATTTGGGATTTGTGATTCCAGAGGGTTTGGGGGATTCCGGGATTTGGGGATTTTGGGGGATTTGGGGATTTTGGGGGATTTTGGGGATTTTGGGGGATTTTGGGAAGTTTTGGGGTTGGAGGTTTTGGGGAATTTGAGGTTTTTGAGGAGGGATTTGGGGTTTTGGGGTGAGAATTGAAAATTTTGGGGTTTTTGAGGTGGGAATTGAAAATTTTGGGTTTTTTGGGGTGGGAATTTAAAATTTTGGGGTTTTTTGAGGTGAGAATTTAAAATTTTGGGATTTTTGAGGTGGGAATTTAAAATTTTGGGGTTTTGGGGGTGGGAATTGAAAGTTTTGGGGTTTTTTGGGGTTGGAATTTAAAGTTTTGGGGTTTTTTGAGGTGAGAATTTAAAATTTGGGGATTTTTGGGGTGGGAATTTAAAATTTTGGGATTTTTGAGGTGGGAATTTAAAATTTTGGGGTTTTGGGGGTGGGAATTTAAAATTTTTGGGTTTTTTGGGGTTGGAATTTAAAGTTTTGGGGTTTTTTGAGGTAGAAATTGAAAGTAGACTTTTTGGGGTGGGAATTGAAAATTTTGGGGTTTTTTGGGGTGGGAATTGAAAGTTTTTTTGGGTTTGGGGGTCGGAATTTAAAGGTTTTGGAATTTTTAGGGTTGGAATTTAAAGATTTTTGGGGTGGGAATTGAAAGTTTTGGGGTTTTTGGGGTGGGAATTTGAAGGTTTTTTGGAGTTTTTTGGGTTTTTTTGGGGTTTTGGGGTTGGAATTTAAAGGTTTTGGAATTTTTGGGGTGGGAACTTAAAGGTTTTGGAGGTTTTGGGGTGGGAATTTAAAGTTTGAGGGTTTTTGGGTTGGGAAATTAAAGGTTTTGGGAGCTTTAGGGTGAGAATTTAAAATTTTGGGGTTTTTGGGATGGGAATTGAAAGTTTTTTGGGGTGGGAATTGAAATTTTTGGGGTTTTGAGGTGGGAATTTAAGGATTTTTGGGGTTTTTTTTTGTGGTTTTGGGATTATTTTTTTGGTTTTGGGGGTGTTTTTTTGTGGTTTTGGGTTTTTTGGGGGTGTTTTTTGGGTTTTTAGTGTTTTTTGGGGTTTCTTTGGGTTTTTTTGGGGGGTTGGAGTTTTTTTTGGGTTTTTGGGGTGGGAATTTGAAGGTTTTTTGGGAGGGTTTTGGGGTGGGAAATTAAAGGGCTTTGGGGTTTTTGGGGTTTTTGGGTTTTTTTGGGGGGTTTTGGGGGTGGGAATTTAAGTTTTTTTGGGTTTTTTTTGTGTTTTGGGGTTTTTTTTGTGGTTTTGGGGGTTTTTGGTGGTTTTTTTGGTGTTTTGGGGGTTGTTTTTAGGTTTCTCTGGTGTTTTGGGTTTTTTGGTGTTTTGGGGGGGTTTTTTGGGTGTTTTGGGGGTGGTTTTTGTGGTTTTGGGGGCTTTTTTGGGGGGGTTTTGGAGTGGTTTTGGGGGGTTTTGGGTGGTTTTGGGGTTATTTTGGTGTTTTTGGGGTGTTTTTTGGTGGTTTTGGGGTTATTTTGGTGGTTTTTGGGGTGTTTTTGGTGTTGTTTTGGGTGTTTTTTGGTGTTTTGGGTGGTTTTGGGGTTATTTTGTTGTTTTGGGTGGTTTTTGGGTGTTTTTGGGGTTATTTTGGTGTTGTTTTGAGTGTTTTTGGGGTTATTTTGGGTGTTTCTTGGGGTGATTTTGGGATGTTTTGGGGTGTTTTGGGATGTTTTGGGGTGTTTTGGGTGTTTTTGTGGTTATTTTGGGTGTTTTGGGGTCTTTCTGGTGTTTTTTGGGCTGGTTTTCGGTGTGTTTTGGGTGTATTTGGGTGTTTTGGGGTGGTTTTGATGGTTTTTGGGATATTTTTTGGTGTTTTTCAGTGTTTTTGGGATATTTTTGGGTGTTTTTGGGGTTATTTTGGGTGTTTTGGGTGATTTTAGGTTGTTTTGGGTGTTTTGGGTGTTTTTGGGGTGTTTTTCAGTGTTTTTGGGGTTATTTTGAGTGTTTTTGGTGTTTTTGGGGTGTTTTGGATGGTTTTTGGTGGGTTTTGGGGTGGTTTTGGTGTTTTTGGGGTGTTTTTCAGTGTTTTTGGGGTTATTTTTGGGTGTTTTTTGGTGTTTTGGGGTGTTTTTGGGTGTTTTTGGGGTTATTTTGGGGTTATTTTGGGTGTTTTTGGTGTTTTTGGGGTGTTTTGGGATGTTTTGGGTGTTTTGGGTGTTTTTCAGTGTTTTTGGGGTTATTTTGGGTGTTTTTGGTGTTTTTCAGTGTTTTTGGGTGTTTTTTGCTGTTTTTGCTGTTTTTTGGTGGTTTTGGGGTTATTTGGGGTGTTTTTGGGTGTTTTTGGGGTGTTTTTCAGTGTTTTTGGGGTTATTTTGGGTGGTTTTGCTGTTTTTTGGTGTTTTGGGGTTATTTTGGCTGTTTTTTGGTGGTTTTGGAGTGTTTTTCAGTGTTTTTGGTGTTTTTGGGTTATTTTGGGTGTTTTTTGCTGTTTTTGCTGTTTTTGGGGTGTTTTTTGGGTTATTTTGGTGTTTTTTGGCTGTTTTTTGCTGTTTTTGGGGTGTTTTTTGGGTTATTTTGGTGGGTTTTGGGGTTTTTTTGCTGTTTTTTGCTGTTTTTGGGGTGTTTTTTGGGGTTATTTTGGTGGGTTTTGGGGTGTTTTTTGCTGTTTTTTGCTGGGTTTTGGGTTATTTTGGTGGGTTTTGGGGTGTTTTTGCTGTTTTTTGCTGTTTTTGGGGTGTTTTTGGGGTTATTTTGGTGTTTTTTGGGTGTTTTTTGCTGGTTTTTGTTGTTTTTTGCTGTTTTTGGGGTGTTTTTGGGGTTATTTTGGTGGGTTTTGGGGTGTTTTTGTTGTTTTTTGCTGTTTTTGGGGTGTTTTTTGGGTTATTTTGGTGGGTTTGGGGTGTTTTTGCTGTTTTTCAGTGTTTTTGGGGTGTTTTTGGGTGTTTTTTGCTGTTTTTTGCTGTTTTTTGGGTTATTTTTGGTGTTTTTGCTGTTTTTTGCTGGTTTTGGGGTCTCACCCCTCGTTCCCGTTCCAGGTTCCGGCGTTCGAGGGCGATGACGGATTCTGCGTCTTCGAGAGCAACGCCATCGCCTACTACGGTGCCTTAATTACCCTGATTGAGCCTTAATTAGCTCTAATTAGCTCTAATTAACTCTGGGGTCCATTCCTCTGGGCTAATTAACAACCCCTGGGTTAATGAGTTAACCCTTTAATGCCCTCAGCGAGCCTTTGACAGCTCCTTAACGAACTCCCCCTGCTCCTTAACGAACTCCTCCCCTAATTAACGACTCTTCTGGCTAATTAATTATTCTCCTGGCTAATTAATTATTCTCCTGGCTAATTAATTATTCTCCTGGCTAATTAATTATTCTTCTGGTTAATTAATTATTTTTTTGGCTAATTAATTATTCTCCTGGTTAATTAATTATTCTCCTGGCTAATTAATTATTCTCCTGGCTCATTAATTATTCTCCTGGTTAATTAATTATTCTCCTGGCTAATTAATTATTCTCCTGGTTAATTAATTGTTCTTTTGGCTAATTAATTATTCTCCTGGTTAATTAATTATTCTCCTGGTTAATTAATTATTCTTTTGGCTAATTAATTATTCTCCTGGTTAATTAATTATTCCTTTGGCTAATTAATTATTCTCCTGGTTAATTAGTTATTCTCCTCGTTAATTAATTATTCTCCTGGTTAATTAATTATTCTCCTGGCTAATTAATTATTCTTTTGGCTAATTAATTATTCTTTTGGCTAATTAATTATTCTCCTGGTTAATTAATTATTCTCCTGGCTAATTAATTATTCTCCTGGTTAATTAATTATTCTTTTGGCTAATTAATTATTCTCCTGGCTAATTAATTATTCTCCTGGTTAATTAATTATTCCCCATGGTTATTAATTAACCCCTCAGTGAGCACAGAGGACCAACATCAATCCCCCCTTAATGAGCGTCCCTTAACGAGTTCCTTTACTCATTACGGTGTCTCTTATCTAATTAATGAGTTTGGCCACTAATTAACGACTCTCCTGGCTAATTAATGATCCTTTTGGCTAATGAATTAACCCTTTCCTGCCCTCAGTGAGCACAGAGGAGCTCCAGCATCAATCCCCCATTAATGAGAGTCTTTGTCCCTTAATGAGTTCCTTTACTCGTTACCGTGTCTGTTACCTAATTAACGAGTCTCTTACCTAATTAACGATCCTCCTGGCTAATTAATGACCCTCCTGGCTAATTAATGACCCTCCTGGTTAATGAATTAACCCTTTCCTGCCCTCAGTGAGCACAGAGGAGCTCCAACATCAATCCCCCCTTAGTGAGCGTCCCTTAACGAGATCCTTTGCTCCTTACTATGTCCCTTACCCAATTAACGATCCTCCTGGCTAATTAATGATGCTCCTGGCTAATTAACGATCCTCCTGGTTAATTAATGATCCTTTTGGCTAATGAATTAACCCCTTCCTGCCCTCAGTGAGCACAGAGGAGCTCCAACATCAATCCCCTGTTATTGAGCATCCCTTAACAAGTTCCTTTACCGTGTCCCTTACCTAATTAACGACCCTCCTGGCTAATTAACGACCCTGCTAATTAATGAATTAACCCTTTGGTGCCCTCAGTGAGCACAGAGGAGCTGTGGGGCAGCACCAACATCAATCCCCCCTTCACTTCCTTTACTCCTTACCGTGTCCTTTATCTAATTAACGAGTCTCTCCCCTAATTAACGACCCTCCTGGCTAATTAACAACCCTGCTAATTAACAAATTAACCCCTTCCTGCCCTCAGTGAGCACAGAGGAGCTCCAGCATCAATCCCCCCTTAATGAGAGTCTTTGTCCCTTAACGAGTTCCTTTATTCTTTACCGTGTCTCTTACCTAATTAATGAATCCCTTATCTAATTAACGATCCTCCTGGCTAATTAACACCCCTGCTAATTAACAAATTAACCCCTTTCCTGCCCTCAGTGAGCACAGAGGAGCTGTGGGGCAGCACCAACATCAATCCCCCCTTGACGAGCATCCCTTAATGAGATCCTTATTGTGTCCCTTATCTAATTAACGAGTCCCTCCCCTAATTAATGACTCTCCTGGCTAATTAACGACCCTGCTAATTAACAAATTAACCCTTTGGTGCCCTCAGTGAGCACAGAGGAGCTGTGGGGCAGCACCAACATCAATCCCCCCTTAGTGAGCATCCCTTAACAAGTTCCTTATTGTGTCCCTTATCTAATTAACGAGTCCCTTATTTAATTAATGACCCTCCTGGCTAATTAACCGCCCTGCTAATTAATGAATTAACCCCTTCCTGCCCTCAGTGAGCACAGAGGAGCTGTGGGGCAGCACCAACATCAATCCCCCCTTAATGAGCGTCTTTGTCCCTTAATGAGATCCTTTATTCTTTACCGTGTCTCTTACCTAATTAATGAATCCCTTATCTAATTAACGACCGTCCTGGCTAATTAACAACCCTGCTAATTAACAAATTAACCCTTTCCTGCCCTCAGTGAGCACAGAGGAGCTGCGTGGCAGCACCAACATCAATCCCCCCTTGGCTGAATGTCCTTTAATGAGATCCTTACGGTGTCTCTTATCTGACTAACGATTCTCTTCGCTAATTAATGATGCTCTTGGCTAATTAATGACCCTGCTAATTAACAAATTAACCCTTTCCTGCCCTCAGTGAGCACAGAGGAGCTGTGGGGCAGCACCAACATCAATCCCCCCTTAATGAGCGTCTTTGTCCCTTAACGAGTTCCTTTATTCTTTACCGTGTCTGTTACCTAATTAATGAATCCCTTATCTAATTAACGATTCTCCTGGCTAATTAACAACCCTGCTAATTAACAAATTAACCCTTTCCTGCCCTCAGTGAGCACAGAGGAGCTGCGTGGCAGCACCCCCGAGGCCGCAGCAGCCGTCCTGCAGTGGGTGAATTTCGCCGACAGCGACGTCGTCCCCCCGGCCAGCACCTGGGTGTTCCCCACGCTGGGGATCCTGCACTACAACAAACAGGTCCGGAATTCCAGGAATTTTTGGGAATTTTTGGGAATTTTGGGAATTTTGGGAATTCTGGGAATCCCAGGAAGGGAGTTTTTGGGAATTTTTGGGAATTTTGGGGGGATTTTGGGGGTTTTAAGGGAGATTTTGGGGGATTTTTTTGGTGTTCCCCACGCTGGGGATCCTGCACTACAACAAACAGGTCAGGAATTCCAGGAATTCCGGGAATTTTTGGGAATTCTGGGAATTCCAGGAATTTTGGGAATTCTGGGAATCCCAGGGAGGGATTTTTGGGGAATTTTGGGGGAATTTTGGGGGAATTTTGGGCGTTTTAAGGGAGATTTTGGGGGATTTTTTTGGTGTTCCCCACGCTGGGGATCCTGCACTACAACAAACAGGTCGGGAATTCCCGGAATTCCAGGAATTTTGGGAATTTTGGGAATTTTGGGGGGAATTTGGGGGTTTTAAAGGAGATTTTGGGTGATTTTTTTGGTTTTTTTGGGAGGTTTTGGGGAGGATTTTTTGGGTTTTGGGGGGAATTTTGGGAGGTTTTTGGAATTTTGGGGAAGATTTTTAATTTTTGGGGTTTTTAGGGAAAATTTTGGGAGGTTTTTTGGCTTTTGGGAGGAATTTTGGGAGATTTTTTGGGTTTTAGGGAAAATCTTGGTGGTTTTAGGGATGTCAGGGTGGGTTTTGGGTTTTTTTTGGGTTTTTTTGGGATCTCAGGGTGGTTTTTGGGAGATTTGGGGTTTTTTGGGGATCTCGGTGGGTTTTTGGGGATGATCAGGGTGGATTTGGGGCATTTGGGGTTTTTTGGGGATCTCAAGGTGGTTTTTGGGGATCTTGGGGTAGTTTTTGGGTTTTTTTGGGGATCTTGGGGTGGTTTTTGGGGATCTCAGGGTGGTTTTTGGGGATTTTGGGGATCTCAAGGTGGTTTTTGGGGATCTCAAGGTGGTTTTTGGGTTTTTTTGGGGATGATCAGGGTGGATTTGGGGCATTTGGGGTTTTTTAGGGGATCTCAGGATGGTTTTTGGGTTTTTTTGGGGATCTCAGGGTGGATTTTGGGGGGATTTGGGGATCTTGGGGTGGTTTTTGGGGATCTCAGGGTGATTTTTGGGTTTTTTTTGGGATCTCAAGGTGGTTTTTGGGGTATCTCAGGGTGGTTTTGGGGTTTTTCGGGGATCTCAGGGTGGTTTTGGGGGATCTCAAGGTGTTTTTTGGGTTTTTTCAGGGATCTCAGGGTGGTTTTTGGGGATTTGGGTTTTGTTGAGGATGATCAGGGTGGGATTTTGGGTTTTTTGGGGATCTCAAGGTGGTTTTGGGTTTTTTTGGGGATCTCAGGGTGGTTTTGGGGGGATTTGGGGTTTTTTGGGATCTTGGGGTGGTTTTTGGGGCCTCAGGGTGGTTTTTGGGGTTTTTTAGGGGATCTCAGGGTGGTTTTTGGGGTATTTTGGGGTTTTTTGAGGAACTCAGGGTGGTTTTTGGGGATCTCAAGGTGGTTTTGGGTTTTTTTGGGGGATCTCAGGGTGGTTTTGGGGGGATTTGGGTTTTTTAGGGGATCTCAGGATGGTTTTTGGGTTTTTTGGGGATCTCGGGGTGGTTTTTGGGGATCTCAAGGTGGTTTTTGGGTTTTTTTGGGGATGATCAGGGTGGTTTTTGGGTTTTTTTGGGGATCTCAGGATGGTTTTTGGGGGTTTTTTGGGTATCTCAGGGTGGTTTTTGGGTTTTTTTGGGTTTTTTAGGGGATCTCAGGATGGTTTTTGGGTTTTTTTGGCGGATCTTGGTGGTTTTGGGGATGTCAGGGTGGGTTTTGGGGTTTTTGGGGGTTTTTTTTGGATCTCAGGGTGGTTTTTGGGGTTTTTTGGGGATCTCAAGGTGGTTTTTGGGGATCTCAGGGTGGTTTTTGGGGATCTCAAGGTGGTTTTTGGGTTTTTTTGGGGATGATCAGGGTGGATTTTCGGACATTTGGGTTGTTTTGGGGATCTCGGTGGTTTTGGGGATGTCAGGGTGGGTTTGGGGGTTTTTTTGGGTTTTTTTGGGGATGATCAGGGTGGTTTTTGGGGATTTTGGGGTTTTTTTTTGGATCTCAGGGTGGTTTTTGAGTTTTTTTGGGGGTGATCAGGGTGGATTTTGGGGGGATTTGGGTTTTTTGGGGATCTCAAGGTGGTTTTTGGGTTTTTTTTGGGGATCTCAGGGTGGTTTTTGGGGATCTCAGGATGGTTTTGGGTTTTTTTGGGGGGTTTCAGGGTGGATTTTGGGTTTTTTTGGGGATGATCAGGGTGGTTTTGGGGGGATTTGGGTTTTTTAGGGGATCTCAGGATGGTTTTTGGGTTTTTTGGGGATCTCAGGGTGGTTTTGGGGTTTTTTTGGGGATCTCAGGATGGTTTTTGGGTTTTTTTGGGGATGATCAGGGTGGATTTTGGGGGGATTTGGGTTTTTTGGGGTCTCAGGATGGTTTTGGGTTTTTTTGGGGGATCTCAGGGTGTTTTTTGGGGTTTTTTGGGTTTTTTAGAGGATCTCAGGGTGGTTTTTGGGTTTTTTGGGGGGATCTTGGTGGTTTTGGGGATGTCAGGGTGGGTTTTGGGGTTTTTTGGTTTTTTTTTGGATCTCAGGGTGGTTTTTGGGGGATTTGGGGATCTTGGGGTGGGTTTTGGGGATCTCAGGATGGTTTTTGTGGATCTCAGGGTGGTTTTTGGGGATCTCAGGGTGGTTTTGGGGGATCTCAGGATGGTTTTTGGGGATCTCAAGGTGGTTTTTGGGTTTTTTGGGGATCTCAGGGTGGTTTTTGGGTTTTTTTTGGGGATCTCAGGGTGGTTTTTGTGGATCTCAGGGTGGTTTTTGTGGATCTCAGGGTGGTTTTTGGGGATCTCAGGGTGGTTTTTGGGGATCTCAGGGTGGTTTTTGGGGATCTCAGGATGGTTTTGGGGTTTTTTGTGGGATCTCAGGGTGGTTTTTTGGGGGGGATTTGTTGTTTTTTGGGTTCCTCTCTCACTCCTGTCCCCCCCAGGCCACCGAGGTGGCGAAGGAGGAGGTGAGGAGGGTCCTGGGGGTCCTGGACGGGCACCTGAGAACCAGAACCTTCCTCGTGGGGGAGAGGGTGAGCCTGGCCGACATCAGCCTGGTGTGTGCCCTGCTCTGGCTCTACAAACAGGTACTGGGGGATTTTGGGGGGATTTTGGGGGGATTTGGGTTTTTTTGGGATTTTTTGGGATTTTTTTGGGGTTTTTTTTGAGGGATTTTTTTGGGGTTTTTTTTGAGGGATTTTTTGGGATTTTTTGGGGTTTTTTTGGGGGGTTTTTTTGGGGATTTTTTCGGGGGAATTTTGGGGTTTTTTTTGGAATTTTTTGGGATTTTTTGGGAATTTTTGGAGTTTTTGGGGGATTTTTTGGGGGGATTTTTTGGGGTTTTTTTGGGGATTTTTTGGGGGATTTTTTGGGGGAATTTGGGAGTTTTTGGGGGGTTTTGGGGGGATTTTTTGGGGATTTTTGGGGTCCCAACTGTGTTTTTGGGATGTTTTGGGGTGGTTTTGGGTCCCAGTTGTGTTTTTGGGATCTTTTTGGGATGTTTTAGGGATCTTTTGGGGTCCCAGGTATATTTTTGGGGGTTTTAGGGATGTTTTGGGGTCACTCAGGTGTGTTTTTGGGCTCCCAGCTGTATTTTTGGGGATGTTTTGGGATGTTTTAGGGTCACTCAGGTGTGATTTTGGGATGTTTTTGGGGTCCCAGCTGTGTTTAGGGGTCACTCAGGTGTGTTTTTGGGGGAATTTTGGGATATTTTGGGGTCACTCAGGTGTGTTTTTGGGATCCCAGCTGTAATTTTGGGGTGTTTTTGGGATGTTTTGGGGTCCCAGCTGTGTTTTTGGGGTGTTTTTGGATCCCAGCTGTGTTTTTGGGATGTTTTGGGGTGTTTTAGGGTCACTCAGGTGTGTTTTGGGATGATTTGGGGTCACTCAGGTGTGATTTTGGGGTGTTTTGGGGTCACTCAGGTGTATTTTGGGATGTTTTGGGATGTTTTGGGGTGTTTTGGGATGTTTTTGGGGTCACTCAGGTGTATTTTGGGATGTTTTGGGGTCACTCAGGTGTGATTTTGGGATGTTTTAGGATGTTTTTGGGGTCACTCAGGTGTATTTTGGGGTGTTTTGGGGTCACTCAGGTGTATTTTGGGATGTTTTGGGGTGTTTTGGGGTGTTTTGGGATGTTTTTGGGGTCACTCAGGTGTATTTTGGGATGTTTTGGGATGTTTTGGGGTGTTTTGGGATGTTTTTGGGGTCACTCAGGTGTATTTTGGGATGTTTTGGGGTCACTCAGGTGTGATTTTGGGATGTTTTGGGATGTTTTGGGGTCACTCAGGTGTATTTTGGCCTCCCAGCTGTGGTTTTGGGGTGTTTTTGGGATGTTTTTGGGGTCCCAGCTGTATTTTTGGGGTGTTTTAGGGTCACTCAGGTGTATTTTGGGGTGTTTTGGGATGTTTTTGGGGTGTTTTAGGGTCACTCAGGTGTATTTTGGGATGTTTTGGGGTTACTCAGGTGTATTTTGGGCTCCCAGCTGTGGTTTTGGGGTGTTTTGGGATGTTTTGGGGTCACTCAGGTGTATTTTGGGATGTTTTGGGGTGTTTTGGGATGTTTTAGGGTCACTCAGGTGTATTTTGGGGTGTTTTTGGGGTCCCAGCTGTGTTTCTGGGATGTTTTTGGGGTGTTTTTGGGGTGTTTTGGGATGTTTTAGGGTCACTCAGGTGTATTTTGGGGTATTTTTGTGTCACTCAGGTGTATTTTGGGATGTTTTAGGGATGGTTTTGGGTCACTCAGGTGTATTTTGGGGTGTTTTAGGGTCTCTCAGGTGTGTTTTGGGGTGTTTTGGGATGTTTTGGGGTCACTCAGGTGTATTTTGGGATGTTTTTGGGGTCACTCAGGTGTGTTTTGGGGTCACTCAGGTGTGTTTTTGGGGTGTTTTGGGGTCACTCAGGTGTGTTTTGGGATGTTTTGGGATGTTTTGGGATGTTTTGGGGTGTTTTTGGGATGTTTTGGGGTCACTCAGGTATATTTTGGGATGTTTTGGGATATTTTGGGGTCACTCAGGTGTGTTTTGGGATGTTTTGGGGTGTTTTGGGATGTTTTGGGGTCACTCAGGTGTGATTTTGGGATGTTTTGGGGTGTTTTGGGATGTTTTGGGATATTTTGGGGTCACTCAGGTGTGTTTTGGGGTGTTTTTGGGATGTTTTGGGGTGTTTTTGGGATATTTTGGGGTCACTCAGGTGTGTTTTGGGATGTTTTGGGATATTTTGGGGTCACTCAGGTGTGTTTTGGGGTCACTCAGGTGTATTTTGGGATGTTTTGGGGTGTTTTGGGGTGTTTTTGGGATGTTTTGGGGTCACTCAGGTGTGTTTTGGGGTGTTTTTGGGATATTTTGGGGTCACTCAGGTGTGTTTTGGGGTGTTTTTGGGATGTTTTGGGGTGTTTTTGGGATGTTTTGGGGTCACTCAGGTGTGATTTTGGGATGTTTTGGGGTGTTTTTGGGATGTTTTGGGGTGTTTTGGGATCACTCAGGTGTGTTTTGGGGTCACTCAGGTGTGTTTTGGGATGTTTTGGGATGTTTTGGGATGTTTTGGGGTCACTCAGGTGTGTTTTGGGATGTTTTGGGGTGTTTTTGGGATCTTTTGGGGTCACTCAGGTGTGTTTTGGGATGTTTTAGGGTCACTCAGGTGTGATTTTGGGATGTTTTGGGGTGTTTTTGGGATGTTTTGGGGTGTTTTGGGATCACTCAGGTGTGTTTTGGGGTCACTCAGGTGTGTTTTGGGATGTTTTGGGATGTTTTGGGATGTTTTGGGGTCACTCAGGTGTGTTTTGGGATGTTTTGGGGTGTTTTTGGGATCTTTTGGGGTCACTCAGGTGTGTTTTGGGATGTTTTAGGGTCACTCAGGTGTGATTTTGGGATGTTTTGGGATGTTTTGGGGTGGTTTTGGGGTGTTTTGGGGTCACTCAGGGGTGTTTTGGGGTCACTCAGGTGTGTTTTGGGGTCACTCAGGTGTGTTTTGGCGTGTTTTGGGTTGTTTTGGGGTGTTTTTGGGATATTTTGGGGTCACTCAGGTGTGTTTTGTGTCCCCCCAGGTGCTGGACCCCGCGTTCCGGGGCCCCTTTGGGAACGTCAATCGCTGGTTCCTCACCTGCCTGAACCAGCCCCAGTTCAAAGCCGTGCTGGGAGAGGTGACCCTGTGCCAGAGGATGGCCCAGTTCGATGGTGAGGGACACCTGGGGACACCTGGGGACACCTGGGGACACCCAAAATACACCTGGGACACCCAAAATACACCTGGGGACACCCAAAACACACCTGGGGACACCCAAAATACACCTGGGGACACCTGGGGACACCCAAAACACACCTGGGGACACCTGGGGACACCTGGGGACACCCAAAATACACCTGGGGACACCCATAATACACCTGGGACACCCAAAACACACCTGGGGACACCCAAAATACACCTGGGGACAGCTGGGGACACCCAAAACACACCTGGGGACACCTGGGGACACCTGGGGACACCCAAAACACACCTGGGGACACCCAAAACACACCTGGGGACACCTGGGGACACCCAAAACACACCTGGGGACACCTGGGACACCCAAAATACACCTGGGGACACCCAAAATACACCTGGGGACACCCAAAATACACCTGGGGACACCCAAAACACACCTGGGGACACCAAAAATACACCTGGGGACACCTGGGGACACCCAAAACACACCTGGGGACACACCTGGGGACATGGGGACACCTGGACACATCTGGACACACCTGGGGACACACCTGGAATACACCTGGGGACTTGGGGGCACACCTGGGGACACCTGGGCACATCTGGAACACATCTGGGGACATGGGGACACACCTGGAGACACACCTGGACACAGCTGGGGACACCTGGGGACATGGGGGACACAGCTGGGCACATCTGGACACATCTGGGGACACACGTGGGCACATCTGGACACCCCTGGGGACACCTGGACACACACCTGGGCACATCTGGACACACCTGGGGACACACCTGGGCACATCTGGACACATCTGGGGACACCTGGGGACATCTGGACACCCCTGGGGACACCTGGGGACACACCTGGGCACATCTGGACACACCTGGGGACACACCTGGGCACATCTGGACACACCTGGGGACACCTGGGGGCACATCTGGACACACCTGGGGACACCTGGGGACACACCTGGGCACATCTGGACACACCTGGGGACACACCTGGGCACATCTGGACACACCTGGGGACACACCTGGGCACATCTGGACACCCCTGGGGACACATCTGGACACACCTGGACACACCTGGGGACACCTGGGGACACACCTGGGCACATCTGGACACACCTGGACACACCTGGGGACATCTGGGGACACCTGGGGACACACCTGGGCACATCTGGACACACCTGGGGACACACCTGGGCACACCTGGACACACCTGGGGACACACCTGGGCACATCTGGACACACCTGGACACCCCTGGGCTCTTTCCCAGTGTCCTCGGTCCCTTCCAGGGCTGCTGTGGAGGTAAAAAAGTGAAATTTTGGGGTTTTTTGGGGGAGAAAATGAAGGAATTTTACATGGGGGGGTTTTAAAGGGGAGTTTGGGGATTAAATTGGGGGAAAAAAGAGGAATTTTGGGTCGTTTCAAGGGGAAAAAAAAGGAATTTTAGGGGTTTTTATCCAGAATAAAAAAAGGAATTTTAGGGGTTTTTATCCAGAATAAAAAAGGGAATTTTGGGGGTTTTTATCCAGAATAAAAAAGGAAATTTTTGGGGGTTTTTATCCAGAATAAAAAAGGGAATTTTTGGGTTTTTTCAAGGGGAAAAAATGGGAATTTTTGGGTTTTTTTTCCAAGATAAAAAAGGGAATTTTAGGGGTTTTTATGCAGGATAAAAAAGGGAATTTTTGGGGTTTTTTTCAAGATAAAAAAGGGAATTTTAGGGAGTTTTTTTCCAAGATGAAAAAGGGAATTTTAGGGGATTTTTCCAAGATTTAAAAAAATAATTTTAGGGTTTTTTTCCAGGATAAAAAAGGGAATTTTGGAGGTTTTTTACAAGATTAAAAAAGGGAATTTTGGGTGGTATTTCCAGGATAAAAAAAGGAATTTTTGGGGTTTTTTTTCCAAAATAAAAAAGTGAATTTTAGGGAGTTTTTCCAAGATTTAAAAAATTAATTTTAGGGTTTTTTTTCCTGGATAAAAAAGGGAATTTTAGGGGGTTTTTTTCCAAGATAAAAAAGGGAATTTTAGGGGTTTTTATGCAGGATAAAAAAGGGAATTTTTGGGGTTTTTTCCAAGATAAAAAAGGGAATTTTAGGGGATTTTTCCAAGATTTAAAAAAATAATTTTAGGGTTTTTTTCCAGGATAAAAAAGGGAATTTTGGAGGATTTTTACAAGATAAAAAAAGGGAATTTTGGGTGGTATTTCCAGGATAAAAAAAGGAATTTTTGGGGTTTTTTTTTTCCAAAATAAAAAAGTGAATTTTAGGGAGTTTTTCCAAGATTTAAAAAATTAATTTTAGGGTTTTTTTTCCTGGATAAAAAAGGGAATTTTAGGGGGTTTTTTCCAAGATAAAAAAGGGAATTTTAGGGGATTTTTCCAAGACTTAAAAAAATAATTTTAGGGTTTTTTTCCAGGACAAAAAAGGGAATTTTTGGGGTTTTTTTTTTTCCAAAATAAAAAAGTGAATTTTAGGGGGTTTTTCCAAGCTTTAAAAAATTAATTTTAGGGTTTTTTTTTCCCCAAGATAAAAAAGGGAATTTTAGGGGTATTTCTAGGATAAAAAAGGGAATTTTGGGGTTTTTTTTCCAGGATAAAAAAGGGAATTTTGGAGGTTTTTTCCAAGATAAAAAAGGGAATTTTGGAGGGTTTTTCCAAGATAAAAAAGGGAATTTTAGGGGATTTTTTCCAAGATTTAAAAAATTAATTTTAAGGTTTTTTTGCAGAATAAAAAAGGGAATTTTAGTTTTTTTTTTTCCAAGATAAAAAAGGGAATTTTAGGGTTTTTTTTCCAAGATAAAAAAGGGAATTTTAGAGGGTTTTTCTAGGATAAAAAAGGGAATTTTAGGGGTTTTTTTTTCAGGTTAAAAATGAGAATTTTAGGGGATTCTTCCAAGATTTAAGAAAATAATTTTAGGGTTTTTTTTTCCAAAATAAAAAAAGGAATTTTAGAGTTTTTTACCAGGATAAAAAAGGGAATTTTGGAGGTTTTTTTTACAGGATAAAAAATGGATTTTTGGGGGTTTTTCAGGATAGAAAAGGGAATTTTTGGGGTTTTTTTTCCCAAGATAAAAAATGGAATTTTGGGGGTTTTTGCAAGATAAAAAAGGGAATTTTGAGGGGTATTTCTAGGATAAAAAAGAGAAATTTGGGGTTTTTTTCCAGGATAAAAAAGGGAATTTTAGAGGTTTTTTTCCAAGATAAAAAAGGGAATTTTAGAGTGTTGTTCTGGGATAAAAAATTGAATTTTAGGGCACATTTCCAAGATAAAAAAGGGATTTTTATGGGACATTTCCAAGATAAAAAATGGAATTTTAGGGCACATTTCCAAGATAAAAAAGGGATTTTTAGGGGTTGTTTTCCAGTATAAAAAAGTGAATTTTAGGGTTTTTTTCTGGGATAAAAAAGGGAATTTTAGGGGACATTTCCAAGATAAAAAAGGGATTTTTAGGGTTTTTTTCCAAGATAAGAAAGGGATTTTAATGGGACATTTCCAAGATAAAAAAATGGAATTTTAAAGCACATTTCCAAGATAAAAAACGGGAATTTCAGTGAAATCCGAGGAGATTTTTAAGGCCCTAAAAGCCGTTTTGGGGAGGATCCCAAAGGGGGATTTTGGGGCGGATTTTGGGTACAAAAACTCAAATTTTTCCGTTTTTTTTTTTGGGAAAAAGCCAAGAAATTTGCGGAGAGCCAGGCCCGGAAGGAGAAGGAGCCCCCCAAGAAGGAGAAGGAGCCCCCCAAGAAGGAGAAGCCCCCCAAGAGGGAGGAGAAGCGGCCGGAGCCCGACGAGGACCTGGACGAGTGCGAGCAGGTCCTGGCAGCTGAGCCCAAAGCCAAGGACCCCTTCGCACACCTGCCCAAGAGGTGGGGACACACCTGGGGGGACACACCTGGGGGGGTTTGGGGACACCTGGGGACACTTGGGGACACCTGGGACACACCTGGGGACACCTGGGGACAGCTGGGGACACCTGGGGACACTTGGGGACACACCTGGGGGGGTTTGGGGACAGCTGGGGACACACCTGGGGACACACCTGGGGGGGTTTGGGGACATCTGGGGACACTTGGGGACAGCTGGGGACAGCTGGGACACACCTGGACACACCTGGGACACACCTGGGGGGGTTTGGGGACAGCTGGGGACACCTGGGGACACCTGGGGACACTTGGGACACACCTGGACACACCTGGGACACACCTGGGGGGGTTTGGGGACAGCTGGGGACACATGGGGACACACCTGGGGACACATCTGGGGGGACCTGGGGGGGTTTGGGGACAGCTGGGGATACCTGGGGACACCTGGGACACACCTGGACACACCTGGATACACCTGGGGACACCTGGGGACAGCTGGGGACACCTGGGGACACTTGGGGACACACCTGGGGACACTTGGGACACACCTGGGGACACCTGGAGGGGGTCTGGGACACACCTGGGGACACCTGGGGCACCCAAAACACACCTGGGACACACCTGGACACACCTGGGGACACATCTGGGGACAGCTGGGGGGTCTGGGGACACCTGGGACACACCTGGACACACATGGGGACACTTGGGGACAGCTGGGGATACCTGGGGACACTTGGGGACACATCTGGGGACACCTGGGGGGTCTGGGGACACACCTGGGGACAGCTGGGGGTGTTTGGGGACACCTGGGACACACCTGGACACACCTGGGGACACTTGGGGACAGCTGGGGACACACCTGGGGACAGCTGGGGGGTCTGGGGACACCTGGGGACACACCTGGGGGGGGCTGGGGACACCTGGTGGGGTTTGGGGACATCTGGGGACACCTGGGACACACCTGGGGACACCTGGAGGGGGTCTGGGACACACCTGGGGACACCTGGAGGGGGTCTGGGACACACCTGGGGACACCTGGGACACACCTGGGGACACCCAAAACACACCTGGGGACACTGAGGGGACACCTGGGGACACCCCTGGGGACACTGAGGGGTTTGGGGTCACTCTCCTGTCCCCAGCCCCTTCATCCTGGACGAGTTCAAACACAAATACTCCAATGAGGACACTCTGGGGGTGGGGCTGGGGTCACTGTGGTCACTCAGGGTCAGTGGTCACTCAGTGGTCACTCAGGGTCAGTGGTCACTCAGTGGTCACTCATTGGTCAGTGGTCACTCAGTGGTCACTCTGGTCATTCTCCTGTCCCCAGCCCGTTCATCCTGGACGAGTTCAAACACAAATACTCCAACGAGGACACTCTGGGGGTGGGGCTGGGGTCACTCAGGGGGTCAGTGGTCACTCAAGGTTAGTGGTCAGTGGTCACTCAGGGTCAGTGGTCACTCAGTGGTCACTCAGTGGTCACTCAGTGGTCACTCAGTGGTCACTGGTCACTCTGGTGTCCCCAGCCCGTTCATCCTGGACGAGTTCAAGCGCAAATACTCCAACGAGGACACTCTGGGGGTGGGGCTGGGGTCACTCAGGGGGTCAGTGGTCACTCAGGGTCAGTGGTCACTCAGTGGTCACTCAGTGGTCACTCAGTGGTCACTCAGGGTCACTCAGTGGTCACTCAGTGGTCACTCAGTGGTCACTCAGGGTCACTCAGTGGTCACTCTGGTCACTCTGGTGTCTCCAGCCCGTTCATCCTGGACGAGTTCAAACACAAATACTCCAACGAGGACACTCTGGGGGTGGGGCTGGGGTCACTGTGGTCACTCAGGGTTAGTGGTCAGTGGTCACTCAGTGGTCACTCAGGGTCAGTGGTCACTCAGTGGTCACTCAGTGGTCACTCAGTGGTCACTCTGGTCACTCAGTGGTCACTCAGTGGTCACTCTCCTGTCCCCAGCCCGTTCATCCTGGACGAGTTCAAGCGCAAATACTCCAACGAGGACACTCTGGGGGTGGGGCTGGGGTCACTCATTGGTCAGTGGTCACTCAGGGTTAGTGGTCAGTGGTCACTCAGGGTCAGTGGTCACTCAGGGTCAGTGGTCACTCAGGGTCACTCAGTGGTCACTCAGTGGTCACTCTGGTGTCCCCAGCCCGTTCATCCTGGACGAGTTCAAGCGCAAATACTCCAACGAGGACACTCTGGGGGTGGCGCTGCCGCATTTCTGGGAGCACTTTGACCGCGAGGGTTGGTCCCTGTGGTACTGCCAGTACCGCTACCCCGAGGAGCTCAGCCAGACCTTCATGAGCTGCAACCTCATCACAGGTACCCGCCTTCGGCCTCACCATCATCATCCTCACTGTTCTCATTGTCATTGTCCT
This sequence comes from Poecile montanus, assembly GCA_038429875.1. NCBI lineage: Eukaryota > Metazoa > Chordata > Aves > Passeriformes > Paridae > Poecile > Poecile montanus. The sequence continues at coordinate 2,726,730 of CM076533.1, forward strand.
CACTGTCCTTGTCATCCTCATCATCCTCACTGTCCTCACTGTCCTCATCATCATCACTGTCATGGTACTGCCAGTACCGCTACCCCGAGGAGCTCAGCCAGACCTTCATGAGCTGCAACCTCATCACAGGTACCCGCCTTCGGCCTCACCATCATCATCCTCACTGTCCTCATTGTCACTGTCCTCACTGTCATCATCATCCTCATCATCCTCACTGTCCTCACTGTCCTCATCATCATCATTGTCATGGTACTGCCAGTACCGCTACCCCGAGGAGCTCAGCCAGACCTTCATGAGCTGCAACCTCATCACAGGTACCCGCCTTCGGCCTCAGCATCATCATCCTCACTGTTCTCATTGTCATTGTCCTCACTGTCCTTGTCATCATCATCATCCTCATCCTCACTGTCCTCACTGTCCTCATCATCATCATTGTCATGGTACTGCCAGTACCGCTACCCCGAGGAGCTCAGCCAGACCTTCATGAGCTGCAACCTCATCACAGGTACCCTCCTTCGGCCTCAGCATCATCATCCTCACTGTTCTCATTGTCACTGTCCTCACTGTCATCATCATCCTCACTGTCCTCACTGTCACTGTCCTCACTGTCCTCATCATCATCATTGTCATGGTACTGCCAGTACCGCTACCCCGAGGAGCTCAGCCAGACCTTCATGAGCTGCAACCTCATCACAGGTACCCGCCTTCAGCCTCAGCAGCATCATCCTCACTGTTCTCATTGTCCTCACTGTCCTTGTCATCATCACCATCATCATCCTCACTGTCCTCATCATCATCATCGTCATGGTCCTCACTGTCATTGTCCTCACTGTCCTCATCATCCTCACTGTCATTGTCCTCACTGTCATCATCATCCTCACTGTCCTCATCATCATCATCGGCATGGTCCTCACTGTCACTGTCCTCACTGTCATCATCATCATCATCACTGTCCTCATCATCCTCAGTGTCATTGTCCTCACTGTCATCATCCTCACTGTCCTCATCATCATCCTCACCATCATCATCCTCACTGTCATCATCATCATCATCATTGTCATGGTCCTCATTGTCATTGTCCTCACTGTCCTCATCATCGTCCTCGCTGTCCTCATCATCATCGTCATGGTCCTTACTGTCCTCATCATCATCATCGTCATGGTCCTCACCATCATCATCCTCACCATCCTCATCATCCTCACTGCCCTCATCATCATCATCGTCATGGTCCTCACTGTCATTGTCCTCACTGTCATCGTCATCATCATCCTCACCATCCCATGCATTATTCCCATGTTTTTTCCTGGTTTTCCCACATTTCATTCCCACGTTTCATTCCCGTTATTCCCGCGTTTCATTCCCGTTTTTCCCAGTGTTTCCATGCGTTATTCCCATGTTTCATTCTCATTTTCCCATGTTTTATTCCCATTTTCCCACGTTTCCCATGCATTATTCCCATGTTTTATTCCCATGTTTCATTCCCATTTTTCCCATTTTCCCCGTTTTTTTTCCCACGTTTTTTCCCGTTATTCCCATGTTTCATTCCCATTTTCCCAGTGTTTCCCACGTTTCATTCCCATGTTTTTTCCCATGGGTTATTCCCATGTTTCATTCCCGTTATTCCTGAGTTTCATTCCCGTTTTTCCCAGTGTTTCCCGTGCATTATTCCCACGTTTTATTCCCATTTTCCCGTGCGTTATTCCCGCATTTCATTCCTGTTTTTCCCAGTGTTTCCCGTGCGTTATTCCCGTGTTTCATTCCCATTTTCCCAGTGTTTCCCATGGTTTTTCCATGGGTTTTTCCCAGTGTTTCATTCCCGTTTTCCCGTGCATTATTTCCATGTTTTTCCCAGTGTTTCCCGTGCGTTATTCCCATGTTTCATTCCCGTTTTCCCATGTTTTATTCCCATGTTTTATTCCTGTTTTCCCAGTGTTTCCCGTGTTTCATTCCCATGTTTTTCCCAGTGTTTCCCATGTTTTATTCCCATGTTTCATTCCCATTTTCCCGTGCATTATTCCCATGTTTTATTCCCATGTTTTATTCCCATTTTCCCATGTTTTATTCCCATTTTCCCTGGTTTTTTTCCCATTATTCCCCTGTTTTTTTCCCATTTTCCCCTGTTTTTTTTCCGTTATTCCCGAGTTTCATTCCCATTTTCCCTGTGTTTTTTCCCTGGTTTTTTTCCCATTTTCCCTGTGTTTTTTCCCTAGTTTTTTTCCCATTATTCCCGAGTTTCATTCCCGTTATTCCCATGTTTCATTCCCATTTTCCCTGTGTTTTTTCCCTGTTTTTTTTCCCATTTTCCCCGTGTTTTTTCCCTGGTTTTTTTCCCATTATTCCCATGTTTTATTCCCATTTTCCCTGGTTTTTTTCCCATTATTCCCGAGTTTCATTCCCGTTATTCCCATGTTTCATTCCCATTTTCCCAGTGTTTTTCCCATGGTTTTTTTCCCATGATTCCCATGTTTTTTTCCCATTATTCCCAAGTTTCATTCCCGTTATTCCCATGTTTCATTCCCATTTTCCCCGTGTTTTTTCCCTGTTTTTTTTCCCATTATTCCCATGTTTCATTCCCATTTTCCCTGTGTTTTTTCCCTGTTTTTTTTCCCATTATTCCCATGTTTCATTCCCATTTTCCCCGTTCTTTTTCCCATGTTTTTTTCCCATTTTCCTGTATTTCATTCCCATTATTCCCATGTTTTATTCCCATTTTCCCCGTTTTTTTTCCCTGTTTTTTTTCCCATTTTCCCCGTGTTTTATTCCCGTTATTCCCATGTTTTATTCCCATTTTCCCTGTTCTTTTTCCCATGTTTTATTCCCATTTTTCCCTGGTTTTTTTCCCATTTTCCCATGTTCCATTCCCATTTTCCCTGTGTTTTTCCCTGTTTTTTTCCCATTTTCCCATGTTTCATTCCCATTTTCCCCGTGTTTTTTCCCTGTTTTTTTTCCCATTATTCCCGAGTTTCATTCCCATTTTCCCCGTTTTTTTTCCCATGTTTTTTTCCCATTTTCCTGTATTTCATTCCCATTATTCCCATGTTCCATTCCCATTTTCCCTGTGTTTTTTCCCTGTTTTTTTTCCCATTATTCCCATGTTTCATTCCCATTTTCCCCAGTTTTTTTCCCATGTTTTTTTCCCATTTTCCCCTGTTTCATTCCCATTTTCCCTGTATTTTTTCCCTGGTTTTTTTTCCCATTTTCCCCGTGTTTTTTCCCTGTTTTTTTTCCCATTATTCCCAAGTTTCATTCCCGTTATTCCCATGTTTTATTCCCATTTTCCCCTGGTTTTTTTCCCATTATTCCCAAGTTTCATTCCCATTATTCCCATGGTTTTTTTTCCCATTTTCCCATGTTTTATTCCCATTTTCCCATGTTTTATTCCCATTTTCCCTGGTTTTTTTCCCATTATTCCCCTGTTTTTTTCCCATTTTCCCCTGTTTTTTTTCCGTTATTCCCGAGTTTCATTCCCATTTTCCCTGTGTTTTTTCCCTGGTTTTTTTCCCATTTTCCCTGTGTTTTTTCCCTAGTTTTTTTCCCATTATTCCCGAGTTTCATTCCCGTTATTCCCATGTTTCATTCCCATTTTCCCTGTGTTTTTTCCCTGTTTTTTTTCCCATTTTCCCCGTGTTTTTTCCCTGGTTTTTTTCCCATTATTCCCATGTTTTATTCCCATTTTCCCTGGTTTTTTTCCCATTATTCCCGAGTTTCATTCCCGTTATTCCCATGTTTCATTCCCATTTTCCCAGTGTTTTTCCCATGGTTTTTTTCCCATGATTCCCATGTTTTTTTCCCATTATTCCCAAGTTTCATTCCCGTTATTCCCATGTTTCATTCCCATTTTCCCCGTGTTTTTTCCCTGTTTTTTTTCCCATTATTCCCATGTTTCATTCCCATTTTCCCTGTGTTTTTTCCCTGTTTTTTTTCCCATTATTCCCATGTTTCATTCCCATTTTCCCCGTTCTTTTTCCCATGTTTTTTTCCCATTTTCCTGTATTTCATTCCCATTATTCCCATGTTTTATTCCCATTTTCCCCGTTTTTTTTCCCTGTTTTTTTTCCCATTTTCCCCGTGTTTTATTCCCGTTATTCCCATGTTTTATTCCCATTTTCCCTGTTCTTTTTCCCATGTTTTATTCCCATTTTTCCCTGGTTTTTTTCCCATTTTCCCATGTTCCATTCCCATTTTCCCTGTGTTTTTCCCTGTTTTTTTCCCATTTTCCCATGTTTCATTCCCATTTTCCCCGTGTTTTTTCCCTGTTTTTTTTCCCATTATTCCCGAGTTTCATTCCCATTTTCCCCGTTTTTTTTCCCATGTTTTTTTCCCATTTTCCTGTATTTCATTCCCATTATTCCCATGTTCCATTCCCATTTTCCCTGTGTTTTTTCCCTGTTTTTTTTCCCATTATTCCCATGTTTCATTCCCATTTTCCCCAGTTTTTTTCCCATGTTTTTTTCCCATTTTCCCCTGTTTCATTCCCATTTTCCCTGTATTTTTTCCCTGGTTTTTTTTCCCATTTTCCCCGTGTTTTTTCCCTGTTTTTTTTCCCATTATTCCCAAGTTTCATTCCCGTTATTCCCATGTTTTATTCCCATTTTCCCCTGGTTTTTTTCCCATTATTCCCAAGTTTCATTCCCATTATTCCCATGGTTTTTTTTCCCATTTTCCCATGTTTTATTCCCATTTTCCCATGTTTTATTCCCATTTTCCCTGTTTTTTTTCCCATTATTCCCCTGTTTTTTTCCCATTTTCCCCTGTTTTTTTTCCCGTTATTCCCGAGTTTCATTCCCATTTTCCCTGTGTTTTTTCCCTGTTTTTTTTCCCATTATTCCCATGTTTTATTCCCATTTTCCCTGTTTTTTTTCCCATTATTCCCATGTTTTTTTCCCATTATTCCCGAGTTTCATTCCCGTTATTCCCATGTATCATTCCTATTTTCCCTGGTTTTTTTCCCATGTTTTATTCCCATTTTCCCCGTGTTTTTTCCCTGTGTTTTTTCCCTGGTTTTTTTCCCATTATTCCCATGTTCCATTCCCATTTTCCCTGTTTTTTTTCCACTGTTTTTTTTCCCATTATTCCCATGTTCCATTCCCATTTTCCCCGTGTTTTTCCCCTGTTTTTTTTCCCATTATTCCCGAGTTCCATTCCCATTTTCCCTGTGTTTTTTCCCCTGTTTTTTTCCCGTTATTCCCGAGTTTTATTCCGGTTGTTTTCCCCAGGGATGTTCCAGCGTCTGGACAAGCTGCGGAAGAACGCCTTCGCCTCCGTCATCCTGTTCGGGAGCGACCACGACAGCAGCATCTCGGGGGTCTGGGTGCTGCGGGGGCAGGAGCTGGCATTCACTGTGAGAGAATTCCCAAAAATTCACACATTATCCCAAAAAAACATCCCAGAGTTATCCCAAATTTATCCCAAAAAAAATCCCAAAGTTATCCCAAAATATCCCAAAGTTATCCCAAAAAAACCTCCCAAAGTTATCCCTAAATATCCCAAATTTATCCCCAAAAAAACATCCCAAAAAAATCCCAAAATATCCCAAAGTTATCCCAAAAAAAATCCCAAAGTTATCCCAAAAAACACCTCAAAGTTATTCCAAAATATCCCAGTTATCCCAAAGTTATCCCAAATTTATCCCAAAAAACTCCCAAAGTTATCCCAAAATATCCCAAATTTATCCCCAAAAAATCCCCCCAAAAAATCCCAAAAATATCCCAGAGTTATCCCAAATTTATCCCAAAAAAACATCCTAAATTTATCCCAAAATATCCCAGAAAACATCCCTGGGGGCAGGAGCTGGCATTCACTGTGAGAGAATTCCCAAAAATTCCCAAATTTATCCCAAAAAAACATCCCAGAGTTATCCCAAAATATCCCAAAGTTATCCCAAAAAACATCCCAAAATTATTCCAAAATATCCCAAAGTTATCCCAAAAAACCTCCCAAAGTTATCCCAAAAATTCCCAAATTTATCCCAAAAAAATCCCAAATTTATCCCAAAATATCCCAAATTATCCCAAAATATCCCAAATTTATCCCAAAAAAACATCCTAAATTTATCCCAAAATATCCCAGAAAACATCCCTGGGGGCAGGAGCTGGCATTCACTGTGAGAGAATTCCCAAAAATTCCCAAATTTATCCCAAAAAAACATCCCAGAGTTATTCCAAAATATCCCAAAGTTATCCCAAAAAAACATCCCAAAGTTATCCCAAAATATCCCAAAGTTATCCCAAAAAAACATCCCAGAGTTATCCCAAAATATCCCAAAGTTATCCCAAAAAAACATCCCAGAGTTATCCCAAAATATCCCAAAGTTATCCCAGAAATTCCCAAATTTATCCCAGAAAACCTCCCAAAGTTATCCCAAAATATCCCAGAGTTATCCCAAAAAAACATCCCAAAGTTATCCCAAAATATCCCAAAGTTATCCCAAAAACATCCCAAAGTTATCCCAAAAAACTCCCAAAATAATCCCAAATTTATCCCCAAAAAAATCCCAAAGTTATCCCAAAAACATCCCAAAGTTATCCCAAATTTATCCCAAATTTATCCAAAAAACCTCCCAAAGTTATCCGAAAAATATCCCAAATTTATCCCAAAAAAATCCCCCCAAAAAATCCCAAACTTATCCAAAAATATCCCAAAGTTATCCCAAATTTATCCCAAATTTATCCCAAAAAAACCTCCCAAAGTTATCCCAAAATATCCCAAAGTTATCCCAAAAATTCCCAAATTTATCTCTAAATATCCCAAAGTTATTCCAAATTATCCCAAAATATCCCAAATTTATCCCAAATTTATCCCAAAAAACATCCCAAAAAAATCCCAAAATATCCCAAAGTTATCCCAAAATATCCCAGATTTATCCCAAAAAAATTCCCAAATTTATCCCAAAATATCCCAAATTTATCCCCCAAAAAATCCCAAAATATCCCAGATTTATCCAAAAAAAACCCCAAATTTATCCCAAATTTATCCCAAAATTATCCCAATTTTATCCCAAATTTATCCCAAAAATTCCCAAATTTATCCCAAAAAAATTCCCAAATTTAACCCAAAAATTCCCAAATTTATCCCCCAAAAAATCCTAAAATATCCCAAATTTATCCAAAAAAAATCCCAAAATATCCCAAAGTTATCCCAAATTTAACCCAAATTATCCCAAATTTATCCCAAATTTATCCAAAAAAAATCCCAAAATTATCCAAAAAAAATCCCAAATTTATCCCAAAATTATCCCAAATTTATCCAAAAAAAACCCCAAAATATCCCAAATTTATCCCAAAATATCCCAAAATTATCCCAAAAAATTCCCAAATTTAACCCAAAATGATCCCAAATTTATCCCAAATTTATCCCAAAAAAATCCCAAATTTATCCCAAAAATTCCCAAATTTATCCAAAAAAAATCCCAAATTTATCCCAAAAATTCCCAAATTTATCCCCCAAAAAATTCCCAAATTTATCCCAAAATATCCCAAATTTATCAAAAAAAAATCCCAAAATATCCCAAAATTATCCCAAAGTTATCCCAAAAATTCCCAAATTTATCCCAAATTCCCTCCCTGTGGGCAGGAGCTGGCTTTTACCCTGAGAATTCCTAAAAATTCCCAAATTTATCCCAAAATTCCCAAAAAACCCTCCCAGAATATTCCCAAAATTCCAGCTCTGGCTCTGCCACCCTGAGAAAATCCCAAAAATTCCCAAAATTCCCTGGAAAAAAAATCCCAAAAATTCCCAAAACTGTTCCCAAAATCCTCGGGAATCCTGGAATTTCTTGAAATTTTCCCAAAAATCCCAGAATTTCTTGGAATTTTCCCAAAAATCCCAGAATTTCTTGGAATTTTCACTGAGAATTCTGGATTTTCTTGGAATTTTCACTCAGAATCCCAAAATTTCTTGGAATTTTCACTTGGAATCCCAAAATTTCTTGGAATTTTCCCCAAAATCCCAAAATTTCTTGGAATTTTCACTCAGAATCCCGAATTTTCCTGGAATTTTCACTCAGAATCCCAGAATTCCTTGGAATTTTCACTCAGAATCTCGGAATTTTTGGGGTTTTTTTCCCAAAATTCCCATTTTTTTCCCTAATTCCCATTTTTCCATGATTTCCCTCAGCTCTCCCCAAACTGGCACCTGGATTTTGAGTCCCACACCTCAAAATCCCTCCCAAAACCTTCAGGAATCTCAAATTTTCTCGGAATTTTCACTCAGAATCTCAGAATTTTCTTGGAATTTTTCCCAAAATTCCCATTTTTTTCCCTAATTCCCATTTTTCCCGGTTTTTCCGCAGCTGTGTCCGGACTGGCAGGTGGATTACGAGTCCCACACCCCAAAATCCCTCCCAAAACCCTCAGGAATCTCGGATTTTCTCGGGATTTTCACTCAGAATCTCGGAATTTTCTTGGAATTTTTCCCAAAATTCCCAGATTTTTCCCTAATTCCCATTTTTCCATGATTTCCCTCAGCTCTCCCCAAACTGGCACTGGGATTTTGAGTCCCACACCCCAAAATCCCTCCCAAAACCCTCAGGAATTTTGGATTTTCTCGGGATTTTCTCTCAGAATCTCGGAATTTTTTGGGTTTTTTTTCCCAAAATTCCCATTTTTTTCCCTAATTCCCGTTTTTCCATGATTTTTCCATGATTTCCCACAGTTCTTCTTGGACTGGCACCTGGATTTTGAGTTCCACACCCCAAAATCCCTCCCAAAACCCTCGGAAATCTCAGATTTTCTCGGGATTTTCACTCAGAATCTCGGAATTTTTTGGGGTTTTTTTCCCAAAATTCCCATTTTTTTCCCTAATTCCCATTTTTCCCGGATTTTCCGCAGCTGTGTCCGGACTGGCACCTGGATTTTGAGTCCCACACCCCAAAATCCCTCCCAAAACCCTCAGGAATCTCAGATTTTCTCGGGATTTTCTCTCAGAATCTCAGAATTTTTTCAGGATTTTTCCCAAAATTCCCATTTTTTTCCCTAATTCCCATTTTTCCATGATTTTTCCATGATTTCCCACAGTTCTTCTTGGACTGGCACCTGGATTTCAAATCCCACACCCCAAAATCCCTCCCAAAACCCTCAGGAATTTTGGATTTTCTCAGGATTTTCACTCAGAATCTCAGAATTTTTTCAGGATTTTTCCCAAAATTCCCATTTTTTTCCCTAATTCCCATTTTTCCCGGTTTTTCCGCAGCTGTGTCCGGACTGGCAGGTGGATTACGAGTCCCACACCCCAAAATCCACCCCAAAACCCTCAGGAATTTTGGATTTTCTTGGGATTTTCACTCAGAATCTCGGAATTTTTTCAGGATTTTTCCCAAAATTCCCAGATTTTTCCCTAATTCCCATTTTTCCAGGACTTTTCCCAGTTTTCCCACAGGTGTTCTCAAACTGGCACCTGGATTTCAAATCCCACACCCCAAAATCCGTCCCAAAACCCTCAGGAATTTTGGATTTTCTCGGGATTTTCACTCAGAATCTCGGAATTTTTGGGGGTTTTTTTCCCAACATTCCCATTTTTTTCCCTAATTCCCATTTTTCCCGTTTTTTTCCCCAGCTCTGCCCGGACTGGCAGGTGGATTACGAGTCCCACACCCCAAAATCCCTCCCAAAACCCTCAGGAATTTTGGATTTTCTCGGGATTTTCACTCAGAATCTCGGGATTTTCTTGGAATTTTTCCCAACATTCCCATTTTTTTCCCTAATTCCCATTTTTCCAGGACTTTTCCCAGTTTTCCCTCAACTGTTCCCAGACTGGCACCAGGATTTCAAATCCCACACCCCAAAATCCACCCCAAAACCCTCAGGAATTCCGGATTTTCTCAGAATATTCACTCAGAATCTCGGAATTTTCTTGGAATTTTTCCCAAAATTCCCATTTTTTTCCCTAATTCCCATTTTTCCCGGTTTTTCCCCAGCACTGCCCGGACTGGCAGGTGGATTACGAGTCCCACACCCCAAAATCCACCCCAAAACCCTCAGGAATTCCGGATTTTCTCGGGATTTTCACTCAGAATCTCAGAATTTTCTTGGAATTTTTCCCAAAATTCCCATTTTTTTCCCTAATTCCCATTTTTCCCGGTTTTTCCGCAGCTGTGTCCGGACTGGCACCTGGATTTTGAGTCCCACACCCCAAAATCCCTCCCAAAACCCTCAGGAATTTTGGATTTTCTCGGAATTTTCACTCAGAATCTCGGAATTTTTTCAGGATTTTTCCCAAAATTCCCATTTTTTTCCCTAATTCCCATTTTTCCAGGACTTTTCCCAGTTTTCCCTCAACTTTTTCCATACTTGCACCAGGATTTCAAATCCCACGCCCCAAAATCCACCCCAAAACCCTCAGGAATTCCGGATTTTCTCGGGATTTTCACTCAGAATCTCGGAATTTTTTGGTTTTTTTCCCAAAATTCCCATTTTTTTCCCTAATTCCCATTTTTCCATGATTTTTCCATGATTTTCCTCAGCTCTCCCCAAACTGGCACCAGGATTTCAAATCCCACACCCCCAAATCCCTCCCAAAACCCTCAGGAATCTCGGATTTTCTCGGGATTTTCACTCAGAATCTCGGAATTTTCTTGGAATTTTTCCCAAAATTCCCATTTTTTTCCCTAATTCCCATTTTTCCATGACTTTTCCATGATTTCCCACAACTGTTCCCAGACTGGCACCCGGATTTCAAATCCCACACCCCAAAATCCCTCCCAAAACCCTCAGGAATTCTGGATTTTCTTGGAATTTTCTCTCAGAATCTCAGAATTTTTTCAGGATTTTTCCCAAAATTCCCATTTTTTTCCCTAATTCCCATTTTTCCCGGTTTTTCCGCAGCTCTGCCCGGACTGGCAGGTGGATTACGAGTCCCACACCCCAAAATCCACCCCAAAACCCTCAGGAATTCCGGATTTTCTTGGAATTTTTTTCCCAATAATCCCAGATTTTTTTGGAATTTCACCAACATTCCCAGGTTTTTTCCCTAATTCCCATTTTTCCATGATTTCCCTCAGCTCTCCCCAAACTGGCACCTGGATTTTGAGTCCCACACCCCAAAATCCCTCCCAAAACCCTCAGGAATTCCGGATTTTCTCGGGATTTTCACTCAGAATCTCGGAATTTTTTGGGGTTTTTTTCCCAAAATTCCCAGATTTTTTCCCTAATTCCCATTTTTCCCGGTTTTCCCGCAGCTGTGTCCGGACTGGCAGGTGGATTACGAGTCCCACACCCCAAAATCCACCCCAAAACCCTCAGGAATTCCAGATTTTCTTGGGATTTTCACTCAGAATCTCGGATTTTCTCGGGATTTTCACTCAGAATCTCAGAATTTTCTTGGAATTTTTCCCAAAATTCCCATTTTTTTCCCTAATTCCCATTTTTCCCGGTTTTTCCGCAGCTGTGTCCGGACTGGCAGGTGGATTACGAGTCGTACTCGTGGCGGAAGTTGGATCCCGACAGCGCCGAGTGCCGGACGCTGGTGACGGAATATTTCCTGTGGGAAGGGGAATTCCGGCACGTGGGAAAAGCCTTCAACCAGGGCAAGATCTTCAAGTGAAATCCCGGGAATTTGGGGCTGGAATTCCGGGAATTTGGGGCTGGAATTCCGGGAATTCGGGGCTGAAATCCCAGGAATTTGGGGCTGAAATCCCGGGAATTATTTGGGCTGGAATTCTGGGAATTTGGGGTTGAAATCCTGGGAATTCACAACCCTTCAATCAGGGCAAGATCTTCAAGTGAAATCCCGGGAATTTGGGGCTGGAATTCTGGGAATTCGGGGCTGGAATCCTGGGAATTTGGGGCTGAAATCCTGGGAATTCTGGGATGGAATTCCGGGAATTCAGGGCTGAAATCCTGGGAATTCTGATCTGGAATCCTGGGTATTGATCAGAGCTGAAATCCCGGGAATTTGGGGCTGGAATTCCGGGAATTCTGGGCTGGAATTCCGGGAATTCTGGGCTGAAATCCTGGGAATTCTGGGCTGGAATCCTGGGAATTCTGAACCCTTCGACCAGGGCAAGATCTTCAAGTGAATCCCGGGAATTCTGGGCTGGAATTCCGGGAATTTGGGGCTGGAATTCCGGGAATTTGGGGCTGAAATCCTGGGAATTCAGGGCTGAAATCCTGGGAATTTGGGGTTGAAATCCTGGGCTGAAATCCTGGGAATTTGGGGTTGAAGTCCTGGGAATTCTGGGCTGGAAATCCCAGAATTCTTGCCTGGAATCTCTGGAATTCTGGGCTGGAATCCTGGGAATTCAGAACCCTTCAACCAGGGCAAGATCTTCAAGTGAAATCCCAGGATTTTGGGGTGAATTCCCAGGATTTTGGTGTAAATTCCCAGGATTTTGGTGTGAATTCCCAAGATTTTGGGGTAAAATCCCAGGATTTTGGGATAAAATTCCAGAATTTTGGTGTAAATTCCCAGGATTTTGGGGCAGAATTCCCAAGATTTTGGGCTGAAATTCCAGGATTTTGGGCTGAAATTCCAGGATTTTGGTGCAAATTCCCAGGATTTTGGGCTGAAATTCCAGGATTTTGGTGTAAATTCCCAGAATTTTGGTGTAAATTCCCAGGATTTTGGGGCAGAATTCCCAAGATTTTGGGCTGAAATTCCAGGATTTTGGGCTGGAATTCCCAGAATTTGGAGCTGAATTCCCAGGATTTTGGGGCTGAATTCCCAGGATTTTGATGTAAAATCCCAGAATTTTGGTGTAAATTCCCAGGATTTTGGGGCAGAATTCCCAAGATTTTGGGCTGAAATTCCAGGATTTTGGGCTGAAATTCCAGGATTTTGGTGCAAATTCCCAGGATTTTGGGCTGAAATTCCAGGATTTTGGTGTAAATTCCCAGGATTTTGGTGTAAATTCCCAGAATTTTGGTGTAAATTCCCAGGATTTTGGTGTAAATTCCCAGGATTTTGGGGCAGAATTCCCAGGATTTTGGTGCAAATTCCCAGGATTTTGGTGTAAATTCCCAGAATTTCGGGGTTTTCCGGGAATTCCGGTTTTTCCATCCCCAATCCAATAAAAACTCTTGGGACAGGACGAAACTCTTGGAATTTTTTTTGGGGGGGGAGGAATTTGGGAAATTCCAGAGGTTCCCAAAACAATCCCAGGAAATCCCAGGGGGGACCAAAATTCCCGATTTTTCCTTCAATTCCCAAAAAAAACCTGGAAAAAGGAGGAGAATCCGGAGCGATCCCGGAATTCCGGGGGATTCCCGGAGCTTGAATTCCCAAAAATTCCCAAAAATTGGGGTCTCGTTATCCCGAAATTCCGGGATTTTCTGGGAATTCTCCCCCCAAAATTCACCCCTCCCCCCACATTGGGGGGTGGGGGAGGGGCCAGTCCCAGTATAAACCGGTATAAACCAGTATAAACCAGTATAGACCAGTATAAACCGGTATAGACCAGTATAAACCAGTATAGACCAGTATAAACCAGTATAAACCAGTGTAAACCAGTATAGACCAGTATAAACCGGTATAGACCAGTATAAACCAGTATAGACCAGTATAAACCAGTATAGACCAGTATAAACCAGTATAGACCAGTATAAACCAGTATAGACCAGTATACACCGGTATAGACCAGTATAAACCAGAATAGACCAGTATAAACCAGTATAGACCAGTATAAACCAGTTCAGTCCCAGTTCAGTCCCAGTTTGGTCCCAGTTCGGTCCCAGTTTGGTCCCAGTTCATTCCCAGTTCATTCCCAGTTTGGTCCCAGTTCATTCCCAGTTCATTCCCAGTTTGGTCCCAGTTCATTCCCAGTTCATTCCCAGTTCATTCCCAGTTCATTCCCAGTTTGGTCCCAGTTCATTCCCAGTTTGGCTCCAGTTTGGTCCCAGTTCAGTCCCAGTTTGGTCCCAGTTCATTCCCAGTTCAGTCCCAGTTCATTCCCAGTTCAGTCCCAGTTCAGTCCCAGTTCATTCCCAGTTCATTCCCAGTTCATTCCCAGTTTGGCCCCAGTTCATTCCCAGTTCATTCCCAGTTTGGCCCCAGTTCATTCCCAGTTCATTCCCAGTTCATTCCCAGTTCATTCCCAGTTTGGTCCCAGTTCATTCCCAGTTCATTCCCAGTTCATTCCCAGTTCAGTCCCAGTTCATTCCCAGTTCATTCCCAGTTCATTCCCAGTTTGGCCCCAGTTCATTCCCAGTTCATTCCCAGTTTGGCCCCAGTTCATTCCCAGTTCATTCCCAGTTCGGTCCCAGTTTGGTCCCAGTTCATTCCCAGTTCATTCCCAGTTTGGTCCCAGTTCATTCCCAGTTCATTCCCAGTTCATTCCCAGTTTGGTCCCAGTTCAGTCCCAGTTTGGTCCCAGTTCATTCCCAGTTTGGTCCCAGTTCAGTCCCAGTTTGGTCCCAGTTCATTCCCAGTTCATTCCCAGTTCATTCCCAGTTCAGTCCCAGTTCATTCCCAGTTCAGTCCCAGTTCATTCCCAGTTCATTCCCAGTTCATTCCCAGTTTGGTCCCAGTTCATTCCCAGTTCAGTCCCAGTTCAGTCCCAGTTCAGTCCCAGTTTGGTCCCAGTTCATTCCCAGTTCATTCCCAGTTCATTCCCAGTTCAGTCCCAGTTCAGTCCCAGTTCATTCCCAGTTCATTCCCAGTTCATTCCCAGTTTGGTCCCAGTTCATTCCCAGTTCAGTCCCAGTTCAGTCCCAGTTCATTCCCAGTTCAGTCCCAGTTCATTCCCAGTTCATTCCCAGTTTGGTCCCAGTTCATTCCCAGTTCAGTCCCAGTTCATTCCCAGTTTGGTCCCAGTTTGCTCCCAGTTCAGTCCCAGTTCATTCCCAGTTTGGTCCCAGTTCATTCCCAGTTCATTCCCAGTTCATTCCCAGTTCATTCCCAGTTCAGTCCCAGTTCATTCCCAGTTCATTCCCAGTTCATTCCCAGTTCATTCCCAGTTCAGTCCCAGTTCAGTCCCAGTTCATTCCCAGTTTGGTCCCAGTTCATTCCCAGTTCATTCCCAGTTTGGTCCCAGTTCATTCCCAGTTCAGTCCCAGTTCATTCCCAGTTCATTCCCAGTTTGGTCCCAGTTCATTCCCAGTTCAGTCCCAGTTCATTCCCAGTTTGGTCCCAGTTCATTCCCAGTTCATTCCCAGTTTGGTCCCAGTTCATTCCCAGTTCAGTCCCAGTTCATTCCCAGTTCATTCCCAGTTTGGTCCCAGTTCATTCCCAGTTCAGTCCCAGTTCATTCCCAGTTTGGTCCCAGTTCATTCCCAGTTCAGTCCCAGTTCAGTCCCAGTTCAGTCCCAGTTTGGTCCCAGTTCATTCCCAGTTCATTCCCAGTTCATTCCCAGTTCAGTCCCAGTTCAGTCCCAGTTCATTCCCAGTTCATTCCCAGTTTGGTCCCAGTTCATTCCCAGTTCAGTCCCAGTTCAGTCCCAGTTCATTCCCAGTTCAGTCCCAGTTCATTCCCAGTTCATTCCCAGTTCATTCCCAGTTTCCTCCTTTCTGTGGCCGCGCCCTTTCTGAGTCACCCCCGGGTGGGGACAAACCCCGGGCCAGTGTCCCCTCCCCCCCCGCCCCGGGTGTCCCCAGTGTCCCCTCCCCGCCCCCCCCGGGGTGTCCCCAGTGTCCCCCAATGTCCCCCAGTGTCCCCTCCCCCCCCCGGGTGTCCCCAGTGTCCCCTCCCCCCCCCGGGGTGTCCCCAGTGTCCCCCAATGTCCCCCCGTGTCCCCAGTGTCCCCTCGGGGTGTCCCCAATGTCCCCTCCCCCCTCGGAGTGTCCCCAGACCCTCCTGGGGTGTCCCCAGTGTCCCCCAATGTCCCCAAACCCCCCCCCCCCCGGGTGTCCCCAAATCCCCCGGGGTGTCCCCAGTGTCCCCCCGGGGTGTCCCCAATGTCCCCCCCGTGTCCCCAATGTCCCCCCCGTGTCCCCAATGTCCCCCCGGGGTGTCCCCAATGTCCCCCCCGTGTCCCCAATGTCCCCCCGGGGTGTCCCCAATGTCCCCCCCGTGTCCCCCCGGTGCCAAATCCCGCAGCGGTGCCAGGGGGAGGGGACAGGAGGGGACAGGGGGAGGGGACAGGGGAGGTGACAGGGGGAGGGGACAGGAGGTGACAGGGGGAGGGGACAGGGGGAGGTGACAGGGAGGTGACAGGGAGGGGACAGAGGGGGAGGGGACAGGGGAGGGGACAGGGAGGGGACAGGGGAGGGGACAGGAGGTGACAGGGGGAGGGGACAGGGAGGGGACAGGAGGTGACAGGGGGAGGGGACAGGAGGGGACAGGGGGAGGGGACAGGAGGTGACAGGGGGAGGGGACAGGAGGTGACAGGGGGAGGGGACAGGGAGGGGACAGGAGGTGACAGGGGGAGGGGACAGGAGGGGACAGGGGGAGGGGACAGGGGAGGGGACAGAGGGGGAGGGGACAGGGGAGGGGACAGGGGGAGGTGACAGGGAGGGGACACCGGTGCCAGGTGTGGCACAGCCGGGGAACCTCGCGGGGACACCCGGGCCGGGCCCCGCCCCCGCTGTCACCGAGTGTCACCTGGACAGGGACAGCGGGCAGGGACACACCTGGACAGTGCCAAATCTGGACAGTGACACACCTGGACAGGGACACATCTGGACAGTGACACACCTGGACAGTGCCACATCTGGACAGGGACACACCTGGACAGGGACACATCTGGACAGGGACACACCTGGACAGTGCCAAATCTGGACAGGGACACACCTGGACAGTGCCAAATCTGGACAGGGACACACCTGGATAGGGACACACCTGGACAGTGCCACATCTGGACAGGGACACACCTGGGCAGTGCCACATCTGGACAGTGACACATCTGGACAGTGCCAAATCTGGACAGGGACACACCTGGACAGGGACACACCTGGACAGTGCCACATCTGGACAGTGACACACCTGGACAGTGCAGGGACACACCTGGACAGTGCCACCTCTGGGCAGTGCCACACCCACCTGTCCCCAGGTGCCACCCGGGTGTCCTGGGGCAATGCCGGGGTGAGCTGGCACCGCCCGAGTGCCACCAAAGTGCCACCAGGTGTCCCTGGGCAGTGTCACCACGAGCCACTGGAGTGTCCTGGGGCAGTGCCACTCCTGGACAGTGACACACCTGGACAGGACACTGCCACCTCCAGGCAGTGCCACCCCCGGGCAGTGCCACACCCACCTGTCCCCAGGTGCCACCCGGGTGTCCCTGGGCAGTGCCGGGGTGAGCTGGGACTGCCCGAGTGCCACCAAGGTGCCACCAGATGTCCCTGGGCAGTGTCACCGTGAGCCACCGGAGTGTCCTGGGGCAGTGCCACTCCTGGACAGTGACACACCTGGACAGGACAGTGCCACCTCCAGGCGGTGCCACCCCCGGGCAGGGCCACCTCCACCTGTCCCCAGGTGCCACCCAGGTGTCCCTGGGCAGTGCCGGGGTGAGCTGGCAGTGCCACCATGAGCTGGCACCTCCTGAGTGCCACCCCCGGGCAGGGCCACCTCTGCCTGTCCCCAGGTGCCACCACCAGTCTGGGCAGCTCCCAGGTGCCACCGGAGTGTCCTGGGGCAGTGCCACACCTGGACAGGACACTGCCACCCCCGGGTGAGCTGGCACCACCAAAGTGCCACCAGATGTCCCTGGGCAGTGCCACCATGAGCCACCGGAGTGTCCCTGGACAGTGACACACCTGGACAGGGACACACCTGGACAGTGACACAGCAGGACAGTGCCACCCCTTGGCAGGGCCACACCCGCCTGTCCCCAGGTGCCACCTCTCGAGTGCCACCCGAGTGTCCTGGGGCAGTGTCACCATGAGCTGGCACCGCCCAAGTGCCGCCAAAGTGCCACCAGGTGTCCCTGGGCAGTGTCACCATGAGCCACCGGAGTGTCCTGGGGCAGTGCCACTCCTGGACAGTGCCACTCCTGGACAGTGACACACCTGGACAGTGCCACCCTCGGGCAGGGCCACCCCCGCCTGTCCCCAGGTGCCACCGCCAGTCTGGGCACCCCCCGAGTGCCACCAGAGTGTCCCTGGGCAGTGTCACCATGAGCTGGCACCGCCAAAGTGCCACCAGATGTCCCTGGGCAGTGTCACCACGAGCCACCGGAGTGTCCCAGGACAGGGACACACCTGGACAGTGACACACCTGGACAGGACACTGCCACCTCCCGGCGGTGCCACCCCCCGGGCAGGGCCACCTCCACCTGTCCCCAGGTGCCACCCCCAGGCTGGGCAGCTCCCGGCTGCCACCCGAGTGTCACCAAAGTGTCACCATGAGCTGGCACCTCCTGAGTGCCACCCCCGGGCAGGGCCACCCCCCGCCTGTCCCCAGGTGCCACCACCAGTCTGGGCAGCTCCCAGGTGCCACTGGAGTGTCCTGGGGCAGTGTCACCGTGAGCTGGCACCGCCCAAGTGCCACCAAAGTGCCACCAGGTGTCCCTGGGCAGTGTCACCATGAGCCACCGGAGTGTCCCAGGACAGTGCCACTCCTGGACAGTGACACACCTGGACAGTGCCACCCTCGGGCAGGGCCACACCCGGGCAGGGCCACACCCGCCTGTCCCCAGGTGCCACCACCAGGCTGGGCAGCTCCCGGGTGTCACCAAAGTGCCACCAGAGTGTCCCTGGCAGTGTCACCATGAGCTGGCACCGCCCAAGTGTCCCTGGGCAGTGCCGGGGTGAGCTGGCACCGCCAAAGTGCCACCAGATGTCCCTGGGCAGTGTCACCATGAGCCACCGGAGTGTCCCAGGACAGTGCCACACCTGGACAGTGACACACCTGGACAGTGACACACCTGGACAGGACAGTGCCACCCCCGGGCAGGGCCACACCCGCCTGTCCCCAGGTGCCACCCGGGTGTCCCTGGGCAGTGCCGGGGTGAGCTGGCAGTGCCACCATGAGCTGGCACCTCCTGAGTGCCACCCCCGGGCAGGGCCACCTCTGCCTGTCCCCAGGTGCCACCACCAGGCTGGGCAGCTCCCAGGTGCCACCCGAGTGTCACCAAAGTGTCACCACGAGCCACCGGAGTGTCCCAGGGCAGTGCCACACCCGGGCAGGGCCACCCCCGCCTGTCCCCAGGTGCCACCCGAGTGTCCTGGGGCAGTGCCACTCCTGGACAGTGACACACCTGGACAGGGCAGTGCCACCCCCCAGGCGGTGCCACCCCCCGGGCAGGGCCACCTCCACCTGTCCCCAGGTGCCACCCCCAGGCTGGGCAGCTCCCGGCTGCCACCAAAGTGCCACCAGAGTGTCCCTGGCAGTGTCACCATGAGCTGGCACCTCCCGGGTGTCACCAAAGTGCCACCAGAGTGTCCCCGGGCAGTGTCACCATGAGCTGCCTCCCCCCGAATGTCACCAGAGTGTCACCAGAGTGTCCCTGGCAGTGCCACCATGAGCTGCCTCCCCCCGAGTGTCACCAAAGTGCCACCAAAGTGTCCCCGGGCAGTGTCACCATGAGCTGGCACCTCCCGGGTGTCACCAAAGTGCCACCAGAGTGTCCCCGGGCAGTGTCACCATGAGCTGGCACCTCCCGGGTGTCACCGTCCTCTCCCCCCCCACCCCCGTCGCGCTCCCGCGGCTCTCCCGGGAATTCGGGAATTTGGGAATTTGGGGGAATTTTGGGGAATTTTGGTCAATTCCGGGGGTGTCGCCCCCCCGCACCCCCCTGTCACCCCCCCGTTGTCGCCCACGTGTCCCCTGGCCCTGCCCCCCCCGCCCGCGGGTGGCCCGGGGCCAGCGCGGAATCCCAAACATCCCAAAATCCCAAACAAAATCCCAAAATCCCCAACCTCCCCCGCGGGGGGGCCGCGCCCGCGCTCCCCTCCCCCCTCCCGCCGCTCCCGGGGGTCCCCGAGTGTCCCCAACCCCCCCCCCCCCCCCTCCGGTGTCACCCCCGTGTCCCCTCCAGCGGTGACGCCACAGCTGGAGCCCATCCCCCACCCCCGAACCGCGGGGACCCCCGGGCTGGGGGGGGGGAGGGGCGCTGGGGACCCCCGAGTGTCACCCAATGTCCCCCGCTGTCCCCCGAGTGTCCCCCAATGTCGCTCGATGTCCCCCGAGTGTCCCCTGAGTGTCCCCCAATGTCCCCCGCTGTCCCCCGGTGTCCCCCAATGTCCCCCGGTGTCCCCCAATGTCCCCCGAGTGTCCCCGAGTGTCCCCCAATGTCCCCCGGTGTCCCCCAATGTCCCCCGAGTGTCCCCGAGTGTCCCCCAATGTCCCCCGGTGTCCCCCAATGTCCCCCGAGTGTCTCCAAGTGTCCCCCCGCTGTCCCCCAATGTCCCCCGGTGTCCCCCGCTGTCCCCCGAGTGTCCCCCAATGTCGCCCGGTGTCCCCCGAGTGTCCCCTGAGTGTCCCCCCAATGTCCCCAAGTGTCCCGTGGTGTCCCCCGAGTGTTCCCCGCTGTCCCCCAGTGTCCCCAATGTCCCCGCTGTCCCCCGAGTGTCCCCCGAGTGTCCCCCAATGTCCCCCGTTGTCCCCGATGTCCCCGGTGTCCCCCGGTGTCCCGTGGTGTCCCCCAATGTCCCCCGAGTGTCCCCCGAGTGTCCCCCAATGTCGCCCGAGTGTCCCCTGAGTGTCCCCCCAATGTCCCCAAGTGTCCCCCGGTGTCCCGTGGTGTCCCCCGAGTGTCCCCCAATGTCCCCCGAGTGTCTCCAAGTGTCCCCCCAGTGTCCCCCGCTGTCCCCAATGTCCCCCGCTGTCCCCCGGTGCCGCCGCGGGGCCCGGGAGGGGCGGGAGGGTTCGGTTCGGTTCGGTTCGGTTCGGTTCGGTTTGGTTCGGTTCGGTTCGGTTCGGGGGATGAGGCAGCGCTCGGGAATGCGCCGGGATTTGGCACCGGCGGCTCCGGGAGCGGAGCGGGAACAAACCGGGAATGGACCCGGAATAAAGCGGGAATGGACCGGGACCGGACCGGGAACCGACGGGGATCGGAGCGGGATCGGGACCGGCAATGGGCCCGGGACCGGACCGGGAATGGACCGGGACCGGACCGGGAACCGACGGGGATCGGAGCGGGATCGGGACCGGAGCGGGAACCGATGGGGATCGGACCGGGATCGGGACCGGGAATGGACTGGAACCGGACCGGGAACCGATGGGGATCGGACCGGGATCGGGACCGGGAATGGACCCGGGATCGACCGGGAATGGACCGGAACCGGACCGGATCGGGACCGGGAATGGACCGGGACCGGACCGGGAACCGACGGGGATCGGATCGGGACCGGGACCGGACCGGGAACCGATTGGGATCGGACTGGGATCGGGACCGGGAATGGACCGGAACCGGAGCGGGAACTGGCGGGGATCGGCCCCAATACGGCCCCGGGAATGGCCCCGGATCGGCCCCGGGACCGGACTGGGATCGAGACCGGGATCGGGACCGGGAATGGACCCGGGATACGGACCGGGATCGGATCGGGAATGGACCGGAACGGGACCGGGAACGGACCCGGAACATACCGGGAATGGACCCGGGATCGGGACCGGGAATGGACCGGGAACCGACTGGGATCGGACCGGGAATGGACCCGGGACCGGACCGGGAATGATCCCGGGATCGGGACCGGGAACGGACCGTGAATGGACCCGGAGCCGGACCGGGATCGGGACCGGGAATGGACCCAGGACCGGACCGCGAATGGCCCCGGGATCGGACCGGGAACCGACCGGGAATGGCCCCGAACCGGCCCCGGGAAAGGCGCCGATCCCAACCGGGACCGGCCCAAAACGGGACCGGGACCGGCCCAAAACGGCCCCGGTGCCACCGGGACCGGCCCCGGAACCGCCCGTGGGGAGGGGTCCCACGGGTGGGGAGGGGGATCGGGAAGGGGAATTTGGGGCAGTTTGGGGGAATTTGGGGCAGTTTGGGGGAATTTGAGGGAATTTGGGGGTTCAAGGGTGGGAAAAGTCCCGGATTTTGGGGGGATTGGGGCTCCCAGTACGGACTGGGCCAAACTGGGAGCAGCGCCTGAGGGTCCCGACCCCCCGCGGTGCCCCCCCAGTGCCCCCCCAGTTCCCTCCCCAGTGCCCCCCCACTGTTCCCCCAGTGCCCCCCAACTCCCCCCAGTGCCCCCCAGTTCTCCCCCAGTTCTCCCCCAGTGCCCCCCAAACCCCCCCAGTGCCCCCCAAACCCCCCCGAGTGCCCCCCAGTGCCCACCAGTACCCACCAGTGCTCCCAGTGTTCCCCCCAGTTCCCTCCCCAGTGCCCCCAACCCCTCCCAGTGCCCCCCCACTGTCTCTCCAGTGCCCCCCCAGCACCCCCCAGTGCCCCCCAAACCTTCCCCAGTGCCCCCCCAGTGCCCCCCAATGCCCCCCCAACCCTCCCCAGTGCCCCCCCAGTTCACACCCAGTGCCCCCAATGCCCCCCAACCACCCCCAGTGCCCCCCAACTCCCCCCAGTTCCCCCCCAGTGCCCCCAGTGCCCCCCCAGTTCACACCCAGTGCTCCCAGTGTCCCCTCCAGTGCCCCCCAAACCCCCCCCAGTGCCCCCCAGTGCCCCCCAAATCCCCCCCAGTGCCCCCCCGTGCCCCCCACTGTCCCCCCCAGTGCCTCCCAGTACCTTCCCAGTGCCCCCCCAGTTCACACCCAGTGCCCCCAATGCCCCCCAACCACCCCCAGTGCCCCCCAACTCCCCCCAATTCCCCCCCAGTGCCCCCCCAGTTCACACCCAGTGCTCCCAGTGTCCCCTCCAGTGCCCCCCAAACCCCCCCCAGTGCCCCCCAGGTTCACATCCAGTGCCCCCCCAACTCCCCCCAGTGTCCCCCAGTGCCCCCTAACCCTCACCAGTTCCCCCCCAGTGCCCCCCCAGTTCCCCCCCAGTGCCCCCCAGTGCCCCCCAGTGACCCCCAGTGTCCCCCAGTGCCCCCTAACCCTCACCAGTTCCCCCCCAGTGCCCCCCAAACCTTCCCCAGTGCCCCCCAGTGACCCCCAGTGCCCCCCCAGTGCCCCCCAGTGCCCCCTAATCCTCACCAATGCCCCCCCAAGTGCCCCCAACCCCTCAAACCTTCCCCAGTTCCCCCCCAGTTCCCCCCCAACCACCCCCAGTGCCCCCCAACTCCCCCAGTTCCCCCCAGTGCCCCCCAAACTTCCCCCAGTGCCCCCCCACTGTTCCCCCAGTGCCCCCAGTGCCCCCCAACCCTCCCCAGTCCCCCCCCAGTGCCCCCCAAACCCCCCCAAGTGCCCCCCAGTACCCACCAGTGCTCCCAGTGTTCCCCCCAGTTCCCGGTTCTGGGTTTTTGGGGGGTCTGGGGTCACTTTTTGGGTTTTTTGGGGTTTTTGGGGGGGTCCCCGGGGGGATTTGGGGTCACCTGGGGGGGGGCGGGGCTCGGGACTCACCTGGGGGGGGAGGGGGAGGGGGGGGAGGGGCTGCCCTCGGTTTGGGGGGGCAAAGAACCGGGGGGGGGAGGGGAGGGGGGGGCCCGTTCTGGGATCGTTCAATGGAACCGAACCGGGACTGGGATTGGATCGGAACCGGGATTGAATTGGAACTGGAACCGGGGCTGGGCCGGGATTGGATCAGAACCGGGACCGGGATTGGATCGAGATTGGATCGGGACCGGGACCGGGATTGGATCGGGACCGGGACCGGGATTGGATTGCAACCGGAGCCGGGATTGGATCGGAACCGGGATCAGGATTGGATCGGAACCGGGATCGGGATTGGATCGGAACCGGGACTGGACCGGGACCGGGACTGGGCCGGGATTAGAACCGGGACTGGATTGAGATTGGATCGGAACCGGGACCAGGATTAAATCGGAACCGGGACCGGGATTGGAACCGGGATTGGATCGGAACCGGGATTGGGATTGGATCGGGACCAGGATTGGATCGGGACCGGGATTGGATCGGAACCGGGATCGGGAGTGGATGGGGTCAGGACGCGGACCGGGACCGGGACCGGCACGGGAACAGGAGCAGAACCGGGACTGAAACTGGACCGGGATCAGAACCGGCACCGCATCGGATTTAGGAGCGGGACCGGATCGGGACCAGGACCGGAATTGGACCAGGAGCGGGATCAGAACCGGTACCGGGATCAGAACCGGGATCGGGGTCAGAACCGGGACCCGGAGTGAAACCGGGACTGGAGCGGGATCAGAACCGCCCCGGGATCAGAACCGACCCGGGATCGGGATCAGAACCGGGACCGGGAGCAGAACCGGTACCGGGATCAGAACGGACCCGGGATCAGAACCGGTACCGGGATCAGAACGGACCCGGGATCAGAACCGGTACCGGGATCAGAACCGAGCCGGGATCAGAACGGACCCGGGATCAGAACCGGTACCAGGGTCAGAACCGGGACCGGGGTCAGAACCGACCCGGGATCAGAACCGGGACCAGGGTCAGAACCGGTACCGGATCAGAACGGACCCGGGATAAGAACCGGTACCGGGATCAGAACGGACCCGGGATCAGAACGGACCCGGGATCAGAACCGAGCCGGGATCAGAACCGGTACCGGGATCAGAACGGACCCGGGATCAGAACCGGTACCGGGGTCAGAACGGACCCGGGATCAGAACCGAGCCGGGATCAGAACGGACCCGGGATCAGAACCGGGACCGGGGTCAGAACCGAGCCGGGATCAGAACCGGGACCAGGGTCAGAACCGGTACCGGATCAGAACGGACCCGGAATCAGAACCGTTGCCGTTTCCCGGCTCCGTGCTCGGAGCTGGTCCGGGCGCGGTCCCGGCGCTGGGATCGGGCCCCGAACCGGGCCGGCTCCTGGCGGGGCCGCTCCCGCTGCCGCTCCGGGGCTGTCCCGGGCCGCTCCCTGTCCCGGGGCCGGGCCGGGCCGGGCCCTCCCCGCGGGGCGGGGGAGGCTCCGCCGCCCTACAAGAGCCGGGAGCCGCCCGGGCGCGGCCACTCCGCACGGACCCGCTCCGGGACCGCCAGGAACCGGCACCGGGCATGGCCCGGCCCGGCAGCTGAGCCCGCAGGTACCGCCGGGGACACAACCGGGACGGAACCGGGACGGAACCGGGACGGGCGGAGGCTCCGGGAGGGGTCCCGGGGCTGTTTTGGGGGGTTCTGGGGGGTTCTGGTGGTCCCGGGAGTCGCCTGGGGGGGTTCGGGAAGTGTCCGAGGGCGTCCCGGGGGGCTCCGGTAACTCCGGGAGTGCAGGGGGCGTCCCGGTGGTCCCGGGAGTGGCCCGGGGGGGTCCCGGGGGGTTCCGGTGGTCCCGGGACCGCCGTGGGGGTGCAGGGGGGGTCCCGTGACTGTCTGGGGGGGCTCCGGTGCCGCCGGGGGTTCGGGGGGGTTGGTTCGTCTCGGGGGTCTCCGGTGCCGCCGGGGGGGCTCCGGGAGCGCCGTGAACTCCCCGGTGGGGGGGGTTGGGGTGGGGTGGGGGGGGCCACGCGTGTCCCGCGCTGGTCCCGGGAGGGGCTCCGGGATCTCCGGGGGGGGGGGTCCCGAACCGTTCGGGGCAACCCTCGGGGGGTCCCGGGGGGGTCCCGGGGGTCCCGGGGGGGTCTCGGGGGGGTCCCGGGGGGGTCTCGGGGTGTCCCGGCCGCGCTCAGGGCGTGGCCCCCCCTTCCCCCCCCCCCCTCCGGCCGCGCCCGGGGAGTCCCCGGTGGGGGCGGGGCCGCGGTTCCCCCCCCCCCCCCTCCCGCCGCTCCCGCCCCGCCCGGACCGGGGGGGACCCCGGGGGGGGGGGTCCCGGTGCCGCTTTTGGGGCGGGGGGGGGATCCCCGGGATCCCGCGAGGGCGCGGCCGCGCGTGGGCGCTCGGTTAATGAAGGTTCGGGTAATTAACGCTCATCAGCGCCGGTTTCAGCGCGGGGGTGGCGAGAGCGCCGAGCTTTTATTTTTTTTTGGGGGGGGGGGTCGCGTTAATTTTGGGGTTCCCAAACCCCACCCGAGGGGTTCGGGGGGGATTTGGGATTTTTGGGTCCGGGTTTCCCCCCCCCTTCCCCCCCTTCCCCCCCCTCCCCTCTGCGGTTTTTGGGGCGCGGCCGCTCCCGGGCGCCACTTCCCCCCCTTGGGGACCCCCCCCACCCAAATCTGGGGGCCCAAGGGGACCCCCCACCCATTTCGGGGGTCCGAACCCCCTCTTGGGGACCCCCCCACCCCAATCCGGGGGCCCAACCCCCCCTTGGGGACCCCCCACCCAAATCTGGGGGCCCAAGGGGACCCCCCACCCCTCTCGGGGGTCCGAACCCCCTCTTGGGACCCCCCCACCCCAATCCGGTCACCGAACCTCCCCCTTGGGGACCCCCCACCCAAATCCGGGGACCGAACCCCCCCTTGGGGACCCCCCCACCCATTTCGGGGGGCCCAACCCCCCCTTGGGGACCCCCCACCCCAATCCGGGGGCCCAACCCCCCCTTGGGGACCCCCCACCCCTCTCAGGGGTCCGAGCCCCCCCTTGGGGACCCCCCACCCCTCTCACGGGTCCGAGCCCCCCTTGGGGACCCCCCCACCCCAATCCGGGGGCCCAACCCCCCCTTGGGGACCCCCCGAATTTATTTGGGGTGGGGTCCATTCCCCCCGGGCCCCCCCGGAACATTTCGGGGGGTTCCCAAGGGGGGCTCTCGGTTGGGGGGGGGGAGGGGAGGGGGTGATTTTTTTTGGGGAGGGGGCGGGGCTGGGGACACCCCCGGAGTGTCCCGGCGCCACCGCGTGTGGCCGCGGGCAGAGTCCGGGCAGGACCCGGTGGAACCGGTCCGGGACCCTCCCGGATCCCCGCGGTCCCCGCCGCCCGCGGGACTCTCGCTCCAGCCGGTCCGACCGGTACCGGCCGCGGGGCCCCGCCCGCTGCTCCTCCTCCTCCTCCTCCTCCTCCTCCTCCTCCTCCTCCTGGGGTTCTTTCCCCCCATTTTTCCCATTTTTTTCCCATTTTTTTCCCATTTTTTCCCATTTTTTCCCTATTTTTCCCCATTTTTTCCCCCATTTTTTCCCCCATTTTTCCCCCATTTTTCCCCCATTTTCCCCCCATTTTTCCCCCATTTTTCCCTCACTTTTCCCCCACTTTCCCCCACTTTTCCCCCACTTTTCCCCCACTTTTCCCCACTTTTCCCCACTTTTCCCCACTTTTTCCCACTTTTTCCCACTTTTTCCCACTTTTTCCCACTTTTTCCCACTTTCCCCTCACTTTCCCCTCACTTTCCCCTCACTTTCCCCTCACTTTCCCCTCACTTTCCCCCCACTTTTCCCCCATTTTCCCCCATTTTCTCCCCATTTTCTCCCCATTTTTCCCCCTTTCCCCCCCATTTTCCCCCATATTTTTCCCCCATATTTTTCCCCCATATTTTTCCCCCTTATTTTTCCCCCTTATTTTTCCCCCTTATTTTTCCCCCTTATTTTTCCCCCTTATTTTTCCCCCTTATTTTTCCCCCTTATTTTTCCCCCATTTTTCCCCCTTTTTCCCCATTTTTTCCTCATTTTCCCCCCCATTTTTCCCCATTTTTCCCCATTTTTCCCCATTTTTTCCCCATTTTTTCCCCATTTTTCCCCCATTTTCTCCCCATTTTCTCCCCATTTTCTCCCCATTTTCTCCCCATTTTTTTCCCCATTTTTTCCCCATTTTTCCCCATTTTGCCCCCATTTTGCCCCCATTTTGCCCCCATTTTTCCTCATTTTTCCCCCATTTTTCCCCATTCCCCCCCCTTTTTTCCCCATTTTTCCCCCTTTTCCCCCCCATTTTTCCCCATTTTTCCCCCTTTTCCCCCATTTTCCCCCATTTTTCCCCCTTTTTTCCCCATTTTTCCCCATTTTTTCCCCTTTTCCCCCATTTTTCCCCATTTTTCCCCCATTTTTTCCCCTTTTTCCCCATTTTTTCCCATTTTCCCCGTTTTTTTGGGGTGGTTTTCCGGGATTTGGCGTTTCCTGGGAGGATCCCGGGCCGAGCGTCACCGGCCCCGCCCGGACCCGCGGCCCTGGGGGGGTCACAACTCCCGGGGACCCCCGAATTGGGGGTCAAAGCCCCCCCAAATCCGGGTCTGGAGGGGGTGGGGGGTCCTGGGGCGGTGACAAAGGGGGGGCGACACCGGGGAGACCTCGGGGGAGGATGAGGAGGGTCCCGGGGGTGGCACCGGGGGGGTCCCGGGGGTGGCACCGAGGGGGTCCCGGGGGTGGCACCGAGGGGGTCCCGGGGGCTCCCCAAGGGACAACGTGGGGTCCCAAAAGAGCGCCCAGGGACCCCAAAACAGCGCCCGGGGGTCCCAAAACAGCGCTCGGGGGTCCCAAAAGAGCTCCAGGGGACCCCAAAACAAGGTCAGGGGACCCCGAAATAGCGTCTGGGGACCCCAAAACAGCGCCTGGGGGTCCCAAACAGCACCCAGGGACCCCAAAACAGCGCCTGGGGGTCCCAGAACAGCACCCAGGGGACCCCAAAACAGGGTCAGGGGACCCCAAAACAGCGCCAGGGGGTCCCAAAACAGGTCAGGGGGTCCTGAAACAGCGCTCGGGGGTCCCAAAACAGGGTCAGGGGACCCCAAAACAGCACCCAGGGGTCCCAAAAGAGCGCTCGGGGACCCCAAAAGAGCCCCCGGGGACCCCAAAACAGCGTCTGGGGACCCCAAAACAGCGCCCAGGGACCCCAAAACAGCGCCAGGGGACCCCCAAATGGCTCCAGGGGACCCCAAAACAACACCCAGGGGTCCCAAAACAGCGCTCGGGGACCCCAAAACAGGGTCAGGGGACCCCCAAACGGCTCCAGGGGACCCCAAAACAACACCCAGGGGTCCCAAAAGAGCCCCCGGGGACCCCAAAACAGCGCCAGGGGACCCCCAAACAACACCCAGGGGACCCCAAAACAACACCCAGGGGTCCCAAAAGAGCCCCCGGGGACCCCAAAACAGCGTCAGGGGACCCCAAAACGGCTCCAGGGGACCCCCAAACAACACCCAGGGGACCCCAAACAACACCCGCGCGTCCCCCGCTGTCCCCGTGTCCCCCCCAGCCGTCACCCAGGGGTGGTGGCCGGGTCCCTTTGGGGACCCCGGTGCCACCGGCCAGGGTGACACGGGTGACATCTCATCCCTCTGTCCCTCTGCGGCTTTTTGGGGGCGGGGGGGGGGGACACTAAAAATACCGGGCGGGGGCCACACGTGGCTTTCACCCCAAAAATAGCGCGGTGGGGCCGGCGGGGGGGTGACACCGCCACCTTTGGGGGGGGGGGGACACTCGGAGCTGTCCCCTGGGCTCGGGTCACCTCGGGAATGGGAGGAAAAACGCTGGAAAATCCTGGAAAAGGGCTGGAAAATCCTGGAAAAGGGCTGGAAAATCCTGGAAAAGGCGGATTTTTGGCTCATTTCTGAGCGCGGGGAAGCGGCCGCGGGGCCCGGGCCCCTCCCAGCGCTCGGGGCCGCTCTGAGTCACCCCCGGTCCCCCCCTCCCCGGGTCCCCCCCCCGGTCCCCCCGCCCCGCTCTGAGTCACCAACCAGTTTGGCCGCCACCGAGCGGAGCCTTCCAGAGCCTTCCGAGCCCGGATTGTCCCTCCTGGGGACACCCCCGAACCGGGGGGGACACCCCCAGACCCCCCCCGGAGGTGTCACCGCCCGCCGGGGACGCTCCGCGGGTCCCCCCCGGTGTTGTCGCCCCCTCCCCGGTTTTGCAGGGGGGGTTTGGAGGGAGGGGAGGATAAAAAAGAAACGGCACGAAATTGTGTGGAAAGGGAGAAATTGACTCAAAATTCAGGGGCGGAGCTGGGGGAGCGGGACGGGGGCGAGAGGGGAGCGGGACGGGGACAGAGGGACAGGGGGACAGGGGACAGGGACAGAGGGACAGGGGGACACGGACAGGGGGACAGGGACAGGGACAGAGAGACAGGGACAGGGGGACAGGGGACAGGGGGAGGTGACGGGACACGGACAGGGGGACACGGACAGGGGATGGGGACGGGGATGGGGACAGGGGATGGGGACAGGGGGACACGGACAGGGACAGAGAGACAGGGGACGGGGGGACAGAGGGACAGGGGGACAGGGACAGGGGGAAAGGGGATGGGGACAGGGGACAGGGATGGGGACAGGGGGACACGGACAGGGACAGAGAGACAGGGACAGAAGGACAGGGGACAGGGGGACAGGGGGACACGGACAGGGGGATAGGGACAGGGGGACACGGACAGGGACAGAAGGACAGGGGACAGGGGGACAGAGGGACAGGGGGAGGTGATGGGACAGGGGAAAAGGGACAGGGACAGGGGATGGGGACAGGGGGACACGGACAGGGGGACAGGGGACAGAGGGACAAGGACAGGGACAAGGGGACAGAGGGACAGGGGATGGGGACAGAGGGACAGAGGGACACGGACAGGGGGACAGGGGACAGGGATGGTGACAGGGGATGGGGACAGGGGGACAGGGACAGAGGGACACGGACAGGGGACAGGGATGGTGACAGGGGATGGGGACAGAGGGACACGGACAGGGACAGAGGGACAGGGACAGAAGGACAGGGGACAGAGGGACAGGGGATGGGGACAGGGGGACACGGACAGGGACAGAGAGACAGGGACAGAAGGACAGGGGACAGGGGGACAGAGGGACAGGGGGAGGTGACGGGACAGGGACAGGGGGACACGGACAGGGGGACAGGGGGATGGGGACAGGGGACGTGGACAGAGGGACAGGGACAGGGGATGGGGACAAGGGGACAGGGGATGGCGACAGAGGGACAGGGACAG
Organism: Poecile montanus; assembly: GCA_038429875.1. NCBI lineage: Eukaryota > Metazoa > Chordata > Aves > Passeriformes > Paridae > Poecile > Poecile montanus. The sequence goes on from CM076533.1 coordinate 2,757,300, forward strand.
GGATGGTGACAGGGAACAGAGGGACAGCGGGACAGGGACAGCGGGACACGGACGGGGACAGGGGACAGGGATGGCGACAGGGGATGGGGACAGGGGGACAGAGGGACAGGGGGACACGGACAGGGGGACAGGGGACAGGGATGGTGACAGGGGATGGGGACAGGGGGACACGGACAGGGACAGAGAGACAGGGACAGAAGGACAGGGGACAGGGGGACAGGGGGACACAGACAGGGGGACAGGGGACAGGGACAGGGGGACAGGGCCAGGGATAGGGACAGAGGGACAGGGGACAGGGACAGGGGGACAGGGGATGGGGACAGGGGGACACGGACAGGGGGACAGGGGACAGAGGGACAGGGGGACAAGGACAGGGATGGGGACAGGTGACAAGGACAGGGACAGAGGGACAGGGATGGTGACAGGAGCAGGTGACAGGGACAGAGGGGCAGGGATGGGGACAGGGGACAGAGGGACAGGGACAGAGGGACAGGGGACAGGGCCAGGGATGGGGACAGGGACAGAGGGACAGGGCCAGGGATGGGGACAAGGACAGAGGGACAGGGGATGGTGACAGGAGCAGGTGACAGGGACAGGGGGACAGGGCCAGGGATAGGGACAGAGGGCCAGGGATGGGGACAGGGACAGAGGGACAGGGGATGGTGACAGGAGCAGGTGACAGGTGACATTCCCACGCTGCCCCGCCCTTCCCGACCCTCCCCCAATTCCCGCGGGCTCGGAGCCCTTCGGGGCCACCCGGCCCTGGGGACATCGCGGGTGTCCCCAAAGTGTCCCCGAGCCGAGGCCGGGTCCCGGTGGGGGGAGGGAGGGAGGGACGGAGCTCCCCGGTGTCCCCCGATGTCGCGGGGATGTCCCCGATGTCCCGGGGATGTCCCCGGTGTCCCGGGGATGTCCCCGATGTCCCGGGGGTGTCCCCATGTCCCACCGTGTGCCCAGTGTCCCGGGGGTGTCCCCGATGTCCCGGGGGGTGTCCCCGGTGTCGCGGGGGTGTCCCCGTGTCCCCCGATGTCCCGGGGGTGTCCCCGGTGTCCCGGGGGTGTCCCCGTGTCCCGGGGGTGTTCCCGGTGTCCCGGGGGTGTCCCCGTGTCCCACCGTGTGCCCGATGTCCCGGGGGTGTCCCCGATGTCCCGGGGGTGTCCCCGGTGTCCCGGGGGTGTCCCCGGTGTCCCCGGTGTCGCGGGGGTGTCCCCGGTGTCCCCGGTGTCCCGGGGGTGTCCCCGTGTCCCACCGTGTCCCCGATGTCCCGGGGGTGTCCCCGGTGTCCCCGATGTCGCGGGGGTGTCCCCGATGTCCCGGGGGTGTCCCCGTGTCCCACCGTGTCCCGGGGGTGTCCCCGTGTCCCACCGTGTCCCCAATGTCCCGGGGGTGTCCCCGGTGTCCCCGATGTCGCGGGGGTGTCCCCGATGTCCCGGGGGTGTCCCCGGTGTCCCGGGGGTGTCCCCGTGTCCCACCGTGTCCCCGATGTCCCCTCCAGGCTGGGAGGTGACACCGGAGCCGCCGCGAGGTTCCCGAGCGAGGGCCGAGGATTCCTGGGGCGGATCCGGCCGGGACCGGGACCGGGACCGGGACCCCACCAAGGTCAGCGGGGCCGGTTCGGCTCCTCCTGAGCCCCGGCCCGACCCCAGACCCAGCGCCCACCCCCGACCCCAGACCCAGTGTCCGGTCACTGCCCCGACCCCAGACCCAGCGCCCACCCCCGACCCCAGACCCACTGCCCCGACCCCAGACCCCCTCCCCTTGACCCCCAGCCCCATGTCCACCCCCTCCCCGACCCCAGACCCAGCGCCCACCCCCTCCCCCTGACCCCCAGCCACTCCCTGACCCCCAGCCCCCTGCCCAGCCCCCGACCCCAATCCCTGACCCCCAACCATTTCCAGCCCCCCAACCCCTGCCCACCCCCAGCCCCCCTGACCCCAACCCCTGCCCCCAACCCCTCCCCTCCAGCCCCCCCAGCCCCATCCCCAGCCCCCCCCGACCCCCGGCCGTGTCCAGCCCCCCTGACCCCAACCCCTGACCCCCAGCCCCTTCTCACCCCCTGACCCCAACCCCCGACCCCCAACCATGTCCAGCCCCCCGACCCCAGCCCCATCCCCAGTGCCCCCCAACCCCCGGCCATGTCCAGCCCCCCCAGCCCCTGACCCCCAGCCCCTTCTCACCCCCCGACCCCAATCCTTGACCCCCAACTATGTCCAGCCCCCCCAGCCCCCCCAGCCCCATCCCCAGCCCCCTCCGACCCCCAACCCCCGACCCCCAACCATGTCCAGCCCCCTCCCCCCCAGCCCCCCCAGCCCCATTCCCAGCCCCCCCCCGACCGTATCCAGCCCCTCCCCGCAGCCCCTTCCCCCACCCCTGACCCCCAACCATGTCCAGCCCCCTGCCCCCGACCCCACCCCCAGCCCCCCCCCGACCCCCGGCCGTGTCCTGCCCCTCCCCCCCAGCCCCCCCCCCCGAGCCCCCCCTGACCCCCGGCCGTGTCCAGCCCCTCCCCCCCAGCCCCCCCATCCCCTCCCCAGCCCCCCTCGACCCCCAACCATGTCCTGCCCCTCCCCCCCAGCCCCCCCAGCCCCATTCCCAGCCCCCCCCCGACCGTATCCAGCCCCTCCCCGCAGCCCCTTCCCCCACCCCTGACCCCCAACCATGTCCAGCCCCCTGCCCCCGACCCCATCCCCAGCCCCCCCCCGACCCCCAACCATGTCCAGCCCTTCCCCCCCAGCCCCCCCAGCCCCCTCCCCAGCCCCCCCCGACCCCCGGCCGTGTCCCGGCGCAGATGGAGCGCGAGGAGGAGGAGGAGACGCGGGAGATCCTCCTGCCCAACTGGCAGGGCAGCGGCTCCCACGGCATCACCATCGACCAGACCGACCACGGCGTCTTCGTGCGCCGCGTCCAGCAGAACTCGCCCGCCGCCCGCATGGGCGTCGTCAAGGAAGGTGGGGACACCCGGGGGGGCTTTGGGGACATCCTGGTGGCATCTCAGGAGCTTCTGCTCCATCCCCTGTGGGTGGTGGCCCCATGGTTGAAGTGCTGGGGATCCAAATCTTGCCCAAAACTGAAGGGATTTGGGTTAAAATCAGAGTTTTGGGGTCTTTGGGACATCCTGGTGGCATCTCGGGGGCTTCTGCTGCACCCCCCGTGGGTGGTGACCCCATGGTTCGAGTGCTGAGGATCCAAATCTTGCCCAAAACTGAAGGAATTTGGGTTAAAATCTGAGTTTTGGGGAACTTTGGGACGTCCTGGTGGCATCTCAGGAGCTTCTGCTCCATCCCCATGGGCGGTGGCCCCGAGGTTCAAGTGCTGGGGATCCAAATCTTGCCCAAACCTGGAGGGATTTGGGTTAAAATCAGAGTTTTGGGGATCTTTGGGACATCCTGGTGGCATCTCAGGAGCTTCTGCTCCATCCCCTTGGGTGGTGGCCCCGTGGTTGAAGTGCTGGGGATCCAAATCTTGCCCAAAACTGAGAGGATTTGGGTTAAAATTGGAGTTTTGGGGATCTTTGGGACATCCTGGTGGCATCTCAGGAGCTTCTGCTCCATCCCTGTGGGTGGTGACCCCACGGTCAGTCATGATGGGGATCCAAATCTTGCCCAAAACTGAGAGGATTTGGGTTAAAATTGGAGTTTTGGGGTCTTTGGGACGTCCTGGTGGCATCTCAGGAGCTTCTGCTCCATCCCCGTGGGTGGTGGCCCCGTGGTTCAAGTGCTGAGGATCCAAATCTTGCCCAAACCTGAAGGAATTTGGGTTAAAATTGGAGTTTTGGGGTCTTTGGGACATCCTGGTGGCATCTCAGGAGCTTCTGCTCCATCCCTGTGGATGGTGGCCCCGTGGTTGAAGTGCTGGGGATCCAAATCTTGCCCAAACCTGAAGGAATTCAGGTTAAAATTGGAGTTTCGGGGTCATTGGGTGCATTTTGGTGGCATCTCAGGAGCTTCTGCTCCATCCCTGTGGGTGGTGACCCCATGGTTCGAGTGCTGGGGATCCAAATCTTGCCCAAAACTGAAGGGATTGGGGTTAAAATTGGAGTTTTGGGGATCTTTGGGACGTCCTGGTGGCATCTCAGGAGCTTCTGCTCCGTCCCTGTGGGTGGTGACCCCATGGTTCGAGTGCTGGGGATCCAAATCTTGCCCAAACCTGGAGGAATTTGGGTAAAAATCGGAGTTTTAGGGAACTTTGGGATGTCCTGGTGGCATCTCGGGGGCTTCTGCTCCATCCCCGTGGGTGGTGACCCCATGGTTGAAGTGCTGAGGATCCAAATCTTGCCCAAAACTGAAGGAATTGGGGTTAAAATCTGAGTTTTGGGGATCTTTGGGACATCCTGGTGGCATCTCAGGAGCTTCTGCTGCACCCCCTGTGGGTGGTGACCCCATGGTTGAAGTGCTGAGGATCCAAATCTTGCCCAAACCTTGAGGAATTTGGGTTAAAATTGGAGTTTTGGGGATCTTTGGGGACATCCTGGTGGCATCTCAGGAGCTTCTGCTGCACCCCCTGTGGGTGGTGGCCCCGTGGTTGAAGTGCTGGGGATCCAAATCTTGCCCAAAACTGAGAGGATTTGGGTTAAAATCGGAGTTTTAGGGAACTTTGGGACATCCTGGTGGCATCTCGGGGGCTTCTGCTCCATCCCCGTGGGTGGTGACCCCATGGTTCGAGTGCTGGGGATCCAAATCTTGCCCAAAACTGAAGGGATTTGGGTTAAAATCAGAGTTTTGGGGATCTTTGGGACATCCTGGTGGCATCTCGGGGGCTTCTGCTGCACCCCCCATGGGTGGTGACCCCGTGGTTGAAGTGCTGGGGATCCAAATCTTGCCCAAACCTGGAGGAATTTGGGTTAAAATCGGAGTTTTGGGGAACTTTGGGATGTCCTGGTGGCATCTCAGGAGCTTCTGCTCCATCCCTGTGGGTGGTGACCCCATGGTTGAAGTGCTGGGGATCCAAATCTTGCCCAAACCTGAAGGAATTTGGGTTAAAATTGGAGTTTTGGGATCTTTGGGACATCCTGGTGGCATCTCAGGAGCTTCTGCTGCACCTCCTGTGGGTGGTGGCCCCGCGGTTCGAGTGCTGAGGATCCAAATCTTGCCCAAAACTGAAGGGATTTGGGTTAAAATTGGAGTTTTGGGGTCTTTGGGACGTCCTGGTGGCATCTCAGGAGCTTCTGCTCCATCCCTGTGGGTGGTGACCCCATGGTTGAAGTGCTGGGGATCCAAATCTTGCCCAAACCTGGAGGAGTTGGGGTTAAAATCAGAGTTTTGGGATCTTTGGGACATCCTGGTGGCATCTCAGGAGCTTCTGCTCCATCCCCGTGGGTGGTGACCCCATGGTTGAAGTGCTGGGGATCCAAATCTTGCCCAAACCTGAAGGAATTTGGGTTAAAATTGGAGTTTTGGGGTCTTTGGGACATCCTGGTGGCATCTCAGGAGCTTCTGCTCCATCCCCGTGGGTGGTGGCCCCGTGGTTGAAGTGCTGGGGATCCAAATCTTGCCCAAAACTGAGAGGATTTGGGTTAAAATCAGAGTTTTGGGGGTCTTTGGGACATCCTGGTGGCATCTCAGGGGCTTCTGCTGCACCCCCTGTGGGTGGTGACCCCATGGTTCGAGTGCTGGGGATCCAAATCTTGCCCAAAACTGAGAGGATTTGGGTTAAAATCGGAGTTTTGGGGATCTTTGGGGACATCCTGGTGGCATCTCAGGAGCTTCTGCTCCATCCCCATGAGTGGTGACCCTGTGGTCAGTCACGATGGGGATGGGGGGTTCATCCCTCAGAGTTTTGGGGTTCAAAATTGGAGTTTTGGGGATCTTTGGGACGTCCTGGTGGCATCTCAGGAGCTTCTGCTCCATCCCCATGGGTGGTGACCCCATGGTTCGAGTGCTGGGGATCCAAATCTTGCCCAAACCTGGAGGAATTGGGGTTAAAATCAGTTTTGGGATCTTTGGGACATCCTGGTGGCATCTCAGGAGCTTCTGCTCCATCCCCGTGGGCGGTGGCCCCATGGTTCGAGTGCTGGGGATCCAAATCTTGCCCAAACCTGAGAGGATTGGGGTTCAAAATCGGAGTTTTGGGATCTTTGGGACGTCCTGGTGGCATCTCAGGAGCTTCTGCTCCATCCCTGTGGGTGGTGACCCCGTGGTCAGTCACGATGGGGACAGGATGGGTCCCCAAAGCCCTGACATGTCCTTCCCGTGTGTCCCCGTGTGTCCCCCGTGTGTCCCCACATGTCCCCCATGTGTCCCCACGTGTCCCCACATGTCCCCACATGTCCCCACATGTCCCCGTGTGTCCCCCATGTGTCCCCACGTGTCCCCACGTGTCCCCACATGTCCCCCATGTGTTCCCACATGTCCCCCACGTGTCCTCACATGTCCCCCATGTGTTCCCACGTGTCCCCCACATGTCCCCACATGTCCCCCACGTGTCCCCCACGTGTCCCCACATGTCCCCACATGTCCCTGTGTGTCCCCCGTGTGTCCTCTGCGTGTCCCCGTGTTTGTCCCCACATGTCCCCACATGTCCCTGTGTGTCCCCACATGTCCCCACATGTCCCCACATGTCCCCACGTGTCCCCACATGTCCCCACATGTCCCTGTGTGTCCCCACGTGTCCCCACATGTCCCCACATGTCCCCACGTGTCCCCACATGTCCCCACATGTCCCCACATGTCCCCACATGTCCCCACGTGTCCCCACATGTCCCCACATGTCCCCACATGTCCCCACGTGTCCCCACATGTCCCCCATGTGTCCCCCGTGTGTCCCCACGTGTCCCCACATGTCCCCACATGTCCCCCGTGTGTCCCCACATGTCCCCACATGTCCCTGTGTGTCCCCCGTGTGTCCCCACATGTCCCCTACATGTCCCCACATGTCCCCACATGTCCCTGTGTGTCCCCCGTGTGTCCTCTGCGTGTCCCCGTGTTTGTCCCCACATGTCCCCACGTGTCCCCACGTGTCCCCACGTGTCCCCACATGTCCCCACATGTCCCCCACATGTCCCCACATGTCCCCGTGTGTCCCCACGTGTGTCCCCCGTGTGTCCCCCGTGTGTCCTCTGCGTGTCCCCGTGTTTGTCCCCACGTGTCCCCACATGTCCCCACATGTCCCCACGTGTCCCCACGTGTCCCCACATGTCCCCACATGTCCCCCATGTGTCCCCACATGTCCCACATGTCCCTGTGTGTCCCCCGTGTGTCCTCTGTGTGTCCCCCACGTGTCCCCATGTGTCCCCACGTGTCCCCACATGTCCCCATGTGTCCCCACATGTCCCCACATGTCCCCGTGTGTCCCCCATGTGTCCCCCACGTGTCCCCACATGTCCCCACATGTCCCCCACGTGTCCCCACATGTCCCCACATGTCCCCACGTGTCCCCACATGTCCCCCACATGTCCCTGTGTGTCCCCCGTGTGTCCTCTGCGTGTCCCCGTGTTTGTCCCCACGTGTCCCCACATGTCCCCACATGTCCCCACGTGTCCCCACATGTCCCCACATGTCCCCCACATGTCCCCACATGTCCCCACGTGTCCCCGTGTGTCCCCACATGTCCCCACGTGTCCCCACATGTCCCCCATGTGTCCCCACATGTCCCCACATGTCCCTGTGTGTCTCCCGTGTGTCCTCTGCGTGTCCCCGTGTTTGTCCCCACGTGTCCCCACATGTCCCCACATGTCCCCACGTGTCCCCACATGTCCCCACATGTCCCTGTGTGTCCCCACATGTCCCCACATGTCCCCACATGTCCCTGTGTGTCCCCACATGTCCCCACGTGTCCCCGTGTGTCCCCACAGGGGATCAGATCGTCAGTGCCACCGTCTACTTTGCGCACCTGCAGTCGGGGGAGGTGGCGCAGCTGCTGCAGAGCGTGGGCCAGCACCCGCTGGGGCTGCGGCTGCAGCGCCGCGGTGACCGCCCGGACACGGCCGGACACGGCTGCGGCCACCGCGACCACCCCGGACACGGCTGCGGCCACCGCGACCACCCCGGACACGGCTGCGGCCACTGGGACCCCGCCGGACACGGCTGCGGCCACTGGGACCCCGCCGGACACGGCTGCGGCCACCGCGACCCCGCGCCCGGCAGCCCTGAGGTCGTGCTGGTGAGTGGGGGCAGGGGGAGGATGAGGATGAAGATGAGGAGGATGAGGAGGATGAGGATGAGGAGGGAGATGTGGGGAGGATGAGGATGAGTGGGAGGATGAGGATGAGGCGGATGAGAACGGTGGGGAGGGTGAGGATGAAGATGACGATGAGATGAGGATGAGGAGGGAGATGTGGGGAGGATGAGGATGGGGAGGATGACAATGGGGAGGGAGATGTGGGGAGGATGAGAATGAGAATGAGGATGAGGATGAGGATGAGGAGGATGAGAAGGGTGGGGAGGGTGAGGATGAGGGGGAGGATGAAGATGAGGAGGATGACAATGGGGAGGGAGATGTGGGGAAGATGAGGATGAGGATGAGGAGGGAGATGTGGGGAGGATGAGGATGACGATGGGGATGGGGAGGAAGATGTGGGGAGGATGAGGATGGAGTACAAGAACAGCGGGGAGGATGAGATGAGGATGAAGATGAGGAGGATGAAGATGAGGAGGGAGATGTGGGGAGGATGAGGATGAAGATGAGGAGGATGAGGATGAAGATGAGGAGGGAGATGTGGGGAGGATGAGGATGAGGAGGATGAGAACGGTGGGGAGGGTGAGGATGAAGATGAGGATGAGATGAGGGGGAGGATGAGGATGAAGATGAGGAGGATGAGATGAGGATGAAGATGAGGAGGATGAAGATGAGGAGGGAGATGTGGGGAGGATGAGATGAGGATGAAGATGAGGAGGATGAAGATGAGGAGGGAGATGTGGGGAGGATGAGATGGGGATGAAGATGAGGAGGATGAGGATGGGGAGGAAGATGTGGGGAGGATGAGGATGAGGATGAAGATGAGGAGGATGAAGATGAGGAGGGAGATGTGGGGAGGATGAGATGAGGATGAAGATGAGGAGGATGAGGATGGGGAGGAAGATGAGGAGGATGAAGATGAGGAGGGAGATGTGGGGAGGATGAGATGAGGATGAAGATGAGGAGGATGAGGATGGGGAGGAAGATGAGGAGGATGAAGATGAGGAGGGAGATGTGGGGAGGATGAGATGAGGATGAAGATGAGGAGGATGAGGATGGGGAGGAAGATGAGGAGGATGAAGATGAGGAGGGAGATGTGGGGAGGATGAGGAGGATGAGGATGAGGATGAAGATGAGGAGGATGAAGATGAGGAGGGAGATGTGGGGAGGATGAGGATGAAGATGAGGAAGATGAAGATGAGGAGGGAGATGTGGGGAGGATGAGGATGAAGATGAGGAGGATGAGGATGGGGAGGAAGATGTGGGGAGGAAGAGGATGGAGTATGAGAACAGTGGGGAGGATGAGATGAAGATTAAGATGAGGAAGATGAGGATGAGATGAGGATGAGGATGAAGAGGAGTATGAGAATGGCAGGAAGGATGAGGATGAGGATGAGATGAAGATGAGGACAGGGAGGATGAGGAGGGAGATGTGGGGAGGATGAGGATGAGATGAGGATGAAGATGAGGAGGATGAGGATGAGATGAGGATGAAGATGAGATGAGAATGAGATGAGGATAAGGATGATAAGAGGATGAGGATGAAGATGGGATGAGGATGAGGATGAGGATGGAGATGAGGATGGAGATGGGATGAGGATGAGGATGAGATGAGGATGAGGATGGACATGAGAATGAGATGAAAATGAGGATAAGATGAGGATGAGATGAGGATGATGAGGATGAGAATGAGATGAGGATAAGGATGATAAGAGGATGAGGATGAAGATGGGATGAGGATGAGATGAAGATGATGAGGATAAAGACGAGATGAAAATGGAGATGAAATGAGGATGAGATGAGGATGAGGATGGAGATGAGGATGAGATGAGGATGATGAGGATGAGAATGGAGATGAGGATGAGGATGATGAGAATGAGATGAAGATGAGGATAAGATGAGGATGAGGACGGGGAGGATGAGGAGGGAGATGTGGGGAGGATGAGGATGAGATGAGGATGAGATGAGGATGAAGATGAGATGAGGATGAAGATGAAGATGAGATGAGGATGGAGATGACATGAAGATGATGAGGATGAGATGAGGATGAAGATGAGATGAGGATGAGATGAGGATAAGGATGATAAGAGGATGAGGATGAAGATGGGATGAGGATGGAGATGAGGATGAGGATGGACATGAGAATGAGATGAAAATGAGGATAAGATGAGGATGAGATGAGGATGATGAGGATGAGAATGAGATGAGGATAAGGATGATAAGAGGATGAGGATGAAGATGGGATGAGGATGAGGATGAGATGAAGATGATGAGGATAAAGACGAGATGAAGATGGAGATGAAATGAGGATGAGATGAGGATGAGGATGGAGATGAGCATGAGGGTGGAGATGAGGATGAGATGAGGATGATGAGGATGAGAATGGAGATGAGGATGAGGATGATGAGAATGAGATGAAAATGAGGATAAGATGAGGATGAGGACGGGGAGGATGAAGAGGGAGATGTGGGGAGGATGAGGATGAGATGAGGAATGGAGATGAGGATGATGAGGATGAGATGAGGATGATGAGGATGAGGATGAGATGAGGATGAAGATGAGATGAGGATGAGGATGAGATGAGGATGAAGATGAGATGAGAATGAGATGAGGATAAGGATGATAAGAGGATGAGGATGAAGATGGGATGAGGATGAGATGAAGATGATGAGGATAAAGACGAGATGAAGATGGAGATGAAAGGAGGATGAGATGAGGATGAGGATGGAGATGAGGATGAGGATGGAGATGAGGATGAGATGAGGATGATGAGGATGAGAATGGAGATGAGGATGAGGATGATGAGAATGAGATGAAAATGAGGATAAGATGATGATGATGACGGGGAGGATGAGGAGGGAGATGTGGGGAGGATGAGGATGAGACGAGAATGATGAGAATGAGATGAAGATGAGGATGAGATGAAGATGAGGACAGGGAGGATGAGGAGGGAGATGTGGGGAGGATGAGGATGAGATGAGGACGATGAAAATGAGATGAAAATGAGGATAAGATGATGATGATGATGACGGGGAGGAAGCAGCATCCCGGCTCTCACCATCACCGTCTCCTGCCCCGCAGAGCGGCGATGACGAAGAGTACCGGCGCATCTACACCACCAAAATCAAACCGCGGCTCCGGTCCGAGGAGGGCCCGGACGCCGAGGCCGGGGGGACGCAGAGCAGAACCATCACCGTCACCCGCAAGGTCACCGCCTACACCGTGGACGTCACCGGCCACGACGGCGACCTCGGCGTCATCGGCGGCCCCGAATTCAACGCCCGCGTCCCCACCCCGGAGCTCGGGGGGACACCCGAGGGGCTTCACCCGCGGACGGAGCCCCAGAGCCAAATTCCTGCTGGAGAAACTGGAAAATCCCTCCCGGGCTGGAAGGGCTCCGGTGCCTTCCCGGGGTCTCCCCGGATCGAGGCCAACGGACAGTTTGGAGATCTGGACGGGCGATTCCACGCTCCGTGTCCGCAGGGAGAGCTCGTGGGCTCCTCCTCCTCCTCGCCGCCGCCGGACGTGGGGAAAATCAAAATCCCGGCGTTAAAAATCCCCAAATTCGGGTTCCAGGCTGGCGGAGAAGCTCCAGCCCCGCAGGCGGGCGGCGGGATGGACGTCACCCGCTCGTCCCCACCGGACATTCCACGGGTGGACGTGGCGGTCAAAGGCGTCACCGAGGCCCCGCCGGACGTCCCCGGCCTGGAGCTCCCGGACGGCACCAAGGGGAAAATCCAAATCCCGCACTTGACCTTCCCCAAATTCACCGCCCAGGGCGCCACCGCGGAGGTCCCCAAGGGGGTGGCCGTCCCCGAGGTGGCCCTGGAAGGAGAATGGAAAGGCCCCACCTTCAAGAAGGTGGAAACGCCCCAGATTTCGCTGTCGGACGTGAACCTGAACCTGAAGGGACCCAGGGTGGAAGGGGACCTGAAAGGACCCGGCCCCAAGGGGCTCCAGGTGGACGTGAAGGGTCCGGAGGTGGCAGTGGCCGGTCCGGGGGGTGGCCTGAAGGGCGTGGAGATGGACGTTGGCGTGAAGGGAGGAGTGGACGTGTCCCTGCCGACCGTGGGCGGTGAAATGAGGGGGCCCCAGCTGGACCTCAAAGGGTCCCAAATTGGGGTGGAGGTGCCTGGAGTGGACATCAAAGGCCCCGCGGTGAAGATGCCCGAGATGAGCATCAAGACCCCGCAGATCTCCGTGCCCGGTGTGGACCTCAAAGGGCCGGGAGTGAAGGGAAATCTGGACGTTTCCGCCCCAAAACTGGAAGGGGAGCTGAAGACCCCAGGACTGGACATCAAAGGCCCCAAAGTCGAGGTGGAAACGCCGGATTTGGACCTCCAAGGACCCGAGGGGAAGCTGAAGTTCCCCAAGCTGAAAATGCCCAAATTTGGGGTGAAAGGAGAGACCCCCAGCGTGGACGTGACCCTTCCCAAAGCAGGGGTGGACATCTCCGGCCCCAAGGTGGACGTCAGCATCCCCAACGTGGACATCAAAGGCCCCAAAGTGGACATTGAAGCACCTGAAATGGACATTCAGGGCCCTGAGGGAAAATTCAAGATGCCCAAGTTCAAGATGCCCAAATTTGGGATGCCCGGGGTGAAAGCTGAAGGTCCCGAGGTGGACGTGAACCTCCCGAAAGGCGGCGTGGAGGTGTCCGGCCCCAAGGTGGACGTTGAGGCGCCGAATTTGGACGTCCAGGGGCCCGAAATGCACCTCAAGGCCCCCAAAATCTCTGTGCCGGACGTTGACCTGACCCTGAACGGCGCCAAGGCCAGCGGCGACCTGGACGTGTCCGTGCCGGGTTTGAAGGGCCCAGGGCTGGACATCAAAGGCCCCAAAGTCGAGGTGGAAACGCCGGATTTGGACCTCCAAGGACCTGAGGGGAAGCTGAAGTTCCCCAAGCTGAAAATGCCCAAATTTGGGGTGAAGGGAGAGAGCCCCGACCTCGAGGTGACCCTTCCCAAGGGCAGAGTGGACGTTTCGGGTCCCGGCGTCGCCGTCGAGGTCCCTGGTGTGGACCTGAAGGGCCCCAAGGTGAAGGTGCCCGAGGTGAGCATCAAAACCCCCCAGATCTCCATGCCTGACATCGACCTGAACCTCAAAGGACCCAAAGTCAAGGCAGATTTGGACGTTTCCGCCCCAAAACTGGAAGGGGAGCTGAAGACCCCCGGGCTGGACATCAAAAGCCCCAAAGTCGAGGTGGAAACGCCGGATTTGGATCTCCAAGGACCCGAGGGGAAGCTGAAGTTCCCCAAGCTGAAAATGCCCAAATTTGGGGTGAAAGGAGAGACCCCTGACCTGGAGGTGACGCTCCCGAAGGGGGAGATGGACATCTCCGCCCCCAGGGTGGACGTGGATGTCCCGAGCGTGGATGTGGAAGGGCCGGAGGTGAAAGGGAAAGGCCTCAAGTTCAAAATGCCCGAACTCAACGTCCAGACCCCAAAACTCTCCATGCCAGACGTGGATCTGGGCTTGAAGGGCCCAAAACTGAAAGGAGATGTTGGAATTTCTGGGCTGAAGGGCCCCAAAATTGAGGTGAAAGGCCCCAAGATGGACGTGGAAGGTGCCAAGATCGACGTGGAAGGTGCCAAAATCGACGTGAAAGGTCCCAAGTTGGAGGTGGAAGGTCCCAAGTTGGACGTGGAAGGTCCCAAGTTGGACGTGGAAGGTCCCAAGTTGGACGTGGACGTGCCAGAGGTGGATTTGGAATGTCCCGAGGGGAAGGTGAAAGGTCCCAAGTTCAAGATGCCCAAACTCAACATCAAATCCCCCAAAATCTCGATGCCGGACGTGGATCTGAACCTGAAGGGACACAAAGTGAAGGGAGAGGTGGACGTGTCCCTCCCCAAGGTGGAAGGGGACATCAAGGGGCCGAAGGTGGACGTGGAGGTCCCGGATGTCCACCTGGAAGGTCCAGAGGCCAAACTGAAAATGCCCAAAATGAAATTACCTCATTTCAACGTGTCCGGCCCCAAACTGGAGGGGCCTGAGGTGGACGTGACCCTGCCCAGAGGAGAGGTGGACATCTCTGGGCCGGAGGTGGACATTGAGGGACCGGAGGTGGACGTTGGAGGAGCGGAAGGGAAATGGAAAGGTCCCAAATTCCGGATGCCAAAACTCAACATCAAATCCCCCAAGATCTCCATGCCGGACGTGGACCTGAACCTGAAGGGCCCCAAGGTGAAGGGGGACATCGATGTCTCTGCTCCAAAGCTGGAAGGTGACCTGAAGGCTCCTGAACTGGACATCAAAGGGCCAAAAGTGGACGTTGAGGTGCCCGACGTGGATTTGGAGTGTCCAGAGGGGAAGATCAAAGGCCCCAAGTTCAAGATGCCCGAGATGCACATCAAGACCCAGAAGATCTCCATGCCTGATGTGGACATCAACCTGAAGGGTCCAAAGGTCAAAGGTGACGTGGACGTGTCCCTTCCAAAGCTGGAGGGTGACCTGAAGGGTCCTGAACTGGACATCAAAGGCCCCAAAGTGGACATTGATGTGCCAGATGTCGACATCCACGGTCCTGAGGGAAAATTCAAGATGCCCAAGTTCAAGATGCCCAAATTTGGGATGAAGGGAGAAGGTCCCGAGGTGGACGTGAACCTCCCAAAAGGAGACCTGGATGTGTCCGGCCCCAAGGTGGACGTGGAGATGCCGAGTGTGGACATTGAAGGTCCAGAGGGGAAGATCAAAGGCCCCAAGTTCAAGATGCCCGAGATGAACATCAAAGCCCCCAAGATCTCCATGCCCGACATCGATTTGAATCTAAAGGGCCCCAAAGTGAAAGGAGATGTTGATGTCTCTGTCCCAAAGCTGGAAGGTGACCTGAAAGGTCCCAAAATTGACCTCAAGGGCCCCAAAGTGGACATTGAGGCACCCGATGTCGACATCCACGGCCCTGAGGGAAAATTCAAGATGCCCAAGTTCAAGATGCCCAAATTTGGGTTGAAGGGAGAAGGTCCCGAGGTGGACGTGAACCTCCCAACAGGAAACCTGGATGTGTCCGGCCCCAAGGTGGACGTTGAAGGTCCAGAGGTGGATGTGGAGCTGCCAGAGGGGAAGATCAAAGGCCCCAAGTTCAAGATGCCTGAGATGAACATCAAAGCCCCCAAGATCTCCATGCCTGACGTTGACTTCAATCTCAAAGGCCCCAAATTGAAGGGGGACATCGATGTCTCTGTCCCCAAGCTGGAAGGTGACCTGAAGGGTCCTGAACTGGACATCAAAGGTCCCAAAGTGGACATTGAGGCGCCCGATGTCGACATCCACGGCCCTGAGGGAAAATTCAAGATGCCCAAGTTCAAGATGCCCAAATTTGGGATGCCCGGGGTCAAGGCAGAAGGTCCCGAGGTGGACGTGAACCTCCCGACAGGAAACCTGGATGTGTCCGGCCCCAAGGTGGACGTGGAGATGCCGAGTGTGGACATTGAGGGTCCAGAGGGGAAGATCAAAGGCCCCAAGTTCAAGATGCCCGAGATGCATTTTAAGACCCCCAAGATCTCCATGCCCGACATCGACCTGAACCTCAAAGGTCCCAAGGTCAAGGGGGACATCGATGTCTCTGTCCCCAAGCTGGAAGGTGACCTGAAGGGTCCTGAACTGGACATCAAAGGTCCCAAAGTGGACATTGAGGCACCCGATGTCGACATCCACGGCCCCGAGGGAAAATTCAAGATGCCCAAGTTCAAGATGCCCAAATTTGGGATGAAGGGAGAAGGTCCCGAGGTGGACGTGAACCTCCCAAAAGGAAACCTGGATGTGTCCGGCCCCAAGGTGGACATTGAAGGTCCAGAGGTGGACATTGAGTGTCCAGAAGGGAAGATCAAAGGCCCCAAGTTCAAGATGCCCGAGATGAACATCAAAGCCCCCAAGATCTCCATGCCCGACATCGACCTGAACCTGAAAGGCCCCAAGGTCAAGGGAGGTGTGGACGTCTCCGTCCCACAATTGGAGGGCGATCTGAAATGTCCGGATGTGAACATTAAAGGTCCGAAGGTGGATGTGGACGTTCCTGACGTGGACGTTGAAGGTCCTGAGGGAAAGTGGAAGGGACCCAAGATCAAGATGCCAGAGATGAACATCAAGGCGCCGAAATTTTCTCTGCCTGATGTCGACCTGAACCTGAAAGGTCCCAAACTGAAGGGAGACGTGGCTGTGTCCGCCCCAAAAGTAGAAGGAGACGTGAAAGTGCCGGATCTGGAGTTGAAAGGACCCAAAGTGGACGTGGACGTCCCCGACCTCGAACTGGAGGGCCCCGAGGGGAAGATCAAAGGCCCCAAGTTCAAGATGCCCGAGATGCACATCAAGGCCCCCAAGATCTCCATGCCCGACTTTGACCTGAACCTGAAAGGTCCCAAAGTGAAGGGAGACGTGGACGTGGCCGTCCCGAAAATCGAGGGAGATTTTAAAGCCCCAGACGTCGATATCAAAGGCCCCAAAGTCAACGTGGAGCTCCCCGACGTTGAGCTGGAGTGTCCCGAAGCGAAGCTGAAGGGCCCCAAGTTCAAGATGCCCGAGATGCACTTCAAAACCCCCAAGATCTCCATGCCCGACATCGACCTGAACCTCAGAGGCCCAAAACTGAAGGGGGACGTGGACATTTCCACCCCCAAACTGGAAGGTGACCTGAGGGGCCCAGAAGTGGACATCAAAGGCCCCAAGGTGGACATCAAAGCACCTGACGTGGACATTGACCTCCCCGAGGGGAAGATCAAGGGTCCCAAGTTCAAGATGCCAGAGATGAACATCAAGGCCCCCAAGATCTCCATGCCCGACTTTGATCTGAACCTGAAAGGCCCCAAAGTGAAGGGAGACGTCGATGTGTCCCTGCCCAAGCTCGAAGGGGACCTGAAAGGGCCGGAGGTGTCACTGAAAGGACCAAAAGTGGACGTAGAAGTTCCTGATGTGGAGCTGGAATGTCCCGAGGGGAAGATCAAAGGCCCCAAGTTCAAGATGCCCGAGATGCACATCAAGGCCCCCAAGATCTCCATGCCCGATTTCGATCTCAACCTGAAGGGCCCCAAATTGAAGGGAGACGTTGATGTCTCTGTCCCCAAGCTGGAAGGTGACCTGAAGGGTCCTGAACTGGACATCAAAGGCCCCAAAGTCGATGTCGACCTTCCTGACGTGGAGCTGGAGTGTCCTGAGGCGAAACTGAAGGGCCCCAAGTTCAAGATGCCCGAGATGAACATCAAAGCCCCCAAGATCTCCATGCCCGACATTGACCTGAACCTGAAAGGTCCCAAATTGAAGGGGGACATCGATGTCTCTGCTCCAAAGCTCGAGGGTGACCTCAAAGCCCCAGACATCGACATCAAAGGCCCAAAAGTCAATGTGGACCTCCCCGACGTTGAGTTGGAAGGTCCCGAGGGGAAGATCAAAGGTCCCAAGTTCAAGATGCCCGAGATGCACATCAAGGCCCCCAAGTTCTCCATGCCCGACGTTGACTTTGGCCTGAAGGGCCCCAAGGTGAAGGGGGACATCGATGTCTCTGTCCCCAAGCTGGAGGGTGACCTGAAGGGTCCTGAACTGGACATCAAAGGTCCCAAAGTGGACATTGAGGCACCCGACGTCAACATCCACGGCCCTGAGGGAAAATTCAAGATGCCCAAGTTCAAGATGCCCAAATTTGGGATGAAGGGAGAAGGTCCCGAGGTGGACGTGAACCTCCCAAAAGGAGACCTGGATGTGTCCGGCCCCAAGGTGGACATTGAAGGTCCAGAGGTGGACATTGAGGGTCCCGAGGGGAAGATCAAAGGCCCCAAGTTCAAGATGCCCGAGATGCATTTTAAGACCCCCAAGATCTCCATGCCCGACATCGACCTGAACCTGAGAGGACCCAAGGTCAAGGGAGATGTTGATGTCTCTGTCCCCAAGCTGGAAGGTGACCTGAAGGGTCCTGAACTGGACATCAAAGGCCCCAAAGTCAATGTGGACCTTCCTGATGTGGACATTGAAGGTCCCGAGGGGAAGATCAAAGGCCCCAAGTTCAAGATGCCCGAGATGCACATCAAGGCCCCCAAGATCTCCATGCCCGACGTCGACTTCAACCTGAAAGGCCCCAAGGTGAAGGGTGATGTGGACGTGTCCCTTCCAAAGCTGGAAGGTGACCTGAAGGGTCCTGAACTGGACATCAAAGGTCCCAAAGTGGACATTGAGGCACCTGACGTTGACATTCATGGCCCAGAAGGGAAAATAAAGTTCCCCAAGTTCAAGATGCCCAAATTTGGGTTGAAGGGAGAAGGTCCCGAGGTGGACGTGAACCTCCCAACAGGAAACCTGGATGTGTCCGGCCCCAAGGTGGACATTGAAGGTCCAGAGGTGGACGTGGAGCTGCCAGAGGGGAAGATCAAAGGCCCCAAGTTCAAGATGCCTGAGATGAACATCAAAGCCCCCAAGATCTCCATGCCCGACATTGACCTGAACCTGAAAGGTCCCAAATTGAAGGGGGACATCGATGTCTCTGCTCCAAAGCTCGAGGGTGACCTCAAAGCCCCAGACATCGACATCAAAGGCCCCAAAGTCAATGTGGACCTTCCTGATGTGGACATTGAAGGTCCCGAGGGGAAGATCAAGGGCCCCAA
Source organism: Poecile montanus (assembly GCA_038429875.1). Taxonomy (NCBI): domain Eukaryota; kingdom Metazoa; phylum Chordata; class Aves; order Passeriformes; family Paridae; genus Poecile; species Poecile montanus. The sequence continues at coordinate 2,775,995 of CM076533.1, forward strand.
GTTCAAGATGCCCGAGATGCACATCAAAGCTCCCAAGTTCTCCATGCCCGATGTTGACTTTGGCCTGAAGGGCCCCAAGGTGAAGGGGGACATCGATGTCTCTGCTCCAAAGCTGGAAGGTGACCTGAAGGGTCCTGAACTGGACATCAAAGGTCCCAAAGTGGACATTGAGGCACCCGATGTCGACATCCACGGCCCAGAAGGGAAAATAAAATTCCCCAAGTTCAAGATGCCCAAATTTGGGATGCCCGGGGTCAAGGCAGAAGGTCCCGAGGTGGACGTGAACCTCCCAACAGGAAACCTGGATGTGTCCGGCCCCAAGGTGGACGTGGAGATGCCGAGTGTGGACATTGAGGGTCCAGAGGGGAAGATCAAAGGCCCCAAGTTCAAGATGCCCGAGATGAACATCAAAGCCCCCAAGATCTCCATGCCCGACGTCGACTTCAACCTGAAAGGTCCCAAATTGAAGGGGGACATCGATGTCTCTGCTCCAAAGCTCGAGGGTGACCTCCAAGCCCCAGACATCGACATCAAAGGCCCCAAAGTCAATGTGGACCTTCCTGATGTGGACATTGAAGGTCCCGAGGGGAAGATCAAAGGCCCCAAGTTCAAGATGCCCGAGATGCACATCAAAGCCCCCAAGATCTCCATGCCCGACGTTGACTTTGGCCTGAAGGGCCCCAAGGTGAAGGGGGACATCGATGTCTCTGTCCCCAAGCTGGAGGGTGACCTGAAGGGTCCTGAACTGGACATCAAAGGTCCCAAAGTGGACATTGAGGCACCCGACGTCGACATCCACGGCCCGGAAGGGAAAATTAAAATGCCCAAGTTCAAGATGCCCAAATTTGGATTTTCTGGGCCCAAAGTTGAAGGCCCCGAGGTGGATGTGAACCTGCCCGAGGCTGAGGTCGACATTTCAGGTCCAAAGGTCGACGTTTCCGTCCCTGACCTGGACATCGAAGGCCCCGATGGGAAACTGAAGGGCCCCAAGTTCAAGAAGCCGGAGCTGCAGTTCAACGTCCCCAAGATCTCCATGCCCGACATCGACCTCAACCTGAAAGGCCCCAAACTCAAAGGTGACCTCGATGCTTCTCTTCCCAAGGTCGAGGGCGAGCTGAAAGGCCCCAAACTGGACATCAAGGGGCCGGAGCTGGAGCTGGAGGGGCCAAAAGTTGACCTTGAAGGAAAAGCTAAAAAATCCAGGTTTAAACTTCCCAAGTTTGGCTTTTCTGGCCCAAAAGTTCAAAGCCCTGAGGTGGACGTGAAGCTTAAAAAACCCGAGGTGGAAGTGTCCGGCCCCAAAGTTGAGGTCCAGGCTCCGGATTTGGACATCCAGGGAAAATCCAAGGGCTCCAAATTCAAAATGCCTTTTCTGAACATTTCTTCACCCAAAGTCTCGATGCCGGACGTGGAGCTGAACCTGAAGGGACACAAAATGAAAGGGGAGTTTGACCTGTCCACCCCCAAGCTGGAAGGGGAACTGAAAGGTCCTGAGGTGGACATCAAGGGCCCCAAGGTCAACATCGAGGCCCCAGACGTGGACGTTCACGGCCCGGAGGGGAAAATCAAAATGCCCAAGTTCAAAATGCCCAAATTTGGTGTTTCTGGGTTTAAAGGGGAGGGGCCAGAGGTGGACGTGAACCTGCCAACAGCAGAACTGGACGTGTCAGGTCCTAAGGTGGACATTGAAGGTCCGGAGGTGGACATTGAGGGTCCTGAAGGGAAGATCAAAGGCCCCAAGTTCAAGATGCCCGAGATGAACATCAAAGCCCCCAAGATCTCCATGCCCGACATCGACCTGAACCTGAAAGGTCCCAAAGTGAAGGGAGACGTGGACGTGTCCTTGCCCCAGGTGGACCTGAAAGGACCCAAGGTGGAGGTGGAAGCTCCCGAACTCAACGTGGAAGGTCCGAAAGGGAAAATCAAGGGCCCCAAATTTAAAATGCCCGAAATGAACATCAAAGCTCCCAACATCTCCATGCCGGACCTGGACCTCAACTTGAAAGGTCCCAAGGTCAAAGGAGGGGTGGACGTCGATCTGTCTGCACCAAAAATCGAAGGGGACGTGAGCTTGCCGGACGTCGACGTCAAAGGCCCCAAGGTGGACATTGAAGGTCCAGAGCTGGACATTGAAGGTCCAGAAGGGAAGATCAAAGGCCCCAAGTTCAAGATGCCCGAGATGCACATCAAAGCCCCCAAGATCTCCATGCCCGACATCGACTTCAACCTGAAGGGCCCCAAATTGAAGGGGGACATCGATGTCTCTGTCCCCAAGCTGGAGGGTGACCTGAAGGGTCCTGAACTGGACATCAAAGGTCCCAAAGTGGACATTGAGGCACCCGATGTCGACATCCACGGCCCTGAGGGAAAATTCAAGATGCCCAAGTTCAAGATGCCCAAATTTGGGATGAAGGGAGAAGGTCCCGAGGTGGACGTGAACCTCCCAACAGGAAACCTGGATGTGTCCGGCCCCAAGGTGGACGTGGCGATGCCGAGTGTGGACATTGAGGGTCCCGAGGGGAAGATCAAAGGCCCCAAGTTCAAGATGCCTGAGATGAACATCAAGGCCCCCAAGATCTCCATGCCCGACATTGACCTGAACCTGAAAGGTCCCAAATTGAAGGGGGACATCGATGTCTCTGCTCCAAAGCTCGAGGGTGACCTCAAAGCCCCAGACATCGACATCAAAGGTCCCAAAGTCAATGTGGACCTTCCTGATGTGGACATTGAAGGTCCCGAGGGGAAGATCAAGGGCCCCAAGTTCAAGATGCCCGAGATGCACATCAAAGCCCCCAAGATCTCCATGCCCGACTTTGATCTGAACCTGAAGGGCCCCAAATTGAAGGGCGATGTCGATGTGTCCCTGCCGAGTGTGGAAGGGGACCTGAAAGGGCCAAAGGTGGACGTGAAAGGCCCCGAATTTGATGTTTCAGCCCCAGATGTTCAAATTGAGGGCCCTGAAGGGAAGATCAAAGGCCCCAAGTTCAAGATGCCCGAGATGAACATCAAGGCCCCCAAGATCTCCATGCCCGATTTCGATCTCAACCTAAAAGGTCCCAAATTGAAGGGGGACATCGATGTCTCTGTCCCCAAGCTGGAGGGTGACCTGAAGGGTCCTGAACTGGACATCAAAGGTCCCAAAGTCGATGTTGACCTTCCTGATGTGGACATTGAGGGTCCAGAGGGGAAGATCAAAGGCCCCAAGTTCAAGATGCCTGAGATGAACATCAAAGCCCCCAAGATCTCCATGCCCGACATCGACTTCAACCTGAAGGGCCCCAAGGTGAAGGGGGACATCGATGTCTCTGCTCCAAAGCTGGAGGGTGACCTGAAGGGTCCTGAACTGGACATCAAAGGCCCCAAAGTGGACATTGAGGCACCCGATGTCGACATCCACGGCCCTGAGGGAAAATTCAAGATGCCTAAGTTCAAGATGCCCAAATTTGGGATGAAGGGAGAAGGTCCCGAGGTGGACGTGAACCTCCCAAAAGGAGACCTGGATGTGTCCGGCCCCAAGGTGGACATTGAAGGTCCAGAGGTGGACGTGGAGCTGCCAGAGGGGAAAGTGAAAGGCCCCAAGTTCAAGATGCCCGAGATGCATTTTAAGACCCCCAAGATCTCCATGCCCGACATCGACCTGAACCTCAAAGGCCCCAAATTGAAAGGGGACGTTGATGTCTCTGTCCCCAAGCTGGAAGGTGACCTGAAGGGTCCTGAACTGGACATCAAAGGCCCCAAAGTCGATGTCGACCTCCCTGATGTGGAACTGGAAGGTCCCGAGGGGAAGATCAAAGGCCCCAAGTTCAAGATGCCCGAGATGCACATCAAGGCCCCCAAGATCTCCATGCCTGATTTCGATCTCAACCTGAAGGGTCCAAAGGTCAAGGGTGACGTGGATGTGTCCCTTCCAAAGCTGGAAGGTGACCTGAAGGGTCCTGAGCTGGACATCAAAGGTCCCAAAGTGGACATTGAGGCACCTGACGTCGACATCCACGGCCCCGAGGGAAAATTCAAGATGCCCAAGTTCAAGATGCCCAAATTTGGGATGAAGGGAGAAGGTCCCGAGGTGGACGTGAACCTCCCAAAAGGAGACCTGGATGTGTCCGGCCCCAAGGTGGACATTGAAGGTCCAGAGGTGGACATTGAAGGTCCAGAAGGGAAGATCAAAGGCCCCAAGTTCAAGATGCCCGAGATGCACATCAAGGCCCCCAAGATCTCCATGCCCGACATCGACCTGAACCTGAAAGGCCCCAAGGTGAAAGGTGACGTGGACGTGTCCCTGCCCAGCGTGGAAGGAGAGCTGAAAGGTCCCGAGGTCAACGTCGCCGTCCCCGACGTCACCATCGACAGCCCTGAGGGCAAATTCAAACTGCCCAAGTTCAAGATGCCCAAATTCTCCATGCCCGGCTTCAAAGGGGATGGGGTGGACGTGGACCTGACCCTCCCCAAGGGTGACGTGTCCATTTCGGGCCCCAGCGTGGACGTGGAGGCTCCTGAGCTGAGCGTGGACGGGAAAGTCAAAGGTCCCAAATTCTCCATGCCCGAGATGAACATCAAAGCCCCCAAGATCTCCATGCCCGACGTCGACTTCAACCTGAAAGGTCCCAAATTGAAGGGGGACATCGATGTCTCTGCTCCAAAGCTCGAGGGTGACCTCAAAGCCCCAGACATCGACATCAAAGGCCCCAAAGTCAATGTTGACCTTCCTGATGTGGAGCTGGAAGGTCCAGAGGGGAAGATCAAAGGCCCCAAGTTCAAGATGCCCGAGATGCACATCAAGGCCCCCAAGATCTCCATGCCCGACTTTGATCTGAACCTGAAGGGCCCCAAGGTGAAGGGGGACATCGATGTCTCTGTCCCCAAGCTGGAAGGTGACCTGAAGGGTCCTGAACTGGACATCAAAGGTCCCAAAGTGGACATTGAGGCACCTGACGTCGACATCCACGGCCCTGAGGGAAAATTCAAGATGCCCAAGTTCAAGATGCCCAAATTTGGGATGAAGGGAGAAGGTCCCGAGGTGGACGTGAACCTCCCAACAGGAAACCTGGATGTGTCCGGCCCCAAGGTGGACGTGGAGATGCCGAGTGTGGACATTGAGGGTCCCGAGGGGAAGATCAAAGGCCCCAAGTTCAAGATGCCCGAGATGAACATCAAAGCCCCCAAGATCTCCATGCCCGACATCGACTTCAACCTGAAGGGCCCCAAGGTGAAGGGGGACATCGATGTCTCTGTCCCCAAGCTGGAGGGGAACCTGCAGTGCCCTGATGTCGACCTCAAGGGCCCCAGAGTGGACATTCAGGCGCCGGACGTGACCCTGGAGGGGCCCAAGGTGAAGATGCCTGAAGTTCACATCAAGACCCCCCAGATCTCCATGCCCGACATTGACCTGAACCTGAAGGGCCTGAAGGTCAAAGGTGACGCCGACCTGCAGGGCCCCAAGCTCGAGGGGGGTCTGAAGGGCCCCGAGGTCGATATCAAAGGCCCCAAAGTGGACATCGAGTGCCCGGCGGTCAACGTCGATGGTCCCGAGGGGAAAGTGAAGCTGCCCAAAATGAAAATGCCCAAATTTGGCTTTAAAGGTGAAGGTCCCGACGTGGATGTGAACTTGCCGAAGGCTGAGGTGGATCTTTCCGGCCCCAAGGTTGATCTTGGCCTGCCAGAGGTCAACGTTGAAGGTCTGGAGGGCAAAGTCAAAGGTCCTAAACTGAAAATGCCCGAAATGCACGTGAACGTCCCCAAAATCTCCATGCCCGAGATAGACCTGAACTTGAAAGGCCACAAAACCAAGGGCGGATTCGACGTTTCCACCCCGAAGGTCGAAGGTCACCTGAAAGGGCCCGAGGTTGACCTCAAAGGCCCAGAATTCGGCGTCAAAGGTCCCGAAGTCGACGTGGAATGTCCCGACCTGAGCATCGAGGGCCCGGAGGCCAACGTCAAAGTTCCCAAGTTTAAAAAGTCCAAATTTGGGTTCGGGATGAAAAGCCCCAAGGCCGAGGTGGATTTACCTGAGGGGGAGCTGAACGTGGAGTCACCCGAGGCCCACCTGTCCGGGAAAGGGAAGAAAAGCAAGTTCAAGATGCCCAAAATCCACATGAGCGGCCCCAAAGTGAAGGGGAAGAAGGGGGCGTTCGACGTCAACGCGGCGGGGGCCGAGCTGGACGCCGAGCTCAGCGTCACCGGCCCCGACGTCACCGTCAGGGGCGACGCCGCCGTGAAGTCGCCCAAAGGCAAGAAACCCATGTTTGGGAAGATCTCCTTCCCGGACGTGGAATTCGACCTCAAATCGCACAAATTCCGCGGCGAGGCCTCGGCAGGGGTCCCCAAAGTGGAGGGCGAGCTGGAGGTCAAGGGCCCGAGTCTCAACGTGGAGGTGGAAGGTCCTGATGCCAACCTGAAAAGCCCAAAATTCAAACTCCCCGGGCTCCAGGTGGGCGCGGGGGACCTGAAGGTCGGGGGTGACCTGAAGGGCCCCGGCATCGACGTCGCCGTCCCCTCGCTGGCGGCGCCCGACGTCGACGTCGGCGTGAAAGGACCAAAAGTGAAAGGCGAAGTCGGCGCCGCCGCCGGAGCACAACTGGAAGGTCCCGAGGGGAAACTGGGATGGCCCAAGGGGGGGAAAATGGGTTTGGGGCTGGAGATGCCGGACGTGAGCTCGGACGTGGATGTGAAGCTCAAAGGGCCCCAAATATCCGGGCCTGAGTTGGAGGGGAACCTGCAAGGACCAAAATTAAAGGGAGATTTGGACATTTCGGGCTCCCTGGAAGGGCCCGGTGTTACCCTGGACGCGCCCGGCCTGGACCTCGGTGGCCTGGGGGGGAAGGTGAAGCTGCCCGCGGTGAAGTCCCCAACGCTGGAGGTCAAAGGGGGCGTCCCCTGCTCCGTCCAGTCCCCGGGGGCCACCCTGGACCTCAAGGGGCCCTCACTGGACGTCTCCGGGCCGGATTTGGATGTCAACCTGAAAGGACCAAAGTTGAAAGGAGACGTCGGCGTCAAATCCCCGCAAGGGTCGGCGGACGATGCCGGCTTCGAAATTTTGGGGGGCACCATCAAACTCCCGTCCCTGAAGCTGCCCCAGTTCAGCATCTCCGGCCCCAGCGTGGACGGAGGGGACGCGGGGGTCACTCTGGAAGGTCCCCAGGTCAAGGCGGGGCTGAAGGGCTCCGGTTTGGGGCTGGAAGGTCCCGAGGTGGAACTGAAAGGGCCGAAATTCTCGGCGCCGGACGTTGAGCTGAGGCGGAAAGGACCAAACGTCGACGTGGCCGGTGACATCAAAGGGTCAAAGGTCAGCGTGGAAGCCCCTCACGGAGGGCTGGGCGTCCACCTGGAGGCTCCGGCTCTGGAAGCGTCCGGCTCGGGGTTGAACGTCAACGTGAAAGGGCCAAAGGTCAAAGGCGCCGCCGAGGCGACGCCGCCGTCGGTCAGCGCCGGTTCCGGAACCTTCCACGCCTCCTGCCCCAAGGTGGGCGCCGAGGGCGGCCAGGTCAAAGTGTCCTTCCCCAAGCTGCGGATGCCCAAATTCGTCTTCTCCGAGCCCGAGGCCAAGGGCCGTGAGGTCGGGGTGGACGTCGACTTCCCCGGCGCCGAGGCGGCCGAGCCGGAGCCGGACGAGGCCGAGGCGAGGCTGAAGAAATCCAAGCTGAAGATGCCCAAATTCAACTTCTCCAAGCAGAAGGGACGCGGCGGTGGCGGCACCACCCCGGGGTCCCCCGAGCCCTCGGGCTCCATGTCCGGCTCCAAGGGCGACCTGAAGAGCTCCAAGGTGAGTCTGGGCTCGGCCGAGGGCGAGCCGGAGGCCGAGGCGCCGGCGGCCAAGGGCAAATTCTCGCTGTTCCGCGGCAAGAAACCGCGGCCGCGCTCGTCGTCCTTCAGCGACGAGCACTCGGCCGAGCCGGACGCCGCCAGGCAGCCCAAGAGCAAATTCGGGACCTTCGGGGGCATCGGCTCCAAGGCCAAGGGGTGCTACGAGGTGACGGCCGGCGCCGAGGACGGGGGGCGGGCGCCGGGGTCCCCCAAATCCCGCCTGTCCTCGTCCTCCTCCTGCGAGGGGGTGGCCCGGGGAGGGATCCGCATGCCCGGCCTGGAGCTGGCGGTGGCCAAAGGCAAGGAGTGACCGCGGGGGAGGGGTTGTACATAGGCCTGGAGCGAGGGACCCCCCCAAACCTGTACAGAGAGGGGGAGGGGCTCCCCCCCACCCCACCAAAGATTTTTGGGGTCCTCCCCCTTTGTGCTGAGAGCTTCGGGTTTTTTTTTCCCCTCCCAATTTATCCTTTTTTTTTGGATATTTTTATTGGGGTTTGTTTTTGTCCCCTGTTTTTTTTTTTATTTTTTTTTTTCCTCCCTCCTCCGCCCCTCCCCGTCAAAAAAAAAAAATATTTTCAGTGTTTGGTTCGTGGAAATGATTTTTTTTTTTTTTTTGTATTTTTCCTTCATTTTAACTTTTTTTTTTTTTTTTTTTTTTTTGCGGGGCTGAAGGTTCTGTTGGTTCGGTGGATTTATTCCAAAGTTTGGCTTTTTTGGGGTTTGTGAAAGGAATGAAACCAAATCCGTGGATCTTTTATTATTTTTTTAAAAAATTTAAATATTATTAAAGAAATATTTTTTAAAAAAATTAAATATCATTAAAAAAAAATTAAAATTAAATATTATTTTTAAAAAATTAAAAAATTTAAATACTATTAAAAAAAAAAGAAGACCAAAACTGTGGATTTCTAAAAAAAAAACCTACCCAAAACCGTGGATGTATTTGATAAATTGGATATATTAAAATATAAATAAAAAAATATGGATTAACTAAAAAAATTAAATTAAAAATATGGAATTATTAAAAAAACTCAAAGTAAAAATGTGGATCTATTAAAAAAAATATCAAAGAAATGAACACAACAATAAATTAAATGAAGGAAATAACAACGACAAAATTGGATCAATTAAGAAAATAAACCAAAACTAAAAGGGGATTTATTAAAAAAACAAAATTAAATAGATTTATCCAAAGAAACCAAAAAATTACAGATTTACTGAGCAGAACAAACCAAAAATACGAATTAATTACATAAAATAAACCAAAACCACGGATTTACCAATAAAACCAAACCAAACCCGTGGCTTTATTAATCAAAATAAACCAAAACCCGTGGATTTATTAATCCAAACAATCCAAAAGCCGCAACTCTGACCTCTGAAACTGAGAAGTGTCCCCAGAGCTTGGAAGATTTTAATCCGTGGCACAAGACCCGGAGATCGAATGACTCCGGGGAGGACGGAACGAGCCCAGAGCCGCTCCCGAGGTTTTCCCTGCAGCTTTATTTTCATTTTTTTTTTGTTGTTTTTGGCTGTTTTATGGCTGTTTTTTTGTCGTATTTGTTACATTCTTTGTATTATAATTTGATAAAAACACCCGTTTCCGTCTTGTTTAGCCCCAAAATTAAAAAAAAAAAAAAAAAAAAAAAAGGTGCGTCCGGCATCCGGGATAAAGTTTTGTTTTATGAGGATTTTGGGGAAGTTTAAATAAATTAAATTTTTAAGGAATTCCCCCTCCCCCCCCCCCCTCCCAGAAAATATAAACCTGTTCCCTTTGCAGCACTTTAACGGCGAATTAACGGGAGAAAAAACGGTGGAAAACGCAAATAAAACCAAAAATGTTTATTAACCGCGACTTTGCTTCGTTTGGGGTCTTTTTTTAAGGTCAAATTTGGGGTCTGAGGGATTTTGGGGGGCGCGGGGGAGGGGTCACACCAAAACAAATCCGGGCTCCCGTCCCCTCCCCCCACCTCAAATTCCAGCTCCCCACCCCCCACCGGGGCCCCTCCCCCCCCCCCCCTCGGATTTGGTGTCACGGCCCCTCCCCCCCATATTTGGGATTCCCCCGTCCTCTCATTGCCCCTCCCCCCCCCTCCCCAGGCCCTTTCTGCCCCTCCCCCCCCCAAAATAAAGCACTTTGGTCCTCCCGCCCGCCAGGGGGCGCTGCACCTCTGGAATAACGCACAGGAAGTCGGCCATCTTGCCCTGGTGCACGATGGGAGCTGTAGTCCCGTGCAACCACTGAACTTCCGGTCACCTGTTTCCTGAAGCATGACGGGAACTGTAGTTCTAAACTAGCGGCCATACCGGAAGTGGCTCGGCGGATGTTTCCCGATGCATTCTGGGAGCTGTGGTTTGTTAATAAAGGGGCGGGGGCGCGGCCATGTTGGCGCGCGGTGCATGCTGGGAGCTGTAGTTCGCAGCAATGCCCCAGTTGCAGTCTCTGCCTCACGGCCTGGGCGTTACTGGTCCGTACTGGGCGTTACTGGTCCGTACTGGAGGCAGCCGCTCGCCCCGCCCCGCCCCACCGCCGTGACGTCACCCGCACCGAGGCATCATGGGTAGGCGGCCATCTTTACTGAGGGCACTTGGGGACGGTCACCGCCGTGTCCGGGGGGCACCCAGGTGTCCACGGAGGGTCCCCAGGTGTCCTCAAAGGTCCATTGGAGGCTCCTCAGGTGTCCCAGGTGTGTCCCCAGGTGTCCCAGGTGTCCCCAGGTGTTCACAGCAGGTCCTTCAAGTGTCCCAGGTGTGTCCCCAGGTGTCCCTGGTGTCCCCAGGTGTTCACAGCAGGTCCTTCAGGTGTCCCAGGTGTGTCCCCAGGTGTCCCTGGTGTCCCCAGGTGTTCACGGCAGGTCCTTCAAGTGTCCCCAGACGTGTCCCAGGCGTGTCCCCAGGTGTGTCCCAGGTGTCCTCAGGTGTTCACAGCAGGTCCTTCAGGTGTCCCAGGTGTGTCCCCAGGTGTCCCTGGTGTCCCCAGGTGTTCACAGCAGGTCCTTCAGGTGTCCCAGGTGTCCCCAGGTGTGTCCCCAGGTGTTCCAGGTGTATCCCAGGTGCTCACGGCAGGTCCTTCAGGTGTCCCCAGGCATGTCCCAGCTGTCCCAGGCGTGTCCCAGGTGTGTCCCCAGCTGTCCCTGGTGGGTCCCAGCTGTGCCAGGTGTCCCCAGGTGTTCACAGCAGATCCTTCAGGTGTCCCAGCTGTCCCAGGTGTGTCCCAGCTGTCCCAGGCATGTCCCAGGTGTGTCCCCAGCTGTCCCTGGTGGGTCCCAGCTGTGCCAGGTGTCCCCAGGTGTTCACGGCAGGTCCTTCAAGTGTCCCCAGGTGTGTCCAAACTGTCCCAGCTGTCCCAGGCGTGTCCCAGCTGTCCCCAGGTGTGTCCCAGGTGTCCCCAGCTGTCTCCAAGCGTGTCCCAGGTGTGTCCCAGGCGTCTCCAGGTGCTCACAGCAGGTCCTTCAAGTGTCCCCAGGTGTCCCAGGCGTGTCCCAGCTGTCCCCAGGTGTTCATGCCAGGTCCTTTAAGTGTCCCCAGGTGTGTCCCAGGTGTCCCAGGCATGTCCCAGCTTTCCGAGGCGTGTCCCAGGTGTGTCCCAGGCATGTCCCAGGTGTCCCCAGGCATGTCCCAGCTGTCCCAGGTGTGTCCCAGGTGCTCACGGCAGGTCCTTCAGGTGTCCCCAGGCGTGTCCCAGGAGTGTCCCAGCTGTCCCAGGAGTGTCCCAGCTGTCCCAGGTGTGTCCCAGGAGTGTCCCAGCTGTCCCCAGGCATGTCCCAGCTGTCCCAGGTGTGTCCCAGGTGTCCCCAGGTGTCCCCAGGTGCTCAGCAGCGCCGGGGGGATCCGGGGTAGCGCCTCCTCAGCTCCTCACGGAATCCACGGAAGAGGCGCCGGTTGTGGCCCAGCTCGGCCTCGCGGCCCCCGTGGAAGCCCCCGGGCTCCTTGAACCCCCGGTGGGTGACGAAGGCCCCGTCCAGCACCGCGAAGCGGAACCCGGCCACGTGCAGCTCGCAGGCCTGGGAAGGGTTAAAAGGTCACCCCCAGACCCCCACGGAGCCCCCCGGAGCCCCCCCAGCCCCCTCCTCACCTGGCTGATGCGGTTGAAGCCGTACTGGAGGAACCTCTCGTCGAAGGGGGGGACGCCGCGGGCGGGGGCCACGAAGAAAGGCTCCCAGGGGTCCCTCCACGGCGCCTCGTAGGCCACGCGCGGCCGCGGCGCCGGCGGCAGCGTCCGCCAGCGGCCGAAATCGGTGGGGGCCTGGCAGCGGGGGCAGAGCGTCCCGTAGAACGGCCGCGCGTCCCCCGCGCCCCACAGCCGCAGCAGCTCCGGCTTGGACGCCGGCGGCCGCAGCCCCGCGCGCACCTCGAAGGCCGGCAGCACGAAAAGGACCCGCGCCCAGGGCGGCTCCGCGGCCTGGGGGTCACTCGGGGGGTTGGGGTCACTCGGGGTGTTGGGGTCACTCGGGGCCTTGGGGTCACTCAGGGTGTTGGGGTCATTCGGGGTGTTGGGGTCACTCAGAGCTCGGGGGTCACTCAGGGCATGGGGGTCACTCAGAGCTCGGGGGTCACTCGCAGCATTGGGGTCACTCAGAGCTCGGGGGTCACTCAGAGCTTGGGGGTCACTCAGGGTGTTGGGGTCACTCAGAGCTCGGGGGTCACTCAGAGCTTGGGAGTCACTCAGGGTGTTGGGGTCACTCAGAGCTCGGGGGTCACTCAGGACGTGGGGTTCACTCAGGACATGGGGGTCACTCAGGGTGTTGGGGTCACTCAGAGCTCGGGGGTCACTCAGGGTGTTGGGGTCACTCAGGGTGTTGGGGTCACTCAGAGCATGGGGGTCACTCAGGACGTGGGGGTCACTCGGGGCCTTGGGGTCACTCACGGTGTTGGGGTCACTCAGAACTCGGGGGTCACTCAGGACGTGGGGGTCACTCAGGGCATGGGGGTCACTCAGGGTGTTGGGGTCACTCAGGACGTGGGGGTCACTCAGAGCTTGGGGGTCACTCAGAGCTTGGGGGTCACTCAGAGCTCGGGGGTCACTCAGGACATGGGGGTCACTCAGGGTGTTGGGGTCACTCGGAGCTCGGGGGTCACTCAGAGCTCGGGGGTCACTCAGGATGTGGGGGTCACTTGGGGCCTTGGGGTCACTCAGAGCTCGGGGGTCACTCGCAGCATTGGGGTCACTCAGAGCTCGGGGGTCACTCAGGGCATGGGGGTCACTCGGGGCCTTGGGGTCACTCAGAGCTCGGGGGTCACTCAGGGTGTTGGGGTCACTCAGAGCTCGGGGGTCACTCGCAGCGTTGGGGTCACTCAGGGCATTGAGGGTCTCCACAGCCTTGTGGTCACTCAGTTCATGAGGAACAGGGGGGTCCCGGAGACCCCCGGGGACCTCCAGGCCGTTGGGGACCCCCGGAGCTCGGGAACTCTTGGGGTCTTCCCGGCCACCGGGGCCCAACCAAGTCTTGGGGTTCTTTGGGATTTTGGGGACCCCGAAGTCCTGGAGACCCTCGGGGGCCACCACGGCCTTGGGGACCCCAGGGCCACCAGGAGCCCCCAAAGCTTTCGGGTTCCCCAAATCCCCCTGAAACCCCAAACTCCCCTGAACCGCCCAAGGTTTGGGGTTCCCTGAATCCCCCCGAAACCCCAAACTCCCCTGAGTGACCCAAGATTTGGGGTTCCCCGAATCCCCCCGAAACCCCAAACTCCCCTGAGTGACCCAAGTTTTGGGGTTCCCTGAATCCCCCCGAAACCCCAAACTCTCCTGAACCGCCCAAGATTTGGGGTTCCCTGAATCCCCCTGAAACCCCAAACTCCCCTGAGTGACCCAAGTTTTGGGGTTCCCCGAATCCCCCTGAGCCCCCTGAGCTTTGGGGTCCCCCCGTCCCCCCCAGTTTTTGGGGTCCAGGCCCCCGTCCCGCAGCAGCTCCAGGAACCCCTCGCGCAGCCCCGGGCTGGGCACCACGTCGGCGTCCACCATGAGCACGAAACGCTCCCCCAATTTGGGTGGGGGTCCCCCCGCGGGGCCCCCCCCGGCCGCCCCCTCCCAGGCCAGGTTCCTCAGCAGATTCCCGGGGTACGGCACCCCCAAACTGTAACTGGGGGGGTCGGCGGCCGCCAGCCTCGCCAGGGCCCCCCGGCACCCCCCGGCGCTTCGGGGGGCTCGCGGCGCCTCGGGGATTTTGGGGGGGGGTCCCGCCGCCCCCAGCACCACGTGAAGCCTCAGGCGGCTCCTCAAACTCCGGCAGGGACCCCCCAAAACCGCCAGCAGCTCCTCCAGCCCCTCCCGGGGCACCCCAAACACGGCCAGGGCCAGGGGACCCCCCCAGGACCCCCCCCAGCGCCGCCGCCGCTCGCCCGGGGGTGCCGTGGGTGGCCAGGACCAGCTCGGGGCGGGGGGCGCGGGCCCAGCCCGGGGGGGCTCCCAGGAGGTCCCGGAACACCCGGAACCCCCCCGAGGCGTCCAGGACCCCCCGGGGGGCTCGGCGGGGTGGGGGGCGCGGGGTGGGGGGGGGCACGGACCGCAGGTAGAGGGTCTGGAGCAGAGCCAGAGCCCCCAGGAACCACGCGCAGCCCCCCAAAACACGGCCCCGGGGCATGGCTGCACTGGGGGGACTGGGAAACGGGACTGGGGGGACTGGGGGGACTGGGAAACGGGACTGGGGGGACTGGGGAGACTGGGGGGACTGGGAAAGGGGACTGGGGGGACTGGGGGGACTGGGAAACGGGACTGGGGGGACTGGGGGGACTGGGAGAGAGGATTGGGGGGACTGGGGGGACTGGGAGAGGGGACTGGGAGGACTGGGGGGACTGGGAGAGGGGATTGGGAGAGGGGACTGGGGGGACTGGGGGGACTGGGGGGACTGGGAGAGGGGATTGGGGGGACTGGGAGAGGGGACTGGGGGGACTGGGGGTACTGGGGAGACTGGGAAAGGGGACTGGGGGGACTGGGGGACTGGGAGAGAGGATTGGGGGGACTGGGGGGACTGGGAGAGGGGACTGGGAGGACTGGGGGGACTGGGAGAGGGGATTGGGGGGACTGGGAGAGAGGATTGGGGGTACTGGGGGGGACTGGGGGGACTGGGAAAGGGGACTGGGGGGACTAGGGGGGACTGGGGAGACTGGGGGAACTGGGAGAGGGGATTGGGGGATTCTGGGGGGGACTGGGGGGACTGGGAGAGGGGATTGGGGGGACTGGGAGAGGGGACTGGGGGGACTGGGAAAGGGGACTGGGGAGACTGGGGGGACTGGGAGAGAGGATTGGGGGGACTGGGGGGCTGGGAGAGAGGACTGGGGGTACTGGGGAGGACTGGGAGGGTAATGGGGGGGACTGGGGGGATTGGGGAGACTGGGAGGGACTGGGAGAGAGGATTGGGGGTACTGGGGGGACTGGGGGGACTGGGAGAAGGCACTGGGGGAACTGGGAGAACTGGGAGAGGGGATTGGGGGGACTGGGGAGACTGGGGGGGACTGGGGGGGTACTAGAGGGGGACTGGGAGAGTAATGGGGGAACTGGGGGGACTGGGAGGGACTGGGGGGGACTGGGGGCACTGGGAGAGAGGATTGGGGGTACTGGGGGGGACTGGGGGGACTGGGAGCAGTGGGGGGACTGGGGGGACTGGGGGGGACTGGGGGGACTGGGAGGGACTGGGGGTAGCGGGAGAGGGGATTGGGGGTACTGGGAGCTACTGGGGGGCACTGGGAGGGGTCAGGAGGGTGTACTGGCCGGGTACTGGGGGATACTGGGGGTTACTGGGAGGATTCTGGGGGTCTCTGGGGCCGGCGCGGAGCCAGGACCAGTCCGGCATCCTGGAACCAGTACGGGGCTACTGGGACCAGTACGGGGCTACTGGGACCAGTACGGGCGTGCTGCGACCAGTTTGGGGTCACTGGTCCCAGTTTGGGGTGGCTGGTCCCAGTTTGGGGTCACCGGTCCCAGTCTGGGGGGTACGGGGGAGGGGCTGGGTCCAGTTCCGGGGGGATGGGGACCAGTTTGGGGTGACTGGTCCCAGTTTGGGGTCACCGGTCCCAGTTTAGGGGGTGGGGGGGAGGGGCTGGGTCCAGTTCAGGGGGTCACTGGTCCCAGTTTGGGGTCACTGGTCCCAGTTTGGGGGCTGGGGGGGAGGGGCTGGGTCCAGTTCCGGGGGTGTCGGGACCAGTTTGGGGTCACCGGTCCCAGTTTGGGGTCACTGGTCCCAGTTTGGGGTCACCGGTCCCAGTCTGGGGGGTACGGGGGAGGGGCTGGGTCCAGTTCCGGGGGTGTCGGTCCCAGTTTGGGGTCACCGGTCCCAGTTTGGGGTCACTGGGACCAGTCCGGAACTCACCGCGCTGCGTCGGCGCCGGGAGGAGCTGCGCATGCGCGGGGAGGAAGGGGGCGTGGCCCCACCCGCAAAGGGGGCGTGGTTATGCAAATTTTACCCGGTCACGTGAAAGGGCGCTGTTTTACTGATTGGGGGCGTGGCCTGAGCGTTTGGGGGCGTGGCCTGAGCATTGTGGGCGTGGTTTCGACCCCCAGGACCCCCAAATTCCGGCGTCCCCACCCCAAAAATTCCTGATTTGTCCCCAAATTCCTGATTTGTCCCCAATTCCTGTCCCCACCCCAAAATTCCTGATTTGTCCCCAATTCCTGGATCCCCCCAAAATTCCTGATTTGTCCCCAAATTCCCGGGTCCCCCAAAATTCTTGATTTGTCCCCAAAATTCCTGATTTGTCCCCAATTCCTGGATCTTCCCAAAATTCTTGATTTGTCCCCAATTCCTGGGTCCCCCCAAAATTCCCGATTTGTCCCCAATTCCTGTCCCCACCCCAAAATTCCTGATTTGTCCCGAAATTCCTGATTTGTCCCCAATTCTTGAATCCCCCCAAAATTCCTGATTTGTCCCCAATTCCTGGATCCACCCCCCAAAATTCCTGATTTGTCCCCAAATTCCCGGGTCCCCCAAAATTCTTGATTTGTCCCCAAAATTCCTGATTTGTCCCCAATTCCTGGATCTCCCCAAAATTCTTGATTTGTCCCCAAAATTCCTGATTTGTCTCCAATTCCTGGATCTCCCCAAAATTCTTGATTTGTCCCCAAAATTCCTGATTTGTCTCCAGTTCCTGGATCTCCCCAAAATTCTTGATTTGTCCCCAAATTCCTGATTTGTCCCCAAATTCCCGGGTCCCCCAAAATTCCTGATTTGTCCCCAAATTCCTGATTTGTCCCCAAATTCCCGGGTCCCCCAAAATTCTTGATTTGTCCCCAAAATTCCTGATTTGTCCCCAAATTCCCGGGTCCCCCAAAATTCTTGATTTGTCCCCAAAATTCCTGATTTGTCCCCAATTCCTGGATCTTCCCAAAATTCTTGATTTGTCCCCAATTCCTGGATCTTCCCAAAATTCTTGATTTGTCCCCAATTCCTGGATCTTCCCAAAATTCTTGATTTGTCCCCAATTCCTGGGTCCCCCCAAAATTCCCGATTTGTCCCCAATTCCTGTCCCCACCCCAAAATTCCTGATTTGTCCCAAAATTCCTGATTTGTCCCCAATTCCCGGGTCCCCCAAAATTCCTGATTTTTCCCCAATTTTTGGATCCTCCCCAAATTTCCTGATTTGTCCCCAATTCTTGAATCCCCCCAAAATTCCCGATTTGTCCCCAAATTCCCGGGTCCCCCAAAATTCCTGATTTGTCCCCAAATTTCCTGATTTGTCCCCAGTTCCTGTCCCCACCCCAAAATTCCTGATTTGTCCCCAAATTCCTGATTTGTCCCAAAATTCGTGATTTGTCCCCAATTTTTGGATCCTCCCCAAAATTCCTGATTTGTCCCCAATTCCTGCCCCACCCCAAAATTCCTGATTTGTCCCCAAATTCCTGATTTGTCCCCAATTCCTGGATCCCCCCAAAATTCCTGATTTGTCCCCAAAATTCCTGATTTGTCCCCAATTCCTGGATCCCCCCAAAATTCCTGATTTGTCCCCAAATTCCTGATTTGTCCCCAAATTCCCGGGTCCCCCAAAATTCTTGATTTGTCCCCAAATTCCTGATTTGTCCCCAATTCCTGGATCCACCCCCCAAAATTTCGGATTTGTCTCCAATTCCTGTCCCCACCCCAAAATTCCTGATTTGTCCCCAATTCCTGTCCCCACCCCAAAATTCCTGATTTGTCCCCAATTCCTGGATCCCCCCAAAATTCTTGATTTGTCCCCAAATTCCTGATTTGTCCCCAAATTCCCGGGTCCCCCAAAATTCTTGATTTGTCCCAAAATCCCTGATTTGTCCCAAAATCCCTGATTTGTCCCCAATTCCCGGGTCCCCCAAAATTCCTGATTTGTCCCCAAATTCCTGATTTGTCCCCAATTCCTGATTTGTCCCCAATTCCTGTCCCCCCAAAATTCCTGATTTGTCCCCAATTCCTGTCCCCACCCCAAAATTCCTGATTTGTCCCCAAATTCCTGATTTGTCCCCAATTCCCGGGTCCCCCAAATTTCCTGATTTGTCCCCAATTCCTGTCCCCACAACAAAATTCCTGATTTGCCCCCAAATTCCTGATTTGTCCCCAATTCCCGGGTCCCCCAAAATTCCTGATTTGTCCCAAATTTTTGGATCCCCCCTAAAATTCCTGATTTGTCCCCAATTCCTGATTTGTCCCCAATTCCTGTCCCCCCAAAATTCCTGATTTGTCCCCAAAATTCCTGGATCCCCCTAAAATTCCTGATTTGTCCCCAATTCCTGGTTCCCCCCAAAATTCCTGATTTGTCCCCAATTCCTGGTTCCCCCCAAAATTCCTGATTTGTCCCCAATTCCTGATTTGTCTCCAATTCCTGGATCTCCCCAAAATTCCTGATTTGTCCCCAATTCCTGGATCCCCCCAAAATCCCTGATTTGTCCCCAAATTCCCGGGTCCCCCAAAATTCTAGATTTGTCCCCAATTCCTGATTTGTCCCCAATTCTTGAATCCCCCCAAAAATCCTGATTTGTCCCCAAAATTCCTGATTTGTCCCCAATTCCTGATTTGTCCCCAATTCCTGTCCCCACCCCAAAATTCCCGATTTGTCCCCAAATTCCTGATTTGTCCCCAATTCTTGAATCCCCCCAAAATTCCTGATTTGTCCCCAAATTCCTGATTTGTCCCCAATTCCTGCCCCACCCCAAAATTCCTGATTTGTCCCCAATTCCTGATTTGTCCCCAATTCCTGGATCCACCCCCCAAAATTCCGGATTTGTCCCCAATTCCTGTCCCCACCCCAAAATTCCTGATTTGTCCCCAATTCCTGGATTCCCCCAAAATTCCTGATTTGTCCCCAAATTCCTGATTTGTCCCCAATTCCCGGATCCCCCCAAAAATCCTGATTTGTCCCCAAAATTCCTGATTTGTCCCCAAATTCCCGGGTCCCCCAAAATTCTTGATTTGTCCCCAATTCCTGGATCCCCCCAAAATTCTTGATTTGTCCCCAAAATTCCTGATTTGTCCCCAATTCCTGGATCTTCCCAAAATTCCCGATTTGTCCCCAATTCCTGTCCCCACCCCAAAATTCCTGATTTGTCCCGAAATTCCTGATTTGTCCCCAATTCTTGAATCCCCCCAAAATTCCTGATTTGTCCCCAATTCCTGATTTGTCCCCAATTCCTGGATCTACCCCCCAAAATTCCTGATTTGTCCCCAATTCTTGAATCCCCCCAAAATCCCTGATTTGTCCCCAAATTCCTGATTTGTCCCGAAATTCCTGATTTGTCCCCAATTCTTGAATCCCCCCAAAATTCCTGATTTGTCCCCAATTCCTGATTTGTCCCCAATTCTTGAATCCCCCCAAAATTCCTGATTTGTCCCCAATTCTTGAATCCCCAAAAAATTCCCGATTTGTCCCCAAATTCCTGATTTGTCCCCAGTTCCTGGGTCCCCCAAAATTCCTGATTTGTCCCCAATTCCTGGACCCCCCCAAAATTCTTGATTTGTCCCCAAATTCCTGATTTGTCCCCAAATTCCCGGGTCCCCCAAAATTCTTGATTTGTCCCCAAATTCCTGATTTGTCCCCAAATTCCTGATTTGTCCCAAATTCCCGGGTCCCCCCAAATCCCTGATTTGTCCCCAATTCCTGCCCCACCCCAAAATCCCTGATTTGTCCCCAATTCCTGGTTCCCCCCAAATTCCTGATTTGTCCCCAATTCCTGATTTGTCCCCAATTCCCGGGTCCCCGGGAAGGAGCCACCACAGGCACGGGGACCATGGGGGACACTTTTATTGTGTCGGGGCCACGGGGACATCATCGGGGACATCACCGGGGACATCACCGGGGACATTGGGGACAGCACCGGGGACAGCACCGGGGACACGGCGGGGCTCGGTCCCTCGGGCAGGGACGGTGGCAGTGTCCCCCCTCCTTTGGGGACATCGGGTGGTGACAATCGCGGGGTTGGGGACACGGGGGACACTGGGGGACATCGTGGGGGGGGGTCTCAGTCTTTGATGCGGGGACACGAGCGGGTCCCACATCCCTTGGGGACATTGGGGACATCAAGCCGCGGGTTGTGTCAGGCCGAGGCAGTGACGGGGAGGGACATCGGGGACATCGGGGACATCGGGCTGCGACATCTCGGTCTGTCCAGGTGGCGTCCGCGGGGGTGGCAGCGGTGACGAGGCGCCCGTGTCCCCTCGGGGACCTTGGGGACACCGAGTGGTGACGGTCTCGGTGCCTTCGGGCTCGGTGACATCGCGCTGCGACGTGTCTCGGGGTGGGGGTGGGGGCGTTGGGGACACCGGGGACATTGGGGGGTGTTGGGGACATTGGGGGGCGTTGGGGACACTGAGTCACGGCGTGTCTCAGTCTCGGGTTGGGGACATTGGGGACGTTGGGGACATCAGGCCAGGATGTCCCTTGGAGGACGGCGTTGGGGACATTGGGGACACCGAGGCGTGACCTGGCCTGGCCCGGTGGCTCGGGGGAAGCGGTGGCCACGTCCCCCGGGCCTGGGGACAACGGGGGGACAACAGGTCCCGGCTCGGCTTGGGGACAATGGGGACACCGAGCCACATTGTGCCTCTGCCCCACGGCTCGGGGGACACGGGGGACATCGTGGGGACATCACGGGGACATCGTGGGGACATCACGGGGACATCACGGGGACATCACGGGGACATCGTGGGGACATCGTGGGGACGTCACGGGGACATCACGGGGACATCGTGGGGACATCGTGGGGACATCGTGGGGACATCGCGGGGACATCACGGGGACATCACGGGGACATCACGGGGACATCAAGCCACATCGTGCCTCGGTCCCCCGCGCTGGGGACATTCGGGGTGACACCCACGGGTGGGGGGGGGGGGGAGGGGACGCGATTTTCGGGGTGACTCTGCCCAAAACGCAGACCCCGAGGTGGCGGCGGGGGTGACAGGGACGAGGCGGGTGACAAGGGACAAGAAGGACACTCCGCTCTGGGGGGGGGAGGGGCACAGGTGGGTCCAAACCGCTCCCCCCCTCAGAGACCCCCAAAAAATTTTGGCGACGGGTCCTGGGGTGGGGGGAGGGGGACGGGGACAGGGGGAGGGGGACAAGGGGGGGGAGGGGACACGAGGGACGGTCCCCAGGCGTCCGGGCTGGGGGAGGGGGGGGCCACCAGCCCCCCCCCAATTACCTTAGAGACTCGTTACGAGTTAAATTAGCACGAGCGGCCCCGGGGGGCGGCGGGCGGGGGGCGCGGCCGGGGCCGGGGGGACGCTGGCCCGGGCCGGGGTGACAATGACAATATGCCATACTGGGGGCAAGTCGCGTCACAGACTTAGTTCAGAACGACGGGGCGCGCTGGCTTCCGGCTGTGGGGACAAAGCGACACGTCAGGGACACCCCAAAAAGCCACCCCGAACTGTCCCCAAACACCCCGCGGGTCCTGGGGTCACCCCTGTCCCCAGCTGGGGTTGTCCCTTGTCGCCAGAACTGGGAGCCGGGGGGCTCCGGTACCGCCCCCCACCCATCCAAACGCCCCCCAAAGAGGGGACCCGGCTGTGGGGGTCCCGCGGTGCCTGTGTCCCCCTGTCCCTCCTGTCCCTCCGTCCCTGTCCCTCCCTGTCCCTCCTTGTCACCCCCTGTCATCCCCTGTCCCCCCATCCCTGTTCCCCCTGTCCCTCCTGTCACCTCCTGTCCCTCCGTCCCTCCTTGTCCCTCCCTGTCCCCCCATCCCTGTCCCTTCTGTCCCCCCTGTCCCTCCCTGTCACCTCCTGTCATCCCCTGTCCCCCCATCCCTGTCCCCCCTGTCCCTGTCCCTCCTGTCACCTCCTGTCCCTCCGTCCCTGTCCCTTCTGTCCCTGTCCCTCCTGTCATCCCCTGTCCCCCCATCCCTGTTCCCCCCGTCCCTCCTGTCACCTCCTGTCCCTCCGTCCCTGTCCGTCCCTGTCCCTCCCTGTCACTCCCTGTTCTCCCATCCCTGTCCCTCCTGTCCCTCCTGTCCCCCCATCCCTGTCCCTCCCTGTCCCTCCGTCCCTGTCCGTCCCTGTCCCTCCCTGTCACCCCCTGTCCCCCCATCCCTGTGCCCCCTGTCACCTCCTGTCCCTCCGTCCCTGTCCCCCCTGTCCCTCCTGTCCCTCCTGTCCTCCCTGTCACCTCCTGTCACCCCGTTCCCCCATTTCCGTCCCCTCGTCTTTGTCCCCCTGTCCCTCCTGTCCCCCCTGTCCCTCCTGTCCCTCCTGTCCCTCCTGTCGCTCCTGTCGCTCCCTGTCCCCCCATCCCCGTCCCATTTCCGTCCCCCCGTCCTTGTCCCCCTGTCCCTGTCCCTTCTGTCCCTCCTGTCCCTCCCTGTCCCTCCTGTCACCTCCTGTTCCGCCATCCCTGTCCCCCCGTCCCTGTCCCTTCTGTCCCTCCCTGTCCCCCCATCCCTGTCCCTCCTGTCCCCTCTGTCACCTCCTGTCCCCCCTGTTCCCCCTGTTCCCCCATCCCCGTGCCATTTCCGTCCCCCCATCCCTGTCCCCCCATCCCTGTCCCTTCATCCCTGTCCCTCCATCCTGTCCCTCCCTGTCATCCCTGTCCCTCCATCCCTGTCCCCCCATCCCTGTCCCTCCATCCCTGTCCCTCCCTGTCATCCCTGTCCCCCCATCCCTGTCCCCCCATCCCTGTCCCCCCATCCCTGTCCCTCCATCCCTGTCCCTCCCTGTCATCCCTGTCACCCCCCGAGCTCCCCCAGCCCCCCTGTCACCCCCCTGTCCCCCCCTGTCCCCCCTGTCCCCCCCAGCCCCCCTGTCACCCCCCGAGCCCCCCACCTTTGCGGAAGGCGTCCTGGAGGCGGCTCTGGGGGAGTTGATACAACTCAGCGAAGGGGTCGCGGGGCGACCGGGGCGGGGGGACCGGCCGAGCTCCGGGGGTCCCCCCCGAGGGGCGCCGGGCTCCGCCGCGGGTGGCGATGGCAGCGAGCCCCTGCAGCAGCCGGCGCAGGGCGGGTCCGGCGGGGGCGGCGGGGGGCGGCGGAGACGTCTCGGGGGTCAGCAGAGCCCCGGGGGGACCCCCCGAGACCCCCCCCGGGCTCTCGGGGCTGGGCGGCAGCTTCTCCGCGGCGGGCTCGGGGGGCTCGGGGGGCCCGAAGGCGAAGGGGGGCGCCTGCCGGGGGGTGTAGGGCGGCGTCCAGGTCTCGGTGCCCGTCCCGGGGGTCTCGGGGACCCCCAGCCCCGGCGCCAGGCGCACCAGCCCGAGCGGGGGTCCCAGCGGGGCGGAGGGGCCGAGCCCCAGCCCGAGCTCGGGGTCGTGGCCGATGTCCGGCCCCAGGCCGGGGCAGGCGCCGGCCCCGAGCGCGGCTCCCACGGCGAAGCCCAGCGCGGATCCCAGCCCGGGGGCTCCGGCCGCTCCGGCCGCTCCGGCCGCTCCGGCCGCCAGCCCGGCACCGATGTCCGAGCCGGGGCCGGAGGCCAGGCCGAGTCCGGCGGCGGGGCCGACGTCCGGAGCGAGAGCGGCGCCGACTCCCAGGCCAATGTCCATCTCGGGCCCGAGGGTGGCTCCGACCGCCAGCCCAACCCCGGAGCCCACGGCGAGTCCGGCGTTGTGTCCGAGGCCGGGGCCGGACGGGAGAGTCGAGCCCACGTTGGCTCCGAGGGCGGCTCCGAGGCCGAGTCCAACCCCGGCTGCGGCTCCCACGTCGGGGCCCAGGCCGAGGCCAGCGGTCACTCCGGCCCCGACGGTCACTCCGGCCCCGACGGTCACTCCCATGTCCGGGGGCAGCGCGGCGGTGCCGATGCCCAGCCCGACGCCGGCTCGGATGGCGCCGCCGGCCAGGCCGGGCCCGATGCCGAGGGCCACCCCCGGCCCGATGCCGGCGGTCACTTCGGCCGCGCCGGCCGCTCCCATGTCCTGGCCGAGCTCAGTCCCGAGCGTGGGGCCCACGTCTGCTCCGGCCGCCAGGCCCAGGCCAACGTCCACTCTGATGCCGCTTCCCACGGCGAGGCCGACGCCGGCGTCCGAGCCCAGCCCGTGGCCGACGGCGTCTCCGAGAGCGTGGCCGACGTTGGGGGCGACGCCGGCCCCGAGGCTGCGGTCAGCGGTGGCCGTGGGGCCGTGTCCGAGGCCGTGTCCGATGGTGGCTCTCAGGCCGGGGTCAGCGGTGGCCGTGGGGCCGTGTCCGAGGCCGTGTCCGATGGTGGCTCCCAGGCCGGGGTCAGCAGTGGCCGTGGGGCCGTGTCCGAGGCCGTGTCCGATGGTGGCTCCCAGGCCGGGGTCAGCGGTGGCCGTGGGGCCGTGTCCGAGGCCGTGTCCGATGGTGGCTCCCAGGCCGGGGTCGGTGCTGGCCACGGTGTTGGCTCCCAGTCCGTGTCCGATGGTGGCCCCGAGTCCAGGGTCAATGGTGGCCGCAGTGTTGGCTCCCAGGCCGTGTCCAATGCCAGTCCCGAGGCCGTGGTCAGCGGTGGCCGCAGCGCCGTGTCCGAGGCCGTGTCCGATGGTGGCCCCAAGGCCGGGCTCCACGCCGCTGCCCAGGGCGGCTCCCAGGCTGTGTCCGATGGTGGCCCCCAGGCCGGGGTCAGCGGTGGCCGTGGTGCCGTGGCCGAGGCCGTGTCCGATGGTGGCTCCCAGGCCGTGGTCAGCAGTGGCCGCAGCGTTTCCTCCCAGGCCGTGTCCGATGGTGGCTCCCAGGCCGTGGTCAGCGGTGGCCGCGGCGTTTCCTCCCAGGCCGTGTCCGACGTCGGCTCCGAGGCCGCAGCCGGCGCTGACCGCGAGGCCGAGGCCGTGTCCGGCGCCGTCGCCCAGGCCGGGCCCCACGCCGAGCTCGATGCCGGGGCCGAGGTCGCCTCCGGCTCCGACGGCGGCGCCGGGGAAGTCGAGGCCGGGCCCGAAGGGCTCCGGGGGTCCCGGGGGGGCTTCGGCCGCCAGCTGCTGCCGCAGGCACCAGGCCTCGGCCTCACTGCGGGGGGAACGCGGTGGTCAGGGGCGTCTGTGGCCAGCTGGGTGTCCCCAGGGGCGTCTGCGGCCAGCTGGGTGTCCCCAGGGGTGTCTGTGGCCAGCCGGGTGTCCCCAGGGGCGTCTGCGGCCAGCTGGGTGTCCCCAGGGGTGTCTGTGGCCAGCTGGGTGTCCCCAGGGGTGTCTGTGGCCAGCTGGGTGTCCCCAGGGGTGTCTGTGGCCAGCTGGGTGTCCCCAGGGGTGTCTGTGGCCAGCTGGGTGTCCCCAGGGGCGTCTGTGGCCAGCTGGGTGTCCCCAGGGGTGTCTGCGGCCAGCTGGGTGTCCCCAGGGGCTGCTGTGACCACTGACTGCTGACCATTGACCACTGACTGCTGAGCTCCAGGCACTGACCACTGACCACTGACTGCTGACCATTGATCATTGACCACTGAGCACTGACCACTGAGCATTGACCACTGACCACTATTGACCCCTGGGTGCTGACCACTGACTGCTGACCACTGACCAGTGACCCCTGACCACCGACCATTGACCACTGACCATTGACCACTGACCCCTGACCACCAACCACCAACCACTGACCACTGAGCACTGACCCCTGACCACCAACCACTGACCAATGACCACTGAGCACTGATCCCTGACCACCAACCACCGACCACTGACCACTGAGCACTGACCCCTGACCACCAACCACCGACCACTGACCACTGACCACCGACCGCTGACCGCTGAGCTCCGGGCACTGACCTGATGACGAAGTTGTGGGCGAGCAGGGCCGGCCCCTCCGGCCGCAGGCGGGCGTAGACCCACGTCCAGCCCAGGCCGTCCTTGCGCTGCAGCCGCGTCACCAACTCGCCACGAGCCTCCGGCCCCGCGCCGGCTGTGGGGACACGGCGATGGTCAGCGGGGATGGACAGTGGGGATGGAGAGGGGCGTGGGGACACGGTGATGGTCAGTGGGGACAGGCAGGGGTGTGGGGACATGGGGATGGTCAGCGGGGATGGACAGCGGGGATGGACAGGGGCGTGGGGACACAGTGATGGTCAGCGGGGATGGACAGTGGGGATGGACAGTGGGGATTGTCAGCAGGGATGGACAGGGGTGTGGGGACACGGCGATGGTCAGTGGGGATGGACAGTGGGGATGGACAGGGGTGTGGGGACACGGGGATGGTCAGTGGGGATGGACAGGGGTGTGGGGACACAGTGATGGTCAGCGGGGATGGACAGTGGGGACAGGCAGGGGTGTGGGGACACGGCGATGGTCAGTGGGGATGGACAGTGGGGATGGACAGGGGTGTGGGGACACGGGGATGGTCAGTGGGGATGGACAGGGGTGTGGGGACACGGCGATGGTCAGTGGGGATGGACAGGGGTGTGGGGACACCGTGATGGTCAGTGGGGATGGACAGTGGGGATGGACAGGGGTGTGGGGACACGGGGATGGTCAGTGGGGACAGACAGGGGTGTGGGGACACCGTGATGGTCAGTGGGGATGGACAGGGGTGTGGGGACACCGTGATGGTCAGTGGGGATGGACAGGGGTGTGGGGACATGGTGATGGTCAGTGGGGACGGGCAGTGGGGATGGACAAGGGTGTGGGGACATGGGGATGGTCAGTGGGGATGGTCAGCGGGGATGGACAGGGCTGTGGGGACATGGCGATGGTCAGTGGGGATGGTCAGTGGGGACAGGCAGGGGTGTGGGGACATGGGGATGGTCAGTGGGGATGGACAGGGGTGTGGGGACACAGTGATGGTCAGCGGGGATGGACAGGGGTGTGGGGACATGGCGATGGTCAGTGGGGATGGACAGTGGGGATGGACAGCGGGGATGGACAGTGGGGATGGACAGTGGGGATGGACAGGGGTGTGGGGACACGGCGATGGTCAGTGGGGATGGTCAGTGGGGATGGACAGGGGTGTGGGGACACGGCGATGGTCAGTGGGGATGGTCAGCGGGGATGGAGAGGGGCGTGGGGACGCCGTGATGGTCAGTGGGGATGGACAGGGGTGTGGGGACACAGTGATGGTCAGCGGGGATGGACAGGGGTGTGGGGACACGGGGATGGTCAGTGGGGATGGACAGCGGGGATGGACAGGGCTGTGGGGACACGGCGATGGTCAGCGGGGATGGACAGTGGGGACAGGCAGGGGTGTGGGGACACGGCGATGGTCAGCGGGGATGGACAGTGGGGACAGGCAGGGGTGTGGGGACACCGCGATGGTCAGTGGGGACGGTCAGGGGACATTGCTGGGGACATTGCTGGGGACAGCGCTGGGGACAGGGGACATCGGCTGGGATGACGGAGAGGTTTGGGGACACAGGGACACCGACAAGGACGGGGCAGCCCCAGGGCCACGCAGGGGACCCTGGGGACACCGAGGGGACAAAGCCAGGGCCATGTGGGGACACGGGGACAGGAGGGGAGGGGACAGGGACACCCAGGGGACCCTGGGGACACCGAGGGGACACAGCCAGGGCCATGTGGGGACACAGGGACAGGAGGGGAGGGGACAGGGACACCCAGGGGACCCTGGGGACACCGAGGGGACACAGCCAGGGCCATGTGGGGACCCCCCTGGGGACACAGGGACAGGAGGGGAGGGGACAGGGACACCCAGGGGACCCTGGGGACACCGAGGGGACAAAGCCAGGGCCATGTGGGGACACGGGGACAGGAGGGGAGGGGACAGGGACAGGAGGGGACCCTGGGGACACCGAGGGGACACAGCCAGGGCCATGTGGGGACCCCCCTGGGGACACGGGGACAGGAGGGGAGGGGACAGGGACACCCAGGGGACCCTGGGGACACCGAGGGGACACAGCCAGGGCCATGTGGGGACCCCTCTGGGGACACGGGGACTCAGGGGACTGAGGGACAGGAGGGGAGGGGACAGGGACAGGAGGGGACCCTGGGGACACCGAGGGGACACAGCCAGGGCCATGTGGGGACCCCCCTGGGGACACGGGGACAGGAGGGGAGGGGACAGGGACACCCGTAGGGGACTGAGGGGCACGAGGGGAGGGGACAGGGACACCCAGGGGACCCTGGCGACACTGACCGAGGCGCAGGTGCTGGCGGGCGACGTGTCCGAGGTCCTCGGGGTGCAGCAGGCGGTACCAGGAGCGGCCCAGCAGCTCCGCCCGGCCGTAGCCCAGGTGCACCAGGACACTGCCGGACACCAGGTCGGGGTCACTCGTCCGCCCAGACGGGTCCCCTCCGGCCACCCCCGGCCACCCGCGGCCACCCGCGGCCACCCCCGGTCCCCTCCTCACCTGTCGGAGATGTCCAGCAGGGCCAGGTCGCGGGCGTGGCGGCTCTGGAAGGCCGGCAGCAGGAGGCAGTCGGGGCAGGGCCAGGGCGGGGGGTCCAGGGGGGCGCAGAAAGCCACGAAGAGCGCGGGGGCGGCCCCGGGGGGCCCGGGGGGCTCCTGGAAGCGCCCCCGCAGCAGCACCAGCTTGCGGCCGGCGCTCGGCCGGCGGGAGGCGCGGGACGTGGTGAAACGGCAGCGGAAAAGGCGCTCTGGGGAGACCAGGGGGGGGTGTCGGTCACTGCGTGTCCATCCCTCCGTCCATCCCTCCCTCCTCTCCATCCCTCCATCCCTCCCGGAGCCCCTCCCGGAGCCCCCAGACCCCCCCCGGACCCCCACCCACCTGCCTGGGGGGCCCCGGGCAGGCTCAGCTGCTGCCGCACCAGGGGGTGATCGGCGGGGTCCAGCAGGTCGTAGATGCTGTCCCCTTGTGCCACCAGGTCCACCTGGGAGGGGCAGGGAGGGAGGCCGGGGTGAGCCCCCAGCGCCCCCGCGACCCTCGGCGCCCCCGGGACCCCCGCCCGCCCCCGGCCCGTCCGGCCGCTCACCATGGAGTGGCCCAGGTGCTGCGCCACGTTGTCGGTGACCCCGACCAGCTTCCCCTCGCGGGTCACGGCCAGCAGGAACCCGGGCAGCGACGCCACCAGGTCGGCGAGCTCCGGACCCCCCAGCAGCTCCAGGGGCGCCCCCCGGCTCGGGCCTGGCGTGGGGACACGAGGGGACACCGGTCAGCCACGGAGCCGCCGGAGCCTCTCCCGTGTGCGGCCAGCTCTGGTCACCGTCCCTGTCCCTGTCCCTGTCCCTGTCCCTGTCCCAGTTCCTCCGTCCCAGCTGCGGTCCCTGTCACTGATCCCGGTCCTCGATCCCAATCCCTGTCACCAATCCCGGTCCCTGACTCCAATCCCGGTCCCTGTCACCGACCCCTGTCCCTGTCACCGACCCCGGTCCCGATCCCGATCCCTGTCACCGATCCTGGTCCCCGTCACTGATCCCTGTCCCTGTCACCGACCCTGATCCCGAACCCCGTCACCGGTCCCCGTCACCAATCCCGGTCCCTGTCACTGATCCCGATCCCGATCCCCGTCACCGATCCCGATCCCGATCCCTGTCCCTGTCACCGATCCCAGTCCCTGTCACTGATCCCGATCCCGATCCCTGTCACCGATCCCAGTCCCGGTCCCAGTCCCCGTCATCGATCCCAGTCCCTGTCACCGATCCCGATCCTGGTCCCAGTCCCTGTCACCGATCCCGATCCTGGTCCCAGTCCCCGTCACCGATCCCAGTCCCTGTCACCGATCCCGATCCCGATCCCCGTCACCGATCCCGATCCCGATCCCTGTCACCGATCCCGATCCCCGTCACCGATCCCGGTCCCCGTCACCGATCCCGGTCCCGGTCCCCGTCCCACCGCCCCCCCAGTCCCCGCCGCTCTCCGCGGTGCTGAACGGGAACCTCCCGCCGCTCTCCGCGGTGCTGCACCGGCCCCGGTCCCTGCCCGCGGTGCTGAACGGCTCCGGTCCCCATCCCGGTCCCATCCCGGTCCCCATCCCGGTCCCATCCCGGTCCCCATCCCGGTCCCATCCCAGTCCCCATCCCGGTCCCTGCCCGGTCCCTGCCCGGTCCCAGCCCCGTCCCCGCTCCCGAGAGCGGTTCCCGCCGCTGCCTGACGCCGGCGGCTGCTGCCAGCCCCGTGTCATTCCCGGTCCCTTCCCGGTGTCATTCCCGCTCCCTTCCCGGTGTCATTCCCGGTCCCTTCCCGGTGTCATTCCCGCTCCCTTCCCGGTGTCATTCCCGCTCCCTTCCCGGTCTGTCCCCGGTCAATCCCCGCTCCCATCCCCACTCCCCGATCCCCTGGTGTGGGTCAATCCCTGGTCCCGGATCCCATCCCCGCTCCATCCTCGCTCCGGTTCTTCTCCATCCCCGGTCCCGCTCCATCCCCGATCCCTCTCCCTCCCTGGTCCCGCTCCCTCCCGGTTCCATCCCCGGTCCCTCTCCACCCCGGCTCCGTCCCCGCTCCCTTCCCGGTCCTGCTCCATCCCCGGTCCCGCTCCATCCCCGATCCCTCTCCCTCCCCGGTCCCGCTCCCTCCCGGCTCCGTCCCCGCTCCGTCCCCGGTCCCTCTCCCTCCCCGGTCCCGGTTCCATCCCCGGTCCATCCCTGCTCCGTCCGCGCTCCATCCCGGCTCCATCCCGGCTCCGTGTCCGCTCCCTCCCGGTCCCGCTCCATCCCGGCTCCATCCCCACTCCATCCCCGCTCCAACCCCGGTCCTGCTCCATCCCCGGTCCCGTTCCATCCCGGCTCCGTCCCCGCTCCGTCCCCGGTCCCTCTCCATCCCCGGTCCCTCTCCATCCCCGGTCCCTCTCCATCCCCGGTCCCTCCCGGTCCCTCCCGGCTCCGTCCCCGCTCCCTCCCGGCTCCGTCCCCGCTCCCTCCCGGCTCCGTCCCCGCTCCATCCCCGGTCCCCGCTCCGTCCCCGCTCCCTCCCGGCTCCCTCCCGGCTCCATCCCGGCTCCGTCCCGGCTCCGTCCCCGCTCCATCCCGGCTCTGTCCCCGCTCCGTCCCCGCTCCGTCCCCGCTCCCGTCTCTCACCTGGCCGCAGGCAGGCTCCCTTGCGGGTGTAGATGCAGGCGAGGGCCATGACGTGCAGGTAGGAGAGGCGCGGCCGGTCGCCGTCGGGCAGCGGGAGGAGGTCGCGCAGGGCGCGGATCTGGGCGTTGATCTGGTCCCGGCGCGCCTTGGAGGCGCCTTTGGTGGAGCGGAGCATCCTCCGCCCGCGCCGCCGCCCGGCACCGCCGCTTTATGCGGCCCGAGCCCCCGCGTCACCGGCGGCGTCACCGGCGCCGCCCGCCCCCCGCCGGGGGGGCTCGGGGGGGACGCGGCGGGAGCGTCACCGCTGACGCTGACGCACGAACGGGGGGAGGCGGCGGGGAGGGGAGAGCGGGGGGATCGCACCGAAATTGGAGATGGAGCGGGGAGAGGGGCGGGGCTGCGGAGAGGGGGGAGGGAGGAGGGAGGAGGGAGGGAGGGAGGGAGGGAGGGGGGAGTCAATGGGGGGTCAGGGGGGAGATGGGGGGGGAGATGGAGGGGATAAAGAGGGGGGGGGAAGGGAGGGGTGGGGAGGGGAGATGGGTGGGATGGGTGGGGGGAGATGGAGGGGTTGGTGGGGGTCAGTGGGGAGATGGAGGGGTTAAAGGGGAGATGGAGGGGTCGGTGAGGGTCGGTGAGGGTCAGAGGTCGGTGGGGAGATGGGGAGAGGTCAGATGGTCAGATGAGGATCAATGGGGAGATGGAGGAGTCAATGGGGAGATGGAGGAGTCAAAGGGGAGATGGAGGAGTCAATGGGGAGATGGAGGGGTCAGTGAGGGTCAATGGGGAGATGGAGGAGTCAAAGGGGAGATGGAGGGGTCAGTGAGGGTCAATGGGGAGATGGAGGGGTCAGTGAGGGTCAATGGGGAGATGGAGGAGTCAATGGGGAGATGGAGGGGTCAGTGAGGGTCAATGGGGAGATGGAGGAGTCAAAGGGGAGATGGAGGGGTCAGTGAGGGTCAATGGGGAGATGGAGGGGTCAGTGAGGGTCAATGGGGAGATGGAGGAGTCAATGGGGAGATGGAGGGGTCAGTGAGGATCAATGGGGAGATGGAGGGGTCAGTGAGGATCAAAAGGGAGATGGAGGAGTCAAAGGGGAGATGGAGGGGTCAGTGATGGTCAAAGGGGAGATGGAGGGGTCAGTGATGGTCAATGGGGAGATGGAGGAGTCAATGGGGAGATGGAGGGGTCAGTGATGGTCAAAGGGGAGATGGAGGGGTCAGTGATGGTCAATGGGGAGATGGAGGGGTCAGTGAGGATCAAAAGGGAGATGGAGGGGTCAATGGGGGTCAGTGAGGATCAGTGATGGTCAATGGGGATATGGAGTGGTCAATGAGGATCAATGGGGAGATGGAGAGGTCAATGAGGATCAATGGGGAGATGGAGGGGTCAATGGGGGTCAGTGGGGGTCAATAGGGGGTCAGTGGGGGTCAGTGATGGTCAGTGGGGGTCAATGGGGGTCAGTGAGGGTCAGTGATGGTCAGTGAGGGTCAGTGATGGTCAGTGGGGGTCAGTGGGGGTCAATGAAGATCAATGGGGTCAATGGGGGTCAGTGATGGTCAATGGGGGTCAGTGATGGTCAATGGGGGTCAGTGATGGTCAGTGATGGTCAATGGGGGTCAATAGGGGTCAGTGATGGTCAGTGATGGTCAATGGGGGTCAGTGATGGTCAATGGGGGTCAATGGGGGTCAATGGGGGTCAATGGGGGTCAATGGGGGTCAGTGATGGTCAGTGATGGTCAATGGGGGTCAATAGGGGTCAGTGATGGTCAGTGATGGTCAATGGGGGTCAGTGATGGTCAGTGATGGTCAATGGGGGTCAATGGGGGTCAATGGGGGTCAGTGATGGTCAGTGATGGTCAATGGGGGCCAATGGGGGTCAGTGATGGTCAGTGATGGTCAGTGATGGTCATTGGGGGACAATGGCGGTCAATGGGGGTCAGTGATGGTCAATGGGGGTCAATGGGGGTCAGTGATGGTCAGTGATGGTCATTGATGGTCAATGGAGGTCAATGGGGGTCAATGGGGGTCAATAGAGGTCAGTGAGGGTCAGTGATGGTCAGTGGGGAGATGGAGAGGTCAGTGATGGTCAGTGATGGTCAGTGATGGTCAGTGATGGTCAGTGATGGTCAATGGGGGTCAATGGGGGTCAGTGATGGTCAGTGATGGTCAGTGATGGTCAGTGATGGTCAATGGGGGTCAATGGGGGTCAATGGGGGTCAATGGGGGTCAGTGATGGTCAGTGGGGGTCAATGGGGGTCAATGGGGGTCAATGGGGGTCAGTGATGGTCAGTGATGGTCAGTGATGGTCAGTGATGGTCAGTGATGGTCAGTGATGGTCAATGGGGGTCAATGGGGGTCAATGGGGGTCAATGGGGGTCAGTGATGGTCAATGGGGGTCAGTGATGGTCAGTGGGGGTCAATGGGGGTCAATGGGGGTCAATGGGGGTCAGTGATGGTCAGTGATGGTCAGTGGGGGTCAGTGATGGTCAGTGATGGTCAGTGATGGTCAGTGGGGGTCAATGGGGGTCAATGGGGGTCAATGGGGGTCAGTGATGGTCAGTGATGGTCAATGGGGGTCAATGGGGGTCAATGGGGGTCAGTGATGGTCAGTGATGGTCAATGGGGGTCAGTGATGGTCAGTGATGGTCAGTGATGGTCAGTGAGGGTGAGTGGGGGTCAATGGGGGTCAATGGGGGTCAATGGGGGTCAGTGATGGTCAGTGAGGGTCAGTGATGGTCAGTGATGGTCAATGGGGGTCAATGGGGGTCAATGGGGGTCAATGGGGGTCAAGGCAGGGGTGGAGGAGCCAATGGGGGCTCAAGGGAGAGGGTCAGGGAGGGGAGGGGTCAAGGGAGAGGGTCAGTGGGGAGTGGGGGATGGGGATCAGAGTGACCACAGGGGGATCAGAGTGACCACAGAGGGATCAGAGTGACCACAGGAGGATCAGAGTGACCACAGAGGGATCAGAGTGACCATGGAGGGATCAGAGTGACCACAGAGGGATCAGAGTGACCACAGGAGGATCAGAGTGACCACGGAGGGATCAGAGTGACCACAGAGGGATCAGAGTGACCACAGGAGGATCAGAGTGACCACAGGGGGATCAGAGTGACCATGGAGGGATCAGAGTGACCACAGGGGGGATCAGAGTGACCACAGGGGGATCAGAGTGACCACAGAGGGATCAGAGTGACCACAGAGGGATCAGAGTGACCACAGGAGGGTCAGAGTGACCACAGGGGGATCAGAGTGACCACAGGAGGATCAGAGTGACCACAGAGGGATCAGAGTGACCACAGGAGGATCAGAGTGACCACAGGAGGATCAGAGTGACCACAGGGGGGATCAGAGTGACCACAGGAGGATCAGAGTGACCACAGGGGGGATCAGAGTGACCACAGGAGGATCAGAGTGACCACAGGGGGATCAGAGTGACCACAGAGGGATCAGAGTGACCACAGGGGGATCAGAGTGACCACAGGAGGGATCAGAGTGACCACAGAGGGATCAGAGTGACCACAGGAGGATCAGAGTGACCACAGGGGGATCAGAGTGACCACAGGAGGGGCTGCAGTGACCATGGAGGGATCAGAGTGACCACAGGAGGATCAGAGTGACCATGGAGGGATCAGAGTGACCACAGGAGGATCAGAGTGACCACAGGGGGATCAGAGTGACCACAGGGGGTCTGCAGTGATCACAGAGGGATCAGAGTGACCACAGAGGGATCAGAGTGACCGCAGGGGGATCAGAGTGACCACAGAGGGATCAGAGTGACCACAGGGGGATCAGAGTGACCACAGAGGGATCAGAGTGACCACAGAGGGATCAGAGTGACCGCAGGGGGATCAGAGTGACCATGGAGGGATCAGAGTGACCACAGGAGGATCAGAGTGACCATGGAGGGATCAGAGTGACCACAGGGGGTCTGCAGTGACCACAGGAGGATCAGAGTGACCACAGGGGGTCTGCAGTGACCACAGGAGGGTCAGAGTGACCACAGGAGGATCAGAGTGAGATCAGAGTGACCACAGAGGGATCAGAGTGACCACAGAGGGATCAGAGTGACCACAGGGGGATCAGAGTGACCATGGAGGGATCAGAGTGACCATGGAGGGATCAGAGTGACCACAGAGGGATCAGAGTGACCACAGGAGGATCAGAGTGACCACAGGGGGTCTGCAGTGACCACAGGAGGGATCAGAGTGACCACAGGAGGATCAGAGTGACCACAGAGGGATCAGAGTGACCACAGAGGGATCAGAGTGACCACAGAGTGATCAGAGTGACCACAGGAGGATCAGAGTGACCACAGGGGGATCAGAGTGACCACAGAGGGATCAGAGTGACCACAGGGGGTCTGCAGTGACCACAGGGGGATCAGAGTGACCACAGAGGGATCAGAGTGACCACAGAGGGATCAGAGTGACCACAGGAGGATCAGAGTGACCACAGGAGGATCAGAGTGACCACAGGGGGATCAGAGTGACCACGGAGGGATCAGAGTGACCACGGAGGGATCAGAGTGACCACAGAGGGATCAGAGTGACCACAGGAGGATCAGAGTGACCACAGGGGGATCAGAGTGACCACAGAGGGATCAGAGTGACCACAGGAGGATCAGAGTGACCACAGAGGGATCAGAGTGACCACAGGAGGATCAGAGTGACCACAGGAGGATCAGAGTGACCACAGGGGGATCAGAGTGACCACAGAGGGATCAGAGTGACCATGGAGGGATCAGAGTGACCACAGGAGGATCAGAGTGACCACAGAGGGATCAGAGTGACCACAGAGGGATCAGAGTGACCACTGGAGGATCAGAGTGACCACAGGAGGGGCTGCAGTGACCACAGAGGGATCAGAGTGACCACAGGGGGATCAGAGTGACCACAGAGGGGTCAGAGTGACCACAGGAGGATCAGAGTGACCACAGGAGGATCAGAGTGACCATGGAGGGATCAGAGTGACCACAGGGGGATCAGAGTGACCACAGGAGGATCAGAGTGACCACAGAGGGATCAGAGTGACCACAGGGGGATCAGAGTGACCACAGGGGGATCAGAGTGACCACAGAGGGATCAGAGTGACCACAAAAGGGATCAGAGTGACCACAGGGGGATCAGAGTGACCATGGAGGGATCAGAGTGACCACAGGAGGATCAGAGTGAGATCAGAGTGACCACAGGGGGATCAGAGTGACCACAGGAGGATCAGAGTGACCATGGAGGGATCAGAGTGACCACAGGGGGATCAGAGTGACCACAGGGGGATCAGAGTGACCACAGGAGGGATCAGAGTGACCACAGGAGGATCAGAGTGACCACAGAGGGATCAGAGTGACCACAGGGGGATCAGAGTGACCACAGAGGGATCAGAGTGACCACAGAGGGATCAGAGTGACCACAGGAGGGGCTGCAGTGACCACAGAGGGATCAGAGTGACCACAGGAGGATCAGAGTGACCACAGGAGGGGCTGCAGTGACCACAGAGGGATCAGAGTGACCACAGGGGGATCAGAGTGACCACAGAGGGGTCAGAGTGACCACAGGAGGATCAGAGTGACCACAGGAGGATCAGAGTGACCATGGAGGGATCAGAGTGACCACAGGGGGATCAGAGTGAGATCAGAGTGACCACAGAGGGATCAGAGTGACCACAGGAGGATCAGAGTGACCACAGAGGGATCAGAGTGACCACAGGAGGGATCAGAGTGACCACAGAGGGATCAGAGTGACCATGGAGGGATCAGAGTGACCACAGGAGGGGCTGCAGTGACCACAGGGGGGATCAGAGTGACCACAGGAGGGATCAGAGTGACCATGGAGGGATCAGAGTGACCACAGGGGGATCAGAGTGACCACAGAGGGATCAGAGTGACCACAGAGGGATCAGAGTGACCACAGGAGGGTCAGAGTGACCATGGAGGGACCGCAGTGACCATAAAGTGACCGCAGTGACCACAGGGGGGGGGTCAGCGGCGCCCCAGGACCCCCCAGGAGGAGCCGGGGGGGGAGGGGAGGACCCTCCCCCCTCCCCCCCAGGCCTTTGGGATCCCCCTCTCCCCCTCCCCCACCCCGCGGCGCCCCCGGACGTGGCTCCTCCCCCCGGCCCCCTCCCCCCTCGGCTCCGCCGCTGCCAAATTTGGGCGCCGAAGCCGCGGGAGCCAAAAATAGCGCGGGGAGCCCAAAATAGCGCGGGGGGAGGGGCGGGAGCCCCGCCGGGGGGGAGGGGCCGCTCCGGGGGGAGATCCCGACCCTCCCCCCGAGCTTTGGGAGCCCCCCCGACCCTCCCCCCCCCCACGATTTGAGGGGCGCTCCGGGATCTCTCCCCTCCCCCCCCCATTCCCGGGATTCCCGAATTTCCCCTCCCCTCCCCCCATTCCTGGGGGTCTCCCCGAATTCCTGGGGTCCCCCTCCCCCCGACCCTCCCCCCAAGCTTTGGGAGCCCCCCCCGACCCTCCCCCCCCCCCCACGATTTGAGGGGCGCTCCGGGATCTCTCCCCTCCCCCCACCAGGATTCCCGAATTTCCCCTCCCCTCCCCCCCTCCCCATTCCCGGGGGTCTCCCCGAATTCCTGGGGGTCCCCCTCCCCCCCGACCCTCCCCCCGAGATTTGGGAGCCCCCCCCGACCCTCCCCTCCCCCCACGATTTGAGGGGCGCTCCGGGATCTCTCTCCTCCCCCCATTCCAGGGATTCCCGAATTCCCGATTTTCCCCTCCCCCCCCATTCCCGGGGGTCTCCCCGAATTCCTGGGGTCCCCCGACCCTCCCCCCAAGATTTGAGGGGCGCTCCGGGATCTCCCCTCCCCCCATTCCCGGGATTCCCGAATTCCCGATTTTCCCCTCCCCCCCCTCCCCCCATTCCCGGGGGTCTCCCCGAATTCCTGGGGGTCCCCCCCCCGACCCTCCCCCCAAGATTTGGGAGCCCCCCCCGACCCTCTCCCCACGATTTGAGGGGCGCTCCGGGATCTCTCTCCTCCCCCCATTCCAGGGATTCCCGAATTCCCGATTTTCCCCTCCCCCCATTCCCGGGGGTCTCCCCGAATTCCTGGGGTCCCCCCCGACCCTCCCCCCACGATTTGAGAGGCGCTCCGGGACCTCTCCCCTCCCCTCCCCTCCCCTCCCCTCCCCTCTCCCCTCTCCCCTCCCCCCCATTCCCGGGATTCCCGAATTCCCGATTTTCCCCTCCCCCCATTCCCGGGGGTCTCCCCGAATTCCTGGGGGTCCCCCCCGCCCCTCCCCCACCCCGCGGTGTTTCCATGGCAACGGCAGCGCGGGGGGGGGGAGGAGGGGAGGATGAGGAGGGAGGGGGGATGAAGGAGCTGGGGAGAGGGAGGAGGAGGAGGAGGAGGAGGGAGAGGGAGAGGGAGAGGATGGAGCCGTTAAAAGGGGGGTGAGGATGAGGAAGGGAGGAGGGGAGGAAGATGAGGATGGAGGAGGATGAGGATGGTGAAAAGGGGATGAAGATGAAGATGGAGCCGTTAAAAAGGGGGTGAGGATGAGGAAGGGAGGAGGAAGATGAGGATGAGGAAGGGAGGAAGGAGAGGAGGAGGATGAGGATGAAAAAGGATGATGAGGATGAAGACGAGGAAGGAGGAGGTTGAGGAGGAAGATGAGGATGAGGAAGGAAGGAGAGGAGGAAGATGAGGATGAGGATGAGGATGAGGATGAGGATGAAGATGAGGATGAAGATGGAGGAGGATGAGGATGGTGAAAAGGGGATGAAGATGAAGATGGAGCCGTTAAAAAGGGGGTGAGGATGAGGAAGGGAGAAGAGGAGGAAGATGAGGATGAAGGAGGATGATGAGGATGAAGATGAGGAAGGAGGAGGTTGAGGATGAAGATGAGGATGAAGGAGGATGATGAGGATGAAGATGGAGGAGGATGAGGATGGTGAAAAGGGGATGAAGATGAAGAAGGAGCCGTTAAAAGGGGGGGTGATGATGAGGAAGGGAGGAGGGGAGGAAGATGAGGATGAGGAAGGAGAGGAGGAAGATGAGGATGGAGGAGGATGAGGATGGTGAAAAGGGGATGAAGACGAAGATGGAGCCATTAAAAGGGGGGTGAGGATGAGGAAGGGAGGAGGATGAAGATGAGGATGAAGATGGAGGAGGATGAGGAAGGAGGGAGAGGAGGAAGATGAGGAAGGAGGATAAGGATGAAGATAAGGATGAAAAAGGATGAGGAGGATGAAGATGAGGAAGGAAGGAGAGGAGGAAGATGAGGATGAAGGAGGATGAGGATGGTGAAAAGGGGATGAAGATGAGGATGGAGCCGTTAAAAGGGGGGTGAGGATGAGGAAGGAGAGGAGAGGAGGAAGATGAGAAAGGAGGAGGTTAAGGAGGAAGATGAGGATGAAGATGGAGGATGAGCATGGTGAAAAAGGGGATGAAGATGAGGAAAGAGGAAGAGGAGGATGAAGATGAGGAAGGAGGAGGCTGAGGAGGAAGATGAGGATGAAAAAGGATGATGAAGATGAAGATGAGGAAGGAGGAGGATGAAGGAGGATGATGAGGATGAAGATGGAGGAGGATGAGGATGGTGAAAAGGGGATGAAGATGAAGATGTTAAAAGGGGGGTGAGGATGAGGAAGGAGGGGGAGGAGGAAAATGAGGATGAAGATGAGGATGAAGATGAAGATGGAGGAGGATGAGGATGGTGAAAAGGGGATGAAGATGAAGAAGGAGCCGTTAAAAGGGGGGTGAGGATGAGGAAGGGAGGAGGATGAAGATGAGGATGAAGATGGAGGAGGATGAGGAAGGAGGGAGAGGAGGAAGATGAGGAAGGAGGATAAGGATGAAGATGAGGATGAAAAGGGATGAGGAGGATGAAGATGAGGAGGAAGATGAGGATGAAGGAGGATGAGGATGGTGAAAAGGGGATGAAGATGAGGAAAGAGGAAGAGGAGGATGAAGATGAGGAAGGAGGAGGCTGATGAGGATGAAAAAGGATGATGAAGATGAAGATGAGGAAGGAGGAGGATGAAGGAGGAAGATGAGGACGAGGATGAGGAAGGGAGGAGGATGAGGATGAAGATGAGGATGAAGGAGGATGATGAGGATGAAGATGAGGAAGGAGGAGGTTGAGGAGGAAGATGAGGATGAAGGAGGAGGATGAGGATGAAGATGGAGGAGGATGAGGATGGTGAAAAGGGGATGAAGATGAAGATGAAGACGTTAAAAGGGGGGTGAGGATGAGGAAGGAAGGAGGAAGATGAGGATGAGGAGGAAGATGAGGATGAGGAAGGAAGGAGAGGAGGAAGATGAGGATGAAGGAGGATGAGGATGAGGAAGGAGGATGATGAGGATGAAAATGAGGATGAGGAAGGAGGAGGATGAAGAAGATGAGGATGAAGATGAGAAAGGAGGAGGTTAAGGAGGATGATGAGGATGAAGATGAGGAAGGAGAGGATGAAGATGAAGATGAGGATGAAGATGGAGGAGGATGAGGATGGTGAAAAGGGGATGAAGATGAGAACGGAGCCGTGAAGGGGGGAGGGGGTGAGGATGAGGAAGGAAGGCGAGGAGGAAGATGAGGATGAGGATGAAGATGAGGATGAAAAAGGATGATGAGGATGAAGATGAGGAAGGGAGGAGGATGAGGATGAAGATGAGGATGAAGATGAGGATGAAGATGGAGGAGGATGAGGATGGTGAAAAAGGGGATGAAGATGAGGATGGAGCCATTAAAAGGGGGGTGAGGATGAGGAAGGGAGGAGGAAGATGAGGATGAGGAAGGAAGGAAGGAGAGGAGGAAGATGAGGAGGAAGATGAGGATGAAAAAGGATGATGAGGATGAAGACGAGGAAGGAGGAGGTTGAGGAGGAAGATGAGGAGGATGAAGATGGAGGAGGATGAGGATGGTGGAAAAGGGGCTGAAGATGAAGATGTTAAAAGGGGGGTGAGGATGAGGAAGGGGGAGGAGGATGATGAGGATGAGGAAGGAGAAGGATGAGAATGAGGAAGGAGGATGATGAAGATGAGGAAGGAGGATGATGAGGATGAAGATGAGGATGAGGAAGGAGGATGATGAAGATGAGGAAGGAGGATGATGAGGATGAGGAAGGAGAAG
Source organism: Poecile montanus (assembly GCA_038429875.1). NCBI lineage: Eukaryota > Metazoa > Chordata > Aves > Passeriformes > Paridae > Poecile > Poecile montanus. The sequence continues at coordinate 2,817,103 of CM076533.1, forward strand.
GATGAAGATGAGGAAGGAGGATGATGAGGATGAGGAAGGAGGATGATGACGAAGGAGGATGAAGAAGATGAAGATGAGGAAGGAGAAGGATGAGGATGAAGATAAGGAGGATGATGAGGATGAAGATGATGAAGGAAGGTGAGGATGAGGATGAGGAAGGAGGATGATGACGAAGGAGGACGAAGAAGATGAAGAAGGAGAAGGATGAAGATAAGGAGGATGATGAGGATGAAGATGAAGGAAGGTGAGGATGAGGATGAGGAAAGAGGATGATGAAGGAGATGAGGATGCTGAGGATGAAGAAGACGAGGATGAAGATGAGGAAGAAGGACAGGGATGAAGACAAGGAGGATGATGAGGATGAAGATGAGGAAGGAGGATGATGAAGGAGATGAGGATAAGGATGATGAGGATGAAGATGAGGAAGGAGGATGACGAAGGAGATGAGGATGAGGATGATGAGGAATGAAGAAGGCCCAAGGGACTCCCCTTTCCTCCCTGCCCCTCCCCCCCAAGGGGAAGGTCCCAGCCCCTCCCCCCCAGCCCCTCCCCCCAAAGACCCTCCCCTCCCCAGCCCCTCCCCCCCAAAGCCCCTCCCCTCCCCCAGCCCCTCTCCCCAAAGCCCCTCCCCTCCCCCAGCCCCTCCCCCCAAAGACCCGCCCCTCCCCCAGCCCCTCCCCTCCCCCCAAGACCCTCCCCCAGCCCCTCCCCTCCCCCCTCCCCTCCCCCAGCCCCTCCCCTCCCCCCAAAGACCCTCCCCCTCCCCTCTCCCCCAGCCCCTCCCCTCCCCAGACACCCCTCAGGCAGCTGTGGGGGGAGTTCTTTATTTGGGGGTCCCCCCTCTGTATTGGGGGGTTCCGGGGGGTCCCCCCACGGTTCCCGGGGTGATTTGGGGAGGGGGTCTCTGTATTGGGGGTTCCAGGGGTCCCCCTCTGTTCTTTATT